>JAODKL010000044.1:16658528-16673586 GCA_026780765.1 Petrocephalus schoutedeni | reverse complement strand
GTGCTTATGATGCCCAGTGCATCATAGCCCCACCTGAGCAGGGACCAGGATGCATGGACACGTCATCCAGGGCCACGTCAGACTCGTAGGTTGAGCCTCTGATCCCCTCAAATATAACCTAAAACAGAAAGTATGTCAAGCAGGGGGGTCTCATTGGTTTTTAGATTATTATATGTGTCTGGCGAATGCCTACCTGGAACTCATGCACAACGTCAAATTCCACCTCGGCGCGATTCCACTGGTCGCCCTGGCTGTTAACCTTCGACCAGAATTTGACCGCCGAGGCACCCTTCAAAAGGTAGACGTTGAGGGCCATAGCTTTAGCGGAGCCGTACATGTGGTACCAGAAGCGCAGGCAGACGGGGCCCGTGGCTTGACACGGCGGGGTGAGCATCCGAGCCGAGTCTCCATGGTGAGACCCATCGCCCTCGATGTACAAGTAATACCCTCCTGTGACACACCATCACACACGCATGCACGTACACACGCAGACACGCACAAACACATGCATGCACACGCACACACACAGTGGGACCTTAGTTGCAGAATCATAGTGGGGGCCAACACACACTTTTAAAATACTGAATCTCAGCATTGCTGTTTGCATCTTGTCTAACACTAATTTGCGTTATTAAATATAAAATCAGCTGGAAGACTTTAAGTGGAAAAATGTATGACTTGATTTATTAACAGTTACTAAGGAAGAACAGTTTAGCAAGCTGATCTATGCAGCTTCTAAGCATTGTAATAATACAGCAGACTGTATGTTACAGAAATATTCACACTGGCATCCAGTGGATCTGCGTATGGCAGGCATGACAGGTGCTGTCGCTGTGTCTGCCATAAGGTCCCCACTTCTTTGTTGTGGCAGATTGTTGAACAACCAAAGACGAGACACCAACTAATTTAGGAACATTGACGGAAGGTGTGAGAGTATGTGCAAGTCATGTGACCTACGCACAGGGAGCCTTCCTCTTTGGGCCATATGAACTGATCAAGAAATTATCATAAAATGAGTAGGAATTTGACATGGCACCTACCGGATCTATAAACTATTATCCACCATTAATATAATCTTGCCTACTTCCAATAAATAAAACAGGCTGCACTGAACGGTGGTGTTTACATGTGAATAATAAAGAAGACACCGTGAAGCGTATTCGCATGAGCGAGGCATCAGGAAGTCAAGCAAGTTATGGAGAGAAGACAACCACTGTGCAAAACTGCCCTGGACCACCCCAGGATAAATAGTGCAGGTCTTTTCATACGGCCAGTGTGTTTCTCTGGCCTGAATGGTCAATGGGGAGTGAGACGCAGCAGAGGCTGCAGAGTCAGAGGAAAGTGGCACCCAACGGGGTGATAGTGACCTCGTAGAAAATATGCTGTGATAGAGATAGGCTTAGTTTTACTTACGCAAACATGTTATGAGGCAGAATGAAAAATTATTGGTTCAGAGTGATAACCAATCAGATTGTAGAGAAGGTGGGTCCAAGGAACTAGAGGAGGTGGGACCAAGACATCTGATTGGTTGGTCTGACATCTGATACAAGATCTGATTGGTTATCTCCCTGTACGAATCATTTTTCGTTCTGCCCTCAGAACATATCTGTGTAAGTAAAACTTCCCATGAGCTAGAGACAGGGGTGCGGGGAGAGTGGAAGCCCTGAAGGACAGCTGCGGAGAGGTGGGCCTGACCCCGTTTCTCAGGTGTGCCTTGCTTCGGATAAAACCGTCTGACATATAAGAAAATGTAAATGTATTGTGGGCATAAAGAGCATCATAGAGCACATGAGGGCCTATTTAACAAGACACGTCAAGGCACCCACCCAGGTAGAGACAAAAATGATCTAAAAGTTTAAAATTTACTTTTTGTAAATTTCATAGCTGAACGTGACAAGTCTGATTTTTATTACTGGGTTAGTTCAAATAGTAATTAGATAACAATTTCATGTAGTCTGTGGCTGAGAGCGATGCTGTGTATGGGTTTTACATGTACATCAAAATGAGACCACAGCCCCTCAGTCTTAAGATAACACGTTCCGGGAAAAATGTGCATCACAAATTGTATTTCGGAGGCTTTCCTCTGTTCTGCCTCATCTGATTAAGGTCTCTCTACCCTTCCAGGCAAAATCACTTCTATCAGTCAAAGATACAAGCTTCAAAGACGGAAAGGTCAGAATTATTTTCAATAGATGAAAGTGTTAATGTTAGTGTTAATAGAATATTCATCAAATTATTTTGTTAATAACCGAAAAATATAACGAGCAAAATAATTCTCATATAATTCCATGGCCATGTTAATCTCACAGTCTCATTAATAATTTCTTTTTTCATAATTTTATTCCATATATATTAACAGTGTTATTGCATCATAATTTATCTCCTTATTGCCATGATAGAGTCTACAGTCAGACTCCCAGACTCCTAAACTCTGGGAAAACTCAGGGAAATTAGAGCAGGAACATTATTCTGATGATAAGTCACGAGCAGTATTGGATTTCAGAAGTTATAGCGATAAACTGATGCAATCATGCAATAGAATTGTGGGCTGCTTTCACATTTACCCCTCTTTGGTTCTACTGATACTGAATTTAATGGTCAGACTGTGGTCGAATGTCTTTTAGTCTGGGATTGTGCTCTCCGTGTTGGATGATATATAAAAGCCACACAGCTCTAATCAGTAAATGCTATAAATACCGCCTCCTCGCCATCACCCATTGTCTGGGGCATCACTCCTGCCAATGGAATCTTCTCGCCTCTCCTAAGCCTACAGCTTTAGTATAACTCCAGTATATAATTTAAGGATGAGAATCCCATCCTGTTTTGTGTTCGTTGAAGCGCAAAAGTCCACCTGCCCACAAGTATGGTGATCTGTCTCTAGGATGTCTCTAAGCGTGGCACGTAGGTAAATCTGTCCTTTGGTATGGTTCTTCTGCCTGATTGCAGGTAATCTGCTCAGACTTCAGAGGATGTGGATCACTCAGCCGGGGGACGTGTGTGGATCACTGACTTTGGTCAAATGACCATCCATTCCTTTAGCTCTGTTGGCAATCTCTGTGATTTTTCTTTCATTTCTGTCATTTAGCTGCACTTATTTCTGCTTATCCATGTCCTTCTGGTTTACTATAGCTTGCACAAAAATTAAATTTCATCCACCCATCATTTTTCTGTACCCGCCTGTCCTATGCAGGTTCGTGGGGATCCGGAGCCTATCCCAGACGCTATGGGCTCAACACAGGGAACCGGCCAGGATGGGGTGCCAATCCTTTGCGGACAATTTAAATATATAATGAATATAAACAAACTGATAAGAACTTCAGAAACGTTTTGGACACAAAATAGTTTCACAGCTCTGATCAGTTCCTCATTAATTCACCTTTGCAAAGTGAAACCTGGTGAAAATCCTTAGCTCACTCCCCCCCCCCCCCCCCCCCCCTCCCCCCCCACAGCATGACTACAGAGAGCAGGACAGACCTGGCACACTTTCCAGCCCGTAACACACAACGGCACTAATATAATAAGCCGGGAACCCATACAGCATGCTGTAGGTTAGCCACATTCTCCCCACTGGGCCAGCAGGCTTGGAAAATCCAGGCCAGCTTGGGAGGGGCGGCAGAAGCTGCAGGTTAGCAGTGGGGGCAAATTAACGAGCAGGAACCTGCAGACCGCACTCCACGGTGCTTTTGTAAGATTATTGCTTGAATCAGTTGTGTAATGCACTAATATGCATGAGGACTCTGTACCTACAACATTGCATTGTGTAACGCATGTGTTACTCCAGCACTTCCCTATTTTCATTATTCCCTCCAATATAATGATACTTTATTGACCCTTGTGGGGAAATTCTCTGCTTGCCTCCCATCCTTCTCTCCATGAGAGATACACAGAGTAAGCTTAGGAGCTGCAGAGAAAGGCCTTGGGGTCGAGCAAACATCCACCTAATCACAGCCACTGAGGCTTAGCCCACTGAGTCCCCCAAAGCACACTTCTTGATGAAATGAATTAAAGTGTTTTATGGTCCACAGGAAGGCGTAAAGTTTTTAAATTGTACAGTAACTTTGTATAATGGGTGTTTCGAAATGAAAGCATATTGAGTCATAAAAAAGGGAACAATATCATTATGTTGTCTGTGTTGGCCTACTGCAGTGTAATTAGCGTAATCAAAAAAAACCCTCAAAAGCCACTTCATTATTTTGTTTGTTTGTGATGCAATGATTCTGTAGTAATGGGTTGTGATGTCACCGCATTGGTGACCTTTTTACTCACCCCCTGTGGTGTGGTCATGGGATGGCCCAGTGTGTTTGGAATCTGTTGATCCCTTCCATATTGACCAATCAAAGCTGTCGGTTATGAGCTGTTTCCACCCACACATACCCTCTTCAAAGTTGCAGTTCAGGGCACAAACTTAAAGAGAAAGACAATTTTTCGAAGTAGCTGAATTTAAGGTGTCATCTATGAGTTTAAAAAGTAGATGATATACCATATGGGGAACATACCTAACTGGGAAGGAGTTGTTTTGGGTGCGTCGGTAGGTCTTTGTGTGAAATTAGCTGCAAGGATTGGAGACAAACGTGACGTAAATTAATATTGAATGTGTCATACTTATTATCTCATAAAACAAAACACAAACAGGACACTACAAAGGATCAGTAGAACCTACGAATAATTAAGATTGAGTAAAATATGCCAAAACATCTGGAATACTATGGAATTTTACTGCTAATGATTAAGGATGATGGTTGACCTTTGACCCCCTCACGGCTCAGTGACCCACCACAGATGGTATCCTCCCTCCAGTGGTCCAGCTCCACCTCTGCCATGTGGCAAGCTGCAGCGTAGGACTCCAGAGAGGTGCAGAGCTGAGGGCCATCGCCCAGTGTGGCGCAGTAGTCGAGGACGCAGGTGGTCACGTATTCCTTGGGTTTGACGAACCAGTGGCAGGCCTTGAAGGGTTCCTCAAAGAGGATGCTGCACTGCTGGTAGCCAGCATCCTCCAGCTGAGCGTCACAATTCGGCAGGGGAGGGGGATTGGCCAGACACCTGTAAGGAGGAAAATGGGGCAACAGGACACAGTAGGATGAGGTTCAGCTTTTGGGAAAGAGAGAAAGGGCATTCACCAGTAATAACTGGCATAAAGTGTAATTCAAAACCATCCATCCTTCAACCACTTACCCAGTTCAGAGTCACGGGTAGCGGGTTTATCGCAGGAAACAAAGAGTACACCCTCAATAGGATGTTAGTTCATTGCAGGGCACACACAATGAATGATTCTGAGATGCTAATTAGCCTAGCTGCAGGTCTTTTAACTGAGGGAGGTAACTGCAACCTCATGCGTAGAACATGCTAACTCCCCCATCCCTGGGAGGCAAGAGTATGACCCAAGGTGGCACCCTAAGCTGATGAACAAGAAATGAAAGTTCTTGCTGGGTATAGCAGGAAGGGTAATAGGGCAGCATAACACAATTGGATGAGATTCAGTTGCCCTTTATAGAGTTTAATCAATCTATACCCATGTGTCTGATTATGAAGACTGCAGTTTCTTAACCTTCAAGCCGAATAAGCTCTTTCTTCTGTACCACCCAACATCAGCCCAGGAAACTTACTCCCAGTCAGCATCATCTGTCCTCCAGCTGTTCGCAAACTCATCCTTCCCGCTCACGACCTCGCCATCTGGCTTCACAAAGTCGTCAAACTGGAACTCGGAGTATGTGCCGCACAGCCCGCACACCTCTCCCTTGTAGCGCTCGTCCACTTGCAGGAACAGCCGGTGTTCACCATCGAACAGAAGCCTCAAGCCGAAGGTGCTGTCTATTTGGACATACGGCCCTTTCAAGAAGACTTTGATCTCACTGCTTGGCTCCACTGGAAGGTTCATGAAATTGCCATTTACCTGTAAGTAATAATGTTAAAAATATATATACATCAAAGCAGGGCGAGGAGTCGATGCCATGAAGCATAGGGCATAAGGTTGGGAGACGCCCTAGATGGGATCCCAGTTCTTTGCTGAATAGCTTGTCCCAAGAAAGGATAGTGAAGACAAAGAGGAGACACTTACATAAACCTTACGATGTTTCCTCAAAGCTATATGGAGGCCATGCATGGACAGGGCTACGGAGTTTATGGCGGACCAGGCCGGGTTCCCTCGGTTTTCATTTCTGATGGTCAGGTTGAACTGGACCTCGCTGTGCCCGCAAGTCGTCGCGAGGGTGTAGTTACAGGTGCCCTGGAAGTCGTACAACTTGCCGTCGAAGGTGATGTAGTGGGGGTCCCCGAAGACCTGGCATGTGGCGACAGACGCGGGGAAGCAGCTGAGCAGGCCGTCCCTGCTCTTGCACACCTCGTCCTTTGGGCAAGACGTCGGGACGCAGCGGATGTCACCTCCTCCCTCACACTGGCACTGGACCTCACAGTCACCATCCATGAACATGGCTCCTTTCTGTCGAAACGGCAAGAAACCCTTCCCTCAGGGTCTCCTTTGCTGCAGTTGTCCCAAACAACCCAGCTTCCCAGTTTAGTGCCATGCGTAAACAAAAAGGCGAGACATGGAACTAAAACCGCGCCGTCGCGGTACCTCAAAATGCTGCCCGTTCCTCCAGCAGCCGCAGTCGCTGGGAGCCACACACCTCCCCCCGCTGAGCAAGAAGCCCGGCAGGCACTCGCAGGACTCTACACAGGTCCATGGGCATGTCGAGGGCGTGTCCTGGGGCGAGCAGACCGCGGGACAACCACTGGCACACGGGGTGTAGCGGCTGTTATTGGAGCACGTCATTGCTAAGGAAACCAGGAAGAGCATCAGAAGAGGTAGCCGTGAGTGTAGACGTCATTCAGAAAACACTAAATAGAAAGGCTAAGCTAGCTAATTCAGACTGCCATTGTCAGTGCAATTCGTCACTGTTTATCATTCCCGTGTCGTAGGACCGGACATGTTTAAGTGGGTTGTGAGAATCCGGGAAATGACTTACGACAGATGGAGGAGTTTCTCCAGGCTTGAAGTTGAAAACCAGCAGCATGGCAGCCCGAGGCATAGGTCTGCAGGGCACTACACAGGGCTTGGGGGTCTCCATGCGTGGAGCACATATCCAGCACACATTTCCTGAAGTCCTGCTCGGCGCTGAGAGCGGAGGAGCACTCTGCGAAGGGGCCGTCCCGGGACATCATGATGCCGCAGCTGGAATTGCTCTCGTACTCGGCCTCCTCCTGCCGGAGGCACAGCTGAGGAAGGAAGGAAGTCTCGCAGGTGGCGTACTCCCTTTGCCAGCTCCAGCTGGCATCCAGGGCCCGGGGCTCGCTGGCTCGCAGATGGTTAAAGTTCCCACAGAGGCCACAGATCTCGGCTTCGTAGACGGTGGGTAGTCTCACTCGCACTGCGCTGTCACTGCTGAATGAGACCGTCAGCTGGAAGTCAGTTGTTAAGGTAATGGCGTGTTCACTCGGGCGGATTTTCACCAGATCTTCCGCACTGAATGGGAGTATCCTCCAAAGTCCGTTGACCTTGAACGTGGAAGGAAAGGGTATCAAGCATTCACCAGTAATAATTGGCAAGAAGTGTAATTCAAAACCACCCATCCTTTAACCACTTATCCAATACAGGGTCAGGGGTAACGGGTTTATCTCCGGAAACAAAGAGTACACCCTCGATAGGATGTTAGTTCATTGCAGGGCACACACAATGAATGATTTTGAGATGCTAATTAGCCTAACTGCAGGTCTTTTAACTGTGGGAAGTAATCCTACCCTCATGCAAAGAACATGCTAACCTCCCCAACACTGGAAGGCAATAGCATGACCCAAGGTGGCGCCCTAAGCTGATGAACAAGAAATGGAATTTCTTGGAGGGTATGTCATTATTGCATCACGGATTCAATAGGATGATTCATCCGTAAAATAGTGAGAATCAGCTTCATGTTAGCGGGAAAAGGCTTAGCTTACAATGACTCTGCGCTTCTCGGAGCGCAGCATGGAAATCTGCAGGCCGTAGACTTCGACGTTGACCTGCTGGATGGCCGAGGCTGACTTGTCGGACTCCTGCTTGTTCTGCACCTCCACGCTGAAGTAGGACAGGTTGGCCGAGTCGGCGCACAGCTTTGTCAGGGTGTAGCTGCAGGGGCCCTCCAGGCGGAAGCCAAGCCCATCCGCACTCTTTGCCTGGGGGTCTGTGTGCACGCTGCAGGTGCTGTAGGAGGGGAAGCAGCCCCGCTCGCCGTCGCTAACCTCGCAGGCGTGCCCCTCGGGGCAGGCAGCGGGGAAACAAACCAGCCCGCGGTCCGAGCAGCGGCAGCGTGTGCTGCAGGCGGCGTCCGACCAGAACTCGAGGCCTTGGCTACACTGTTCTCCTGCTCAAGGCCAAAAAAACAGTCCGTTTGCTTATCGACCACAAATAATAGGCAGATAGTGGCACATGACAGCACACACCCAGTTTAACACCTTTAATTCCTTCAGATTTTAATTGTAAAATTAAAATGTGATTCATTCAATCAACAATTCAGTCGTGGCTATTTAACGGACCTGGAAGGACATTGGAAGAGCTCCAGCACTAGCGGAACATGAGACTTACCGCAAGGGCCACGCTGGATTCCTACGTTGTCGATTACTACAGAGTCGTCGTTGGACTCAGTGTCCCCGATAGCCTCAAAAATCACCTGCCAAGAACCACGTTGGACACACGACATGACGCCGTGAACAGTTGGTCAAAAGCAGAACATTTTAATTCTCATTAGCAATTTAAATACCAAGTACAATTTAAGGGCTAGAATTTACTCTTTCTGGGACACAAACTAAGATATATCCACTCATTTGTGTTATAATTTGAGGGAGTTTACCTGAAAGGCAGTTTCCTCATCATAGAACAGTGGGATAAACACTTGTTTCCAGGTGGAATCCATACTACCCTGTGATCTCCAGAGCTCTCGGTCACCCGAACCATCCTGTATTATCATTTTTAGGTCTGGGCTGTTCTCTCTGGGCTTTTGGTACCAGAACTCCATGCACATGTCACCTGACACGTTGAAGACGGCGCTGGTGAGGCGTGTGCCCCCGGACAAGGACAGCAGGCCATTCTCTAGGGGGAAGACGGGGGCCGTGTGTTTTTGTGACCACCACACCGAAGCAAGAGCAGGAGCATGCCGCTGCTGGCCGTGCATTCATCATTCTCTGGTGAGATTGGTTGCTTTCACGGCTGAGTGAGGGATCCTAGTGGTCATTTACCTGGATTTCTCCATCCGTGAATCCTTACTTCCGGATCGACAGTCTTTGAGAATACCAGGTTGTAAAACAGGATCAAACAGAGTTGAAAGTACAGTTTTGTTGGCGAAATGTTCTGTCGACCAAACATGAGCTACTTCTCATTCTCAGAGGCTATTACAGGCAAAAAAAATGCCCAGAAAATGACAGTTTGATAGCCAGACTCGTAAATGCCGTATTGCCCTGTATTTCTCACGAAGTGTTTTGTGATCGTATTTGTGGTATGAAAAGGTGCTGTAGATGCAGCGAGCACTGCTTGGGTAGAGGGGTCAGTACCTTGTGCGGGCGGAGGGCTAGCCTGCCCTTCAGGAGTCCAACCGCATAGCAGATCCTCACTGCCGTCAACGGAGCATCTCATTAAATAATCTTGAGAAGTTGGGAGAGAAAGAAGACCATCTGGAGGTCATTTAATAAATAGCAGTCACCCGAAGCCCTCTGTCAGGGGCTGTTTCTGTTCTGGGCTACCGTAGCGAGAAATTGCTGGTATAGAACTCTGCATGTTAATTAGTGTCAAAAAATGGACAAAGACCTTGTTGTTACTCTGGTAAACTTCTGGGAACCAAATGAAAGCAAAGTATATTGTCTATCCAGGAAGACAGCAAAACACAAACTAGTACGATATACAAGCACAAAAATAAATAGCTACATTGCATATTGAAGCTTTTCCATGCACAAAATAACACATTTTCTATTCTAATATTCTATAAGATGCTATTACAGACCTGTGTTTTGTTTCCAGCCTGGTAGGGTGACAGACGAATTGGTGACAGTGGTCCTGCGAACGAAATTATCACAAAAAGTATATATGTCAAAATACATATAGTCTCATCCACACTTCTCAAGGCTGAAGGAGATACAGAACTTAGTGAGGAAATTAATGTGAAAAATGTGTTTTCCATTTGCCACAGAAAGCTCTTGGCATATTCGATGTAAGAGAACATAAAATGGAACAGGAATTACCTGTCACTGAATTAATCAGCCGTGGCAGGACACTGTAATGTCACAATGAACCTCTTTGCTGGGTTTCTGGGTCTGGATTGGAGGAGGGGGTCAGAGACTCACCTCACGCTGGCGGCCGACCCGCAAAGGCAGGCGCTGGCGGTGAGGATCCAGACCGCGAGGGGCGTCTCCATGTGCTCCGCTGATCGGCGGCGTGTGTCGGGTCCCGCAGGGCACAGCGTTCGTTTGAAGAGAGCGAAGCAGACGTCTGAATTTCAACACCCCATAAAACCAGTCCCAGGTACAGGGGTGGGGATATCGGCTGCTGATATGGACCGTCGGCCAGGTGACAGCACTCCAGTACTGAAGCTGTTTTCTTTTTTTCCCTGGCAAACTATGAAATAGGTACACTGCGTGGGAGAATGCAGGGGAATCTCTGGCAAAGAGTGTGGCTTTTTACAACAAGCAAGAGGTTAGGTCTCCTTTTTTAGCGAGTTTTTGTGCCTCCTTAAGTGTAGCGTTATTTAATTGAAAAAAATCCATTCTCTATTAGCTTTGATATTTTTGACAACATTTTGATAGCTTTGTGGGTCCTTCAGCCAGTTAGAGATCTGGTTATGAATACAGAAGGTTGTAGATTTGAATCCCGGAGCCGGCAGAATAATTATGTGATTGTTAAGCAGTGCAAGATTAAATGTGTGAAACCCTCCTAATATCCCCATGGGAGTAAGCATAGTATTGCCATTCCATCTAAAATCATATATTTTTTAAATGGTTCTATAAATAATGCCAAATGAATCAGCAATGTATGATAAACGACCTTTCTCACAATGGTAGAAAGGTCACTGGGAAGTGAAGACTTCCCTTTTAGGTTAATGCTTAAGAGTTTGCTCCATGTTGTCAGGGATCTGCACATCATATTTACTACCATATTGAACCATATTTCTTACATGTGTAACACATTGATCCCTCGGTGACAGTTGAGTCATTCATCGTAAGATTTATGAATCTGCAAACTGTAGAAGTCTTAGCCCAGAGACATCTAATTCTGAGACTGTTAATCTTGCAGTAAAGCACTATATCTCCTTCGACTGCATATGTTGCACCTCGATAACTAGACATTTATGTGTTGCTAAGGGAACATCTCCTTGACGTTGGATGGTGCTTTTAGAAGACAGCTGGCCCACCTTTGTAAAGGCACAGCAATAGGAGGTCCTGGGTCCTGAGGTTCTGTCACCATAAAGTTCCGGAAGGTACATCAGCAGGAGAATCTGAATGTATCTACAAACATCCTTTACTGGGCCACTCTACTGATTCTCAGTAATAAAAAAAACTCAATATAAACATATGGGTGTGTGTGGGAGGGGAGGCAGTAATGTTTTTAGGTATTATTGTCAAGGAATAGTACCGAGATGAGGGGCCTGTGTAAAATTATTGGCCTCGGGTCCATAGCAAACACTGGGATTGATGTGTCCTGGTGCTTATCGGGCTGTGGCTTGAACCTGCTTGCATTAAGATAAAATAACCTTTAGGAAGCGATTATTGAGCTCGTCTGGGGAGACTCTGAGCATCCTGTTATAACGAACGCGGAGCTTTGTGACCTGTGCTGTCCAGATGAGATTTCACAGAGATTTCAGCAGGAAGAATTCTGAGGTGCCAACAATGGATTCTTTGTTGCTCAAAATTGTTGCCTTTTGTACTCATCAGGAGACAATTTCTCAATTAATTGCTTAATACATTTTTATTATTAAAATATTCGCAGCAATGGTTTCCACTGTGCTCACTTTTGTGTGTTGCACTCAAGTTCAGTGGTGCCTTAGAAGATGCCGTAATGAAGCATCTCAGTTAATGATGCTTGACTGATTATTGGAATAAGGAAGATGTTGCATCTACTAACAGATAAAGGATGCAATTAGGTTTGATTAGTAAACAATCAGGCCTAATCATGGGCACTTTCTTCATTATAGACGTCAGCACACAAGTCACAGAGGCGAAGCATGAAAAGAAATTCTTGAAGATCGAAGGAAATTCGGGACAGAAGCAAACCTTCAATTTGATCGGCTATTCACTCAAAGTCACGTCAAGAAAAAGGCTGGAAAATGATCCAGGATCACCCAAACAACATCCATCTATGGCCGTCTGTGACCTTCTCGAACATCGATGTACATGACACCACCATCAAAAGGACACCAGACTGAAGTGGAGTGAATAACAAAAGGATGAAGTAGAAGAAACTACACTCTAAGAAGGGCATTGATATTTGTCTCAAATATGCTCTGGAGTTATCTTTAGGGAACAGTGCCCTATAGACTTTGTGCACAACTTTTCGGTCAGTAATTTCTATGGGGTGAAAGTCAAGAGCTCCATTCTTCAAGAACCTCCTAATAGCAGTCAGAAGCCTTTGCTGCATTGGGGTTTGCATGGGTGGATGCTTGATTTCTGTGCGATACCAGAAAATTTCACAGGAATATGTCAGGACATTGTCGGTCATGCCTGTGGAAAAGAACTTTAATGGTACTTCAAAGGAATCTTGCTTCTAGAACAAGTGGTGTTCTTGAAGATGCGAGGATCCATAAGGTTTCAGTGGGGCAGAATCTATATTGACTTAGCTCAATTTTCCATTTCTGCGTTCCAACTTTTACTTTTGCTGGGAAGTCCCTTGCTGCAGAATTGTCGTGCAGTTTTGTGGGTCAGTGCTCTCTGCCCACTTCCGGCAGGTTGTGGGTTCAAGATTCCCCTGTCGGACACTTAAGCAAGGTCAATAACCCTCACTGCTCCAAGGGCGTCGGCTGAGCCTGCTCTCTGATAATCATTTGTAAGTCACGCTGTGCAAAAGTAAGTGGTTGAATAGACTAGTCACACTATCATACTAGTGAAGCTTGTGATGAGTTGAATATTTAATTTGGGTCAGAATTGATTGACTGGACATGCACCTGGACCTGTCAGTGCATTAAAGTATTCCCCAACATAATTTGGTTTTGTGATTTATGTTGCATAGGCTGTTCCAGCCCAGTTGCACTTCGAAAAGTGCCTCAGAAAGTAGGCCGGGGCTTTGGACGGCCATATGATCGATGGCCATCTCCACACTTCTCCATGCACTTTGACCCAGCTTGTTTCCGGGGACGGGGAGTCGCCCATGTGACTCGATAAGACGTACGCTGCGACATGCCCTCCTCTGCTGGCTGCGAGATCACGCTTTATTGAGGTCCAAAGTTCATTTATAGTAATATTAATGACTGGGCAACGCAGAAATAAAATTATGAGAAAGCCCATGGAGGTGAGTGACTGAAACTTTTAATGATTGTTGATCTGGTGGCTGTATCTCCATCCACAGCATCTTCGTCCCAGGTCACAGGGACATCTGTCCTCTATCCTAGCAGTCTGAGAGAACATAATATAACAGAGCCCTCCTGAGCAGTCATCTGAAAGTGCATTTACAGAAAGCCAGCTATTGGGCTGTGCCATATTCATGCTAATCTTAAACATATTATGAATGTATATAATTACTCACTGTAGACTTTGCACTGGATTATTGTAAGCAAGGACTGGCAACCCAACCATACACTGACGAATGTGATCGTGGCAAGACTCACATGTTTCTGTGGGTAAAACCATGCAGGGTACATTTTTAATATCTGCCATATCTGCTTACAATGGATGGCAGAATTAACAATGATATTGACCCCTGATTATAAGTATTTTATAGAAGGAAGAATCTGGAACCATGAAGCCAGATTCCCATGTCTGGCGAAGAACCTATCAAAGAGACTCACTGTCCTTATTCTTTTAACCCAGGAAAATACTGAGAGCCTTATGTAAGCAATTCTAAATACATCCAGCAGGGGGTAGCATGCCACAATGTACATGTACTGTTCCACAGTCTGATGAAATCAAATATCTTTGGATATAAGAGTCTGGTAATTCTTAACACTTTGGAATTTAGGTACTATTAATATATCCACTTTGGGAAATATTGAGGCTTCAGAATTTTTATGGAACGTCTTTCATTTATTGTAATTTTAGATATTAACAAAAGTCCATTGTATACTTCAATATCCAGCCCTTCTCGAGGCATTTTCTTTGGAATCTGAGTGTGAGCTGCAAAGCTGCGCCGATGCTCGGTTCTACCTGACTCTCTGTTGGATATGTTTCTTACAATCTGTGACACCCACTTGAAATAGTTTGAGAAATTGCATAAAAAACAGAAATGAACTTATTGAATACTTACAATCTGACCGTTTACATCATTTACTCCTGATTACTGTGAAAAATCAGTGTCAATGTGATGGGCAGCAGTCAGACAACACAGACGTACTCTTAGGAATTGATGCGGCTTGTCTCCTACATTAGAAATTCATGTAATAATGACACCACCTGTTTTCATCTTAGATACAATAAGAAATGGAATGTAGACCCCCACGAAATCATCAGGAACTGAATATGGTGATCAGTCTTCCAATCTCAATTTGGCTACCAGAATTTAGGTAACACCTAGTCCAAATATTTTGTAGTTTGAAAAGGTTTGTGCATTCTTAAATGCTTCTGTATGATTTAAAGAGGTTCTCAAGTGCTCTATTTATATACACTATATGGACAAAAATATTGGGACACAACTCTTAATCATTTAATTCAGGCGTTTCATTCAGATCGTGCAGTTAGCCATGCAGTCTGGTTTACAAACATTTGTGAGAAAACGGGTTGTTCTGAAGAGCTCAGTGACTTCAAGTGTACCACTGTCAAAAGAAGCTACCTTTGCAATAAGTCAGTTGGTGAAATTTCTTCCTAGAAATTCCACGGTCAACTGTAAGTTTTATTAACTTTCTTTGCAAAGTGGAAGTGTTTAGGAACCGTCTTTGGCTTAGGTGCGGATAAATCACGC
>JAODKL010000044.1:16637369-16658428 GCA_026780765.1 Petrocephalus schoutedeni | reverse complement strand
TGTAAGTTTTATTAACTTTCTTTGCAAAGTGGAAGTGTTTAGGAACCGTCTTTGGCTTAGGTGCGGATAAATCACGCAACATCCTGTAGGACCCAGCGTGCTCATTGTTAATGGGATGTTTTCAAACCAGCACTTTTTAGTTCTGTTAAAACACACTCTGATTCGAATTCCCCCTTGGTGCAATTCTTTTGGGCAGGCAGGAAGACTGTAATCGCACTTGAGGGGAGGTGGTGTCGATCTAATCCCAAACATACTCTGGAGCAGTTTCTTTCTGTGGTGGGAATGTCATCCAACCTCAATCCGACCCAACTTCCAGGTGTACTCCACGACTACGAGCGAAATGGCTCCCGTAGCCAGGTGTGCTTTGCATTCTGGGAAACGGCATAGCACGTGATCCAGGAGCAGCAGCTACGGTTTCTGTGTGAAAGCAAACTGAGCCGAGGGGAAAACGCTACAACTCATCGACTGATTTGGTGTGAAAACGCCCTTAGTTTTCCCATGACCGGTAATCCAAAGAAAGCAGCTGCTTTAGTGCTTGGTGCAAATTGCTTTAAGGTGAAGTATCAATCCTGCTCTGGTAGTGCCACCTGCTAAAAAGTTTTTGGTCAAACCCACACTGCTCACAACTTCCCACCTTCATTATTAGGCCATTAAGAAACACCTGATGCTAATTAGGGTCAGGCTGGAGTGAAAACATTCTGGTAGATGTAGCTATACTATCAAATATTGCTCACTGAGTGTCATTACAGGACAGAAAAATAGAATTATTAGCAAACAGCAGTGCTGTGCTCTAGAACTTGTGAATTAACTTGATAGCCTGCTAGTGGTATTCTATTTAATTTCAACAGGCATGCTCAGGCAGTGGCATCTTGTGGATTGTCATATATTTTAGACTTCATTAGCGATAAATCAGGCTAGCTACTTTTGTTCCTACGGATAAAGTTAATTTGTATCAGCTAAAAGTAGGTGTTGAGCTTGCTCTCGGGTGTTTTACTTGTACAAAAATGTTCTTAGGGCAGAACGAAAAATGATTGATTCAGAGTGACAGCCAATCACACCTTGCGTCAGATGTCAGACCAGCCAATCAGATGTCTTGGACTGCCTCCTCAAAAATCTGATTGGTTATCTCTCCCATGAGCTCCCATCACACTTTTGCTACACAATAGCAGGTATACTGTACATCCACACCGGCTAATCCCACATCTCAAATCAACAGCAGAAGAAAAAAAAAAAAAAAAACCTCTACCTCAGCATGGTTGCCTGGAGCCTTCCGGAGGAAAAGTAACAGGAGGTAATAATAACTAGACAGTGAGATCAGAGCAAGACTTATGCCTGAGAGAAAGATCAAAATTTGCATCCTTCAAGATGAGGTTTATCAGGCTGAAGTTCCTCGACTTTTAAAAGTTTCTTCAGGCTTCTGGTACTTCAGGACACACTAGCCAAAACTCCAATAAGTACTGTTTATGTAAGTCTGCCTGCATTGTACGTAAGTACATCAAAAATTGCACAAATGTATATATAAATACACACAAATATATATATATATACATATATATATATATATATATATATATGCTTTTTAGTGCCATTTCCGATATTCCAGCCGCATAAAAAGACTTTACGCAAAGCACTTTTTTTTGCCAACCATTAAAAAATACGTGCAGTACCATAATTATGCACAAGGTCCTAATGTATTTGGGTCTGTTATGAACAAGTATGAAGGTCATCACAGGCTGGCATTGAAAGAGAGAGCCCCCCCCCTTGCCCGCCCGCTTCCTGTGCGATTTGGACATTGCTGTTTGCTCCAACACTGCTGCCGAGTGATTAGAATGGCATTTCTCTGCCAGCTGATGTCCCCAGGGGCCCTTTGTTCTCTCAGTAAATAAATACATCGTTTTATTTAAAAGAGATTATTGCTGAAAAATCCTAAAACACAAAAATCACAAAAGATGGGAAGGTCATTGTGGGCTGGATGGACCCATCGAGAGATTTTAGGGGCTTGTTTTGGGAAAATGCCTTCTCAGTAATGATCACTGTCTGCCGTCCCCCTTACCAGCAGTGTGCGGGGTCTTGCTCCACGTGAAAGCAGGCATTTTTAATTTTGGTATGTTTATGCTGATGGGCCAACAGCTTTCAGATCAGACGCTCCCAAAGGGGGACTGTTATCAACCTCCAGATATCGACTGTCAATATACAGCATACAGTCTTAATTGCTTATTTTAATGGCTGTGTGGCATTATTTAAATCAAATTAATTTCTATTGTGCTCAGTGGCTATTTTTGAATAAGCTAATGAACCTTGGATTCATTTATCGGATATGATATATTGGCTTGGATTTCAAACTTTATTGCTGTTCAGAGCATGTATCCAAAGCTTATTAAGCATTCCAGTGGAGTAAGTGTTCCACTTGAGTAAGTGTCCCAATTTTTCCGTTAAGGTATCGAACGCACCTTCTTATTTAGACTCTGCCTTTCTTTCTGTGTCATGTTCCTCCAGTAGCTCTTAAGGACAAGTACAGGTCATGCATATTGGGCAACCCGCCTGCAGATGTAATGTTTCATTTTCAGGGCAAAAGAAGCTTGATTGCCTGTTATTCCTTTTCTTTCAAGAGATGCTGGGCGCCCTCTCGGCCGTAGGCCTAATGAGGAAGCTTGGGGGTGGTGGAGGCTAGGGTGAAGACTGGACAGTGGAGGTACACGCTCGCCCAGACCCAAGGTCACGCAAAGGATAATAAGCCAGGTGGCCACTGCTCCATACTCAATAACCCCCCACCCCCAACTCCATTTTAAGGCAGGCATTTGCTCCCCACTCCCTGTCTGACTTTATTTCTTTGCCTTTGTGATCTGTTACAACTGTTCTGGGAAGAAGTTCCAACAATCCTGTGAAAGAGTTATAGTCTTGTAATTCTATATTGCATTTAAAACATATTGAGAGTCTTGCTGCCGCTATGCTAGTGGGGAGATTGGATAGTAGATGGGGCTGGTGACAGATTCCAGCTGTGCGTGTCCTTCGGGGAGAAATACGCCTCTGTGTCAAATGTCAGGGGTCACAGTGACTGCAGGGGACCGGCGTCTTTATTACTTATGCTTTCAGTGCTGCTTTGTGAATTTTAATTACTTTCCTCTCTTCTGTACACGAATTTTTTAAGTCATAACGAATAAACAAATCCCGCGTTTGGTAATTCATACAACAAAAGGCAAGAACTGAGCATGGAAATTGCATTAATATTTAAATAAAGTCATGCAGCGATCACAATAAGCCTATAATTTGCTGTGGTCGTAAGAGGCAAGTTTAGATTGGGCGTGAATAGTACTGTACTCTATATGTGCATCTTCCAGCTTCACATAAATGATATGTTACTTCGATAGAACTAAATTACTGTGTTTCTAAAATCACCTGTAGTGTGTGTTTATGTGTGTGTGTGAGTTTGCGTGTATGCGATTTCCACATAGGCCCCTAAACAGGATACCAATCGCGCCACGTGTCCTTCACTCAAAGGAACAGGTCACAGTGGCCTCACATTGGGTACGTGGTGAACAATAAATGATAGATAGATAGATAGATGGATAACTACTACTAAATTAAGAATCCTGGATGTACTTTCATTGTAGGTAATTATGCATGAATATGATGTTTGTTTTTTTCTGGCTGTCAGAGGAGTCTCTGGTGGACTGTTTCAGAACCACATGAGGCTGAGGGACACTGACGGGCTTTTTCAAGACACCATGGCTTTGGGCACTTGCCAGCCCCTAGGTGGCTCTCTGCCAGGACTCAGGCCACACCTCCCACTGATCCCATTGGCCAGTTCATTATAGACTAACTAATGTTACCTTAACCTTACACTAATGTTACAAAAACATTTTATTTCAGTTATTGTATATTGCCAAGAGTCCACAGAAACGATGCAACGTGTAGGGCAGTGACTCGGTGCTGAGGATTATGGGAGATTCTTTAGAAGTATCTTCACACCAGCACAGGGAATGTCACTCAATCATCTTTTATTTAAATAGGAGTCCATTGTGCCTGTACAGACCTGGCTGCCCATGCCGATCCTGTACCCGTAGTCTTTGGATGCATCCCTGTGCCAGTGCTAACAGTTACCTGTGCCTCGGTTGTTGGCAACTATGCGTTTGCAGATGCAGGCACTCAGATACATGCACCCACACAGAGGAGTATGTGTTCACGTACAGATACACGGAGGCACAGAAACAGTGGGCGAGTGGGTGTTCTCTGAGATGCAGCTTTTGCCAACAGATTCATCAGATGGTCTTGGCAGAATCTCCCATCCATCCTCGCAGGTGACTCTTCTCACTAATCTGTTCCTGTTGGGATATTCCCATCTTGAGCCAGAAGGGGGCAGTGTGCTACTTTCTTAGACCCTTCCTTCTGGTATTGCTTTTTAAAGAGCGATGGTGCCGAATCCGAACAGAACTATGGTGGGTATCGGTGTTATATCACAGCCGCAGGTTTGGGAGCTGCAATGTGCCTTTTGTCTGCTCTCCTGGTGTGGCCAACCCGCACATCTCCAGTTTCCTGTTCAGCTCGCTGACTCTCAATTGCCCTTCGGGTGTCTGTATGAAAGCATCCAACAATGGTCTGCAAGTCACCCGGGGACTACAGAGCCTTACGCTCTCTGAACTGGAAAACTACAGCCCTGCGTCCAGTATTACAAGGATAGATGGACAAAAGGCATGAAATCAAAAAGACATCCATATCTTTTTTACCTTTACGTAACTCGACGTTGTAGTTAAACACACCATCATCTGTCTGAAGTGTGGACAGCTAAATGTTCAAAAGTTATCAAAAGCTAGAGAATCCAGTCAGATGCAGCACTATCAGAAGCTATCTCTGCTTAAAACCAGTATTATTGGGATTTTTCAGCAGCCAGCTGCTGGCTTCCAGCCACATTTCAGCACCACTGTAAGTCTTTTAGTAGAAATGGGAAGGCAGTTGACTGTGCAAAAAAAAATAACGTGGATGGTAATTATCCATTTTACCCACAACTTTCTTTTGATTTCCAGTGTTTTTCTTCGAGCACACCAGAGAAGCACAACTCCGACTGGTACTAATTTGATTGGACTAGAATAATTTCAGAAAAATTCCCGGCTTCAGCCTGACGTATATATAATAAGGTGATCAATAAGGGTTTATTAATATTAGCATATTAAAGAGTAGCCTACATAATTATTTGTGCTTGTCTCATGTATCCCAGCAGCAAGTCTTTCATGGACTCTTCAGTAACATGTAGACAACGTGTGGGATTTAAATTTATTTAGATTCATTACACCCTCATGCATCGCACCACAAAAGAATTCTTTCGAATACCAAGAAGGCAATCTCGATAAGTGACCAGATACGAGCGAGAGGTAATTGATCATGAATTATTTTATAAATACAGTCCTGAGAGGGAGTGTGTTTTAGAAATTAGCGCCGTGACAGTGTGTGTCAGTAGCTGGGGCTAATTGGTTTCAGGTGTACATGCTAGAGTAATCAGTCAGCTGGCAACAGCTGCAATGTAGGTACAACAGCTAGGCTCCAGAAGCCAATGCATCGGCAACTTCTCAAATCATTAGCTTGAGTAATGTGCACTTAGGGGGTTTATTTGTACTAGTTCATGGTTAGTCTTGCTCTTTTCATCTCCCATAAAGGCTTATCCAGTACAGGATTACGCCAAGCCTGGAGTCTATCCCGGGACAGTCATGAGGCTCCCTGGAAAGGATGCCAGTCCATCTATGTACGGGCAGTGATGTTTCATGAAAAATTCACCTCATTAGATTCTGATTGTTCTTTGTAAACTAGGCTGAAATGCGAGTTTTTTGTCTTTGGTTTTGTAGTTTGCACTGCATTGGTCCCGGGTTGATCCCTGCCTTGAACCCGTGGGCCTCCCGGTTACCCCCCCGCAACCCTGAACGGGAGAAGCGGCAATGGAAATTGCACGGGTTCGACTTCAGTACGCATGTGGTGTGGGATTAGCACTTTAGGGCTGTGCTGTGAGCGATACAGGATTCAGGTATGGCCATCAGACCGAAAACATCACATATGAATAAGGCTTCAGGCCCGTGCGATGAGTAAACAAGGTGCATACCGTAGGAGAACTGGGAAGGCGTGTGTTTTGTGCTTAGGGAGGCCGTGGTGTTACAGCAAATTTGAAATGCTTCAGTTTAGTAGTCAGGTAGTAATGGAGTAAAGCAGATGCAAGCTTCTAATGCGTAGCCCAAGGCGTGCACTGCGCCATCTAGGGGCTCAAAGAGTCACCGCTTGCTGAGCGTTTGATGTTTGAATGTAATTTCTTTCTCTTTTGAAAGCCCTCTTAGCTCTCTGTTCCTTGGGGTCCCGCCTTCCAGCCTGTGTCTGAAGCACGAGTCATTAGATCACAGGGGGTTTTGGCTTGGGAGAGCGCTGCTTCTGTTCTCCTGAATATTAGAAGATGTAGGCGCATGTTTCACTGCTAAGTGAAATGGTATGGCACAGTGGGTGGCTCTCTGTCATTTACATTTAATTATTTAGCAGATGCTTTAGTCAAAAGTAGCGCTTCCCAACTTACCAATCCAGGCCCCGGGGACCTGCGGACAGCCCACGTTTTTGTTCCCTCTACAAGCTGGGAGGGAGTGAAAATGTGGATTGTCTGACAGGGAGCTGTGAGTGAGCAAAAATTTGGACTGTCTGGCTCGGGTCAGGAAGTTGTGGAGCCTGCAAAAAGGTGGACCGGTTGTGGGTCCCTGAAGACTGGATTGGAAACGCTGGTCAAAAGTAATGTAGCAGTGCAGCCGATAATGTCACAAGCATGCAGCTGCGACAGAGCCAGCTTAGATACTGGCGGTTTTAGGTTACGTTTCCATTGAGCAATCAGTACCAAGTGTAAGATTAAAAAGCTAAAAAAAAGGCTTCCCTCGCCTTTTGGACCGATGATGTGCTAGCTATCTCGCAGAGATTGGCTCGCAGGCTCATCTGAGGCCCTGTGGAGGGATCTGATTGGCCAAGGCTGTCTGGGACGGGATGGGGAGGAGGAACGGGAGATGGGGACGCCTCTTGGTGACATGTCTGATATGCTGCTGGCCTGAAGCCTGATGTGGGAAATGACAGCCCTAAAGGCAGGTGCATGGCAGGTAGGCAGGCAGGCAAGCCGTCAGGGGGGAGGTGAGCCCTGACACGAAGCAGGCCCAGCACGTTATCGGGCGAAATGTGTGCATGTGTCAGACAGCGAGCCGACCTGCAGGAGGTCTCTGCCCGAATGGAGGCTGACTGTCACCATTCCAGGGGGGGCTGCAGTCAGGTATACTGCGTCAGTGCCTCTGTATACCGACAGGCTATGAGCTGGTGCTGCTGATCGCAAACCGACACATGGGTACCGTCCCGGCGAGGTATTCCCAGACCCAGAATGTGGAGAGCCCTCTCTGTCCACTTGCATGGAATCAGCTGAGCCCGTCCACCCGTGGCCTTTAACAACCCCCCCCATTAAAGGTCATGCTTATTCTCCCTCACTGCTGGGGGGGCGGGACATGGTGTGGGTCCACCTGAGACCCCCCCCCCCCACCTCCAGTGAAACAGATAAACTGAGCCTCACTCAGCCCAATCCCAGTGCAGCTTGTCATCTCTGTGTTGGACATTTGTAGACAATCAAGCGACCTAATCAGAATGATCATAAGTCCTGGCTGGGGGGTGGAATGTGCAATACCTTTAATTTGTTAAGATAAATATAAACCCTACTAAATAAAGTTGAAGAAACCTTATTAAATGGTAAGCTTGTAATCCATCCATCCATCCATCCATGGATACAATGTCTTCCATGGTTTTCTGCGACTATGACAGCTGTAATGATGTAAATATGCATGCTGCACATAAGAGATCTTACATGCTCGCGTCATGCTTTTGCAGCTAATGTTCAAAACCTGTGGCCAGATGCCTATAAACACTTCAAGGCTTGTTGTTTCTGACTGATTGAACAGGCTTGGCGCGGACACATAGCTAATAAGGCATAAGGCCCAGAGGACACTCGCTTTTGTCTGTTTTGTACAATGAAATCTTCGACAGAGTAGAAATAAGCTCCCTGCGAGGCCGCCAGCAAACGAGAGGGGAGGCGGCTGAAATCGAGCCGTTGACTCCTGCAATTATGGTAATTACTGCCAATGAAGCGATATTGATTGGGAGCGGGAGATGGATGGAGCCGTCGCCGTGCCTGGAGAATTCAGGAACATTTGTTTAGGGGGGTGATGCAAAAGGGGAAGACAGGGGCCACTGGGGACTGATGTCAGGGGCCACTTTCGGTAATTGTAGGGAAACATTTGTATGCGGCGGGTGGCCATCTTCATTTTTTTGTGTAGATAACACAGCCCTTCTTGTAGCTGGTAGGAAAGGCACATTGAATGTTAACAAGGTTCCCCCTCATCGGACCGTGTGGTTAAACTGCTAACCACTGTTCTTCTCAGTGTTACACGGAGGTGCAAACCACAGCTGTCACAGAAAAACTCCAGGGGACTCATTTATCAAACTTTGCGGAAATTTCCATTGTGAAAAAAAGATGGGTATACATGGGGGGGGGAAATTGATTCATCAAACCTGACATATGCACATATGTATGCGATTTACCCTTGTAAATGTGCGTATGTGTGACAGATCCCACCCGGCTGCCGATTTACCCTTGTAAATGTGCGTATGTGTGACAGATCCCACCCGGCTGCCGATTTACCCTTGTAAATGTGCGTATGTGTGACAGATACCCATAAATTGTCAATGCAAACAAACTGCATGCTCTTATAATATGTAAATCAAGCCATTTTGCGAAGTTCGACCAAAAGGGCTGTAAATAAAGAAACAAAGGAGAGGAACTTGCCCAGTGAGAAGGTGTATAAAATGTTATATCTGGGGGCTTAAGTACATTTACCACAAACAAAAAAATGTATAGATGTTTTTTTTCCTAAATATTTATTTGATTGATTCCACATGTATAAATTGCACAGGTGTTTCTAGCATTTTTTGCATTATTTTGCATTTTTGGATTAGGTGCCATACTGCATTTTCATTGTCTGAGTACCTGAAGTTTATGCAATGATAGTGAAGTTGGATGTAAGAAAGTCAGTTAAATGGCAACACCTTGCTGCTGCTGTAAATTCCATCAGCTGTACAGAGCGCACTATGGCCGAAATATAAAAGTCGTGGCCGGGTATGAAAATAACTGTAACTGCTGGGGGCAAACCAACATCTTCACCCTGAAACTTCCACGTGCGTATGCCATCTATACCAGGGGATGCCTTCTGAGTTATGCCAGCATAGCTGGAAGATACATATTTGGTATATGCCTATCAAAGTCAACAGGTTATGAGTTGCCCGGACCATCCAGCTGCTATATTTGTTATGTTTGCATCACAGATGACTTGCACATTAATAGAATGAATAGGCTTAATTAGCTTCATTAGCTTAACTAGCACTCATTTCATCATCTGCATCCACTGCTGTATATTATACTATACTGTTGTGCATTTGACAAACCCTGATTTGATTTGAGGCACCCTTAAGAGTAGGACATAGCTGTAAATTTAGTTTGTATCTTTGCCTGCATAACTGCAGCCTCGGGAAACGGGATGTAGCGTCTGGCCAGGTCTGTTACGCCATGCAGCACGGAAGGCATGATGGAGCTGAAGGCTGGCTGGGATTTCCCCAGCCAGTGTGCCAGGTCCCTCTGGTAGGTGCCTGCTGTCAGAAAGCAAAGACGGGCCTATGTACAGGTGTAGTCTCAGTCTGAGCGGCTGCTCGCTCTAATGCTGGGCCCACGTCAGCACTTAGCTAAAAAAGAAGAGAAGACTAAATTGGCCCATAAGACATTATAGGCAAAATAAGGAAAGATAAACTCTACTGTGCGTATAGCAGCAGTATACACACATTTAATGCAAAACAGACAAAGTGAAAAGTCATTACACATAGTGCAAAAAGTAAACAAGTGAAAATCATCTTGGGCCGTTCATGAAAACTCGTTCCCATCTAATCCTTCCATTTACGTAGTTATTAGTGAGAACTCCATTATGCCGTATGGCATCCTCAAGACTAGAGGCTGTTTATATACATGAATCGACGCATGCAAATGTTTGAAGCCTAATTCACACTTAGTGCAACTACTGACAATTACTGATATTCTCAATTAATTAGAAAGAGGTGACAAGATGTAGTATTTGAAAAAGCAGACTAAATTCTTCAAAGCAAATACATAGGCTCAGGCTTACACAAATAAATGGAAAAATCAATAAATCCCGCTTAACATTTTTAGATTTACCTTTTTTCACGCGCAGGCACAGGTTGGTGGCAGGAATTGTTGGCATGTATGCCATCATTTCACTGGTCAGCATGCAGTTCCCTGCTTTTAATGGGTGTTGTCTTTTCCCAATTTGTCCAAAATGTTGTGTGCAATTGCTGTTGAGATTCCATAAATACACATATTTTCCTGTTAAGTTTCATTTGATCAATCTGGGCTTTTGCGTAAGCATACTTCGGGCATCTTTCTATGCGTACGAAACTTTATTAAACGAGGCCCCATATCTTTCCAAAAATTTCCAGTGAAGCATGTTCTTACATTAAAAATGATGTAGCTTGAGTCACTCAACTGTTTTCATCGCATTGTTTGTTGCAAATATGCTGGGTACCTGTGAAGATATGTCTTGAATTTTTGAAAACCAATCATTCAAGCAAAATCTCAATCAAAATTTCATTTCAATTCAAAATTCATACTCCAAACGTAAACCACATGCAAACAGCACTGCTTGAAGCCGGATCCTGTTGGAAAATCTGCTATACGTTGCATATTTTCTGCACCCACTCAAAACTCCAAGTCAGTCAAATTGTAATCTTGACATTTTATCACCATGGCAACAGTCCATAATCTCAGACTCGTCGAGCTGAGTGATTGCAGAGGCTGGTGTTGTAGAGCAGACTGCTTGAGGGTCATACAGCATCAGAAGCCTGTGCTGTTCCTCCTAGCAATAAACTGATAAAATAAAATAAAATGACATTTCGCAAAAAATTCTTTAAAAATATGGTGCATGCAGTAATAGATTGGTCCACATAATTATATATTTTTTACTCTAGCAGCAGGACCTCATACTGCTGGCAGAGGGCCCTGTCAGGGCTTAGAGAGCTCTGTGAGCCATTGATAGTCAGTTTCTTATACCACCAAGGAAAATACTCCAGTTATTTATGCCAAATATCATTTCATGTTCTGTACTGCTCATGAAGTACAGATTCTGTGTGAGGAGGCACAGGACAAGGGACACACTGGACAGGACACTAGTCCATCACAAGACACACACTCGCACAGAATAAGGGCAATTTCGTCGCTGATTCACGAAAACAAATTGGAGTACCTGGGGAACCTGGAGTACCCATACAAACTTCACGCTCCCAGCCCGGGGGCAGGCATCAGAGCCAACAGACGCCGCTCTAGATGCGTGTCTGAGCTCCTCAAATTGTTTCCACGTCCTTAATAATCAGGCCCCCGTTACTTTGTACTGCACACACAGACACACCGAACCTCGGGGGTTCAGAGTTTGAAGACTTTGCGCATGAAAGCTTCTGCGTGTGGTGGCGTTTTCCTTGGACCGGAATACCTGCAGAGATTGCGCCAGTCAGCTCCGAGAGTGCCAAGAAGTGACTGCGAGTCTCTTGCAGGGTAAACGACGCGTGTGCAGGGTGTTATGTGTGAAATGAGAAACCACTGACACACGGGGCCTGGAATTGCATCTGCAGACGGACGCTGATGTATGTGACGTAAAATGCTAAAATCCCATACGCCGGGCAAGTTAATAATTCAGTCTCAGCGCCATTTTCTTTTAGTAATAGTGGTGCCTTCTTGAAGCGTATTATGGAATGACAGGGGGAGAATGTGATATCTGGAGAACAAGCTTCAGGTTTTGAATGATGGTCATGGGAAAAAAACATATACTAATATGAAGACACAAACACATAAAAAGCCCTGTTTTAAGGATCAAAGCACAGTCCGCTCTGGTCCAATACGTGTCAAGGGTCTGATTAGGGGAATACTGTCTATGGTGGGCATTAGGATGAGACCCCACAAAACGAACAGCATGAAAATAAGATGAGGTGAAATAACTGATACCAGCAAAGTCAGCAACGGGAGATGGGGATAGAGTCAACATAGATCTGAGAAGAAAGAAGCTGAGCTTGTCCATGGAAATACCAGGAGTCAGAAGCCATGGCGGCAGAGGAATTAGAGTGGGCTGAGAACTTCAGAGGAACCTGGAGGTTCTGATATAGGATGGACTGGGATGCAGGAGCCACATCAAGCAGGATTCAAAGACTGAGAGGAGAACGTGAAGCTGGGGAGTAAAGCTGGATGCAGGGTACAGCATAGCACCACTAAGCCATGAGCTTTGTAAGTGATCATTATGGCGAGCGATTCAGAATTCCCCCATGAATCATCTCTTTTGCCTAATTTGAAGGCTTTGAAACTTGTGCTGTGCTATGAATATGTGGGACATGGCAACCCTAAAGTTTCTGATCCTCATTATTGCAGAGGGAAAGGGAGAGGGCTTCTCCAAATGAACACGTAGGCTGGCAAGCTGGAGTTTGCTGCATGCAAACATGCTGCGTCTCTCCTGCAGCCAGAAACAAGTCAGGTAAATAGGAGGGTGAAACAGCCTTGATAAGCATTTTTGGCCATGGGAGTCGGTGATTTATCCCGGGTCCCTTTACGACGGTGCCATTTAGTTCACAACCCGGTCCCTTAGTGTGCAGGTGAAGAACAGAAGTCTGTTTTGAGCCCCTTGCTTTGAGGACCTGAACGATTCAGAATTCAGTCCCAGTCGTGCTCCTGAGACCGCCTCCCTCCCTCCTTCTCTCTGCCGACTTACAGCATCTGCCATCCCCTTATCTATAGTGTCGCCTCACCTGCCTTCCATCTGATTGGAAATTTAGGGCTCTGTGATAGCTGTGCGATGCCGAGGCGGGAGACAAGATCAGGAGAGCCATGGAGTCTGATGGGTCGTCGTGGGAAGCCAGACCAATGAGTGTGTGCTCAGCCCGCGTGGGCAGGAGGGCCTAATGTCCAAGGCAGGGACTCGGAGAGGCTGAAGTGGAGGGGAACACAGACAGAGGAGCCGGGGAGTGTAACGCCGTTGCATCACGGTGTGCAGGCCACACCTGAGTCTGAACAAGTAAGTAATATATTTCGTCTTTACACTGTTAATAACATTTTTATGTTAAGGAATTATGGCAGCTGTAGTGGAAATATCGATGACAGAAGAAAATCTCTTTCTATATGCCTGTAGGGAGAAAAGAAAAAAAAAACATGTAATTAGATATTGGATTTCTGGATATCTGACATCTTAAGGCTGAATGGAAGAAAAGAATCCAGGAATATCCCACGTGCTGTCAGTGGGGTTTTAGGTGACGCGTGCTTATTGGCGAGCTGTGCTTGTGTGCCGTAATTCTTAGCTGAGCGCTGTGCATTAGCATACACCGCTGGGCTAAGGCTTCGCCCTGTCTGCCGTGTACAGCCCAGTCCCTCCAGCCAGCACGTCCCCATCGCCGGCTCCCCTGGCCCCGTTCCTCAGCCCGGCGGCCAGCGCGGCAGACCGCCCAGGGGTACCGGGAGTCAGAGCAGGCGTGATGGCAGGAGCGGAGTGGGGAATTCGACTCTGGCCTCGTTCCTGGGAAGAGAACGCCTGCAGAACGCCGGGGGAATGGAATCATCGCTCATTCCGATGGAGGAGCTGGAGAAGAAGATGGCTAACATGGCTGCTGACTCCCGAGAAACAGTCAAGTCAGGAGAAGCAGTGCTTGGGCTCTGGGCGAGGCTGCCCGGTGGTGGCTTTGCCGCGCTGGGTACGTCATTCTGCTCTCCATCCGCCTCGCATGAAGGCATCGCTAGCAAGCAGGAAGCTCCTGGGACGACTCTGATGGCCCTTAGTGTCTCATTTTCCCTTTTCTTTGGCCGTGCGGGTTTCACTTCCAGGGAGGGTGAGTTGGCATCAGAGTAAATTCTGCCGTGTGAGGTAACCTGACCGGGAGCAGAGTCTGCCAGGATACTTTGGGTCATGTTCCTGACGGTGTTAAACAGTCCATAAGGCAAACCTGCATCTGAGGCACAGCTCAGATGGGGCAGGGTGAATGAGCTTCCCATGTTGTCTTCACGGAAGACCATGCACCCAAACACTGACCTATAAAAACATATACAGGTAGTCCTGCTTCGTGTTGTAGCTCACCTAGTGCCTTTCTTTCCAACTGAATAACGTGCAAATACAAATGCGATTCTGAGTTGTATTGGACTTGGGCACTAATACATCAATCGTTAGACCTAGAACAGATTCGTGGTGCGACATCACATGTTGAAGCAGGACTGACCATACAACTACTTGACCTAAAGTATGTAGACTGTAGCCATGTAAGAATGCACCATGGTACGATATTTCACAGTTCAAAAACATGATGATATGCATTGTAGGGGTGTAACAATACACCATAGCATGCAATTATTTATTCATGTTAAAGCTAGAAGGCATAATAATCTCAGTTTTGCTTTGAGATTTTATTTTTGCATTTTGCAGTCGAGTCTGCCGAACCAGAAAAAGAAACTGCAAGAAAAAAGAAATAGTTTGAACACTGTTTTTGGGGTAAATGTACATGCCTCATAGGGAATAAATAAGAACTGAGGGATCCGAGTTTGTTTTCATTCCATAGTTGTTGGATATATTGTGAGTGTATCAAACTGTGCACCCTGAATTGTCTATCAAACCGTATCATGATTAGACTGTATCGTTACACCCCTAATAGACCCCTTTATTATTTAAGCCTTTACCCAACACTCAAACATGTTAATTAAGGTCACAGCCAAGCAATCTCCCACTGAAATTTGACAGCAGAATTAGCAGTCATACAGAAGAGGTTAGCGCCCTTCAGCTTGGTATCAGCATAGGACGCCACGTCCCCAACCAGTCAGTCTGACCAGGTTTCTGCCCCGATCGAATAGCCCTGGTCAAACGTGAGTGAAGCGATTGTGAAGCGGAAACATCTGGGAGGATGCAGCTGCAAAGTAGCAGGTCATGCGAGCGCACAAAAAGGGACATGATCGGCAGACATCAGAGCTCATCAATCCCACAAACCATGTTCCAGCATCTAAGGGAAAGCCCCCCCAGAAAAGCAGAAACTATTACAGTAACAAGGGGCTGACCAAATTCATAATAATACCCATGGTCTGGGAAACCGATGTTGACTTTGGGCCATATAGTTAAAATGCGTATACTCATACGCATTCTCCCAGTTGTGGACAAGAGTTTGAAAATGACTCTTCTCAGGCACAGCCTGGGTTATATATTTATAAGCTGTCCTCTGGTCTGACCTACTTTCCCACAAAGTTGGGTTGTCTCTGACTTGCCTAGGTCTGCAACACAAACTTATGAAAGCTGGCCAACTTGTGACAGCAGCATGGCCATGTGAATGCAGGCTGACAGTCCGTGATTCTGTCATCATCCCTCTGGGGCGCTGGGTGCAGGTCGAGCACATTGGATAGCTGGGCAGCCTCTGCCATCTGATAAGAAGTAGGATTTAATACCACTTATCAAATTGCCACTTGCGGTGTGATGTCACACATTGTAGCAGGACTGACCGTACACTATATGAACTAAAGTATGCAGACATTGTGGGGATGTAACAATGCACCATGGCACAATATTTCCCCATACAAAAACATGATGATATGCATTGCCGGGGTTGTAACAATGCACTGTGGCACAAAATGATTTATTAATGCTAAAGCTAGAGTGTAGTAGGCATACGTTTTGCTTTGAGATTTTCTTTTTGCATTCTGCACTGGAGTCTGTTGAATAAGTATCGAGTTTGGCTTAAAGTTGCTTGCTAAAAGTAATTTGGAATTGATTTTAGGTTCCTCGCTTAACTTCGTCCTTAAAGACCATCTGGGTACAATGATCTCATAGCCCTATCCATCCATCCATCCATCCATCCATCCATCTTCCAACTGCTTATCCATGTCAGGATTGAGGGAGATCTGGACTGAATATTATAAAACTATAGTCAGGGGGCAAAGTCCATATTTTGAGATGCATTATGGTGCCAGTTTCCACAGGCCTGCATTCAAGTTCAGGTTCAGGGTACTTTATTAGTACCTGCAGGTAAATTTAGCTTGCAGAAGAGGAGTCACCATCCATCTTGACCCACATTTTACAAACAACAGGCGACTGACACACATAATAAGATTCAAAATTCCAGACCTTATTAGCCATTTAAAACTAAAGGTTAAAAAAAAAAACCAAAAAATTGGAACAGTGGTCACAGGAAACATCATCCATCTTCTAATATATTTTTCCCAGTCCTGTCCATGGCCAGTGTGCCACCAAACTGCAGAATGGTGAGGGTCTGGGGGAGGGGTTAGTTAGTCGCAAAACTAGTCTGTGGTTATCAAAAGATTGGAGACCTCTACGGAGACCCCTTCTTATTGCATTCACAGATTTTTATAAAATTGAGTTTCCCCTTTTGGGGACTGAAAGGTCAAAATAACAAGTTTTTATGACACTGTAGGGACATTTCATCCCCGCAATGTAATATATACAGTACTGTGCAAAAGTCTTAGGCAGTCAGAGAAAATGATGTTTAAATGATCTTCGTGTTAGTTTGGATTCTATTATGCCTGTCCAAGTGTGTAAACTTGGCCATTTACTGCAAAAATCACCCTAGTATTTGCAACAACCATCCAGTACACCCGTATATTTTTCGACTCAGCCACTAGCACACTTCGTATAGCTAATCATAAGTAACCAAACTAAATACAAGACTTACAAGACTAGGCATTTTTACTTTTTTGATTGCATTCACAAACTTATGAAAAGACGTGTGAAGTAGTGAGGGCCGTGGACCTCACTATTCATTGTCCACTGGTTCTCACTAGTATAGCAAAACCAGTACACGCACACATACACACACACACACACCGACTCGTGTACAGTACCTACAGTATCTAAATGGGGACCTTCCATTCATTTCTTTGGAATCATGACACCCTTAACCCCAACCCAGCCCTAACCTTAACCATAAGTAACCAACCCAAACCCAAACAAGACTTTTTAGTTTTCTGATTTTTATAAAACTGTGGTTATCCAAAGGAGGACCTGAAAAGATGTCCCCAAAAGTAGGGACATTTCAGGTTTTACCACACTTTGGGGACATTTTGGTCCTCAAATGTGATCTATGCGGGGGTAAAATTCAGACCAATGGCCTCAGAGGTCTGTGGTAACAGGACTAACCCCGGAGCTAACATGCCCCTCCCCCTTCAAATTGGGCTGGTGTCACGCATCTTATCCTGCTTCCTTGAGAGCAATAGACACACATACAAATATTATGGGGTTATCCAGCATTCAGCACCCCTGGTGCGGTCGAGGTTAAGTACCCTGCTCAGGGGCCTAATGGTGAAGTGATTACTCTGATGGCTGTGGGATTCAAACCCACAACCTTCCGGACGCATACCCGCATAAAACAATGGATGCGATATTAAATCCGTAAAAAGCAGCACCAACTATATACCGCTCCAATACAATCATGTATGTAAAAAATAACTATTCATCTTACAGGTTTGAGAAGATTTAATGGTAAAGTCTATCAGATGGGATTGGCATTTAAAGTGCATGAGTAAGCGTGATACTGAATGTCAGGTGCATTGTGCTCCTCGTCAGCTTAATGTGTCACTCCTGGACCAGCTACAGGTGGCCTGAGCCTCCCCTTATTCCAGGATGAGATGCTGGTTAATAATTCAGCAGATATTTCTCAGCAACATCTCTCACATTCTCCCCAGGTACTGCTGTCTGTGAGTATATACAAAGAGGGACGGGCAGGGTGCGAGGCGTGTGCCTGGGGTAGGGGTGCTTATCACTGTTTCAGCTTATAGTGAAATTAAATAAGCATGGCTTTTTAAAATTAATGTTCGCGCTCAGCAAGACATCTGTGACCATCAATAATGGCTGTCTTTTGGAACCCTTATTTCATGAATAAGTACCAGCACATGTGTGTTCTGTGACATCATCTTTGGGAAGGGGTAGCAGTGCATCAGATCATTAAATCCAGCATGAAGGAGGTGTTTTTAATCGAATATTAGATAGATAGATAGATAGATAGATAGATGACAAGAAAAGATAAGTAACCAAAATGTGCAAAAAACAAGGTGTGGAAAAATGTACTGTAACAGACAGTTTATAGCACATAAATGTATTTATGACTGACAAATTCAAACTAAAAATGTTTTGGGAAAAGGCATTTCTCAGAGAATGTCACCCCCTGGGCTTTTTGTATTGATTTACAGAAGCACATACAGACACGCACACACTCCAGATATAAACATCTCTGGTCCCTCTGACCAAGGACAGCTGGTGATGAGGGCACGGCACTTAGAGGATGGACAGAAGTTTTGGTTTTGCGCCAGTGACCTCGCATCAGCACGCTGGTTCCCCACAATGCTGAATAATTTAACAGTTAACAACAAAAATGTTTTGTACTTTGAGAGCTTCCGTGAAATTCCATTTGCACATTAAAGAGAGATGGCGAGTAGGAGACAGGGTGCTCAACCGGAGAGGCATGTATGACCATCAGAGAGCTAGTGTCATCAGGTCCTACAAGGCAAACAGCGAGGTCATACACATCTATGTATCTAGGCATTTAGTTCATTGGCAGATGCTTTTGTATCCAAAGTGACTTGCAAAAGAGGATCAGAGATCTTCTCCGATCCTGCATCTGCATCTTCAAATGCAGTTCAGATTAAAGACGTTGCTCCAGTGGTGATATAATTACTCTGCTGACCATGAAATCTGAACTCAGCTCCCTCTGGTCATGGGCATAGATCCCTAACCTGCTAAGTTACATATTGCTCCTTTTTTTAAAAAACTTTTTAAAAAAAACGACTTCCCCTACCCGGCCTTATCCAGCGGGCTGATATTCATTGAATCTCTTTTGGCATCAACACATTTGTGACTTGCATTCTGTCAAGGAATTACGTGCCAGCTTTGGCATGAAGGAAGAGATCATTTGGATCAGATCTGTATCGATAGCTGCCCTAATACTCAACTTTTCCAGTACAAGAGTGTGGCAACCCTCGACTTAACAGAAAGTCTCTAAACATCATTAAAAAGTGTGGCTGGTTTGGCACCTTTGAGAGCTCTTGCTGTACCGGAACCTGGTGTTTCATGCTTTTCGTTCTACTTACTGGACCAAATTGCAGGACTCTGAAAGGCTCACATCCAAAGGTTAATTCACACTTTGGAGGCATGCATCACGAGTGCTAAGCCCTCAATTGTCACCAAACAGAAATTTAAATACTTTACCCCTCAGAACATAACTTAGTGAGGAAAACCTTTTTAACACACCCACATTTGTATCTCTGTGTGTGGCCATTTCTTGTTGAGGTGTTTATATTTTTAACTTGCCACAGATTCACAAAAATAGGTAGCTGTTTTATAACACAGTTGCCATGACAATGCATTTTTACATTTAGTGATGATAGCTGAGGATGTCTTATTTGATGCTGCAGTGTGTGCGCGTGTACTTTGGGTGCTTGATTTTGGATGTTTCAATGAAAAATACCATTTAATTACACAAGATATACACCGTGTGCGGAGTTGTTTGGCTGCAGAATTACAGTATTAGGCAATCTGAAACTAAGTGGATATTTCTTGCTTCACCATCAACAGAAATAATAATAAAGACCAGTTTTATTGGCCCCTGTATACAGGCCACTTTGCCAAGCTCAGTGTGCTGTATGGCCACCTTTCTTCTCAATGACCATCATGAGCCTGCTGTCCATTGAACCAGTCAGGTTTCTGATTTGATCATGTCCTGCATTAGCTGAGGCAGCTGTGGCCGCCTCCCAGACGCTGCTCTGTGACGTCTACTGCTTGGCACCTTGGTAAAGATCACACTTTAATAAGGCCCATAGTTCTCATAGAGGGTTATCGTGCGTTCTGTTATCCTCGGAGGTCGGAACTCAGGACTCGGGACAACATCACATGCACTAAAAACTCGGGGAAAACCGAGTCAGATGCATTCCACTTGCCGAACTCGGATCCAAGATAGAAGCCTCCAAGAAAGTGGCTCTTGCGCTAGCTCTTTCGGATTACGAACAGCTCCAAGCGTATGCCATTCTCCGTAGCAACACATCTATCGACTGTAATAGCACTGTACGGTGTACACATCTTACGAAGTTGACTCAAACAGCACTAAAGTGCTTAAAAAATCTAAAATATCACAGCACCACACAAGTCTTTGCAGTGAGCAGCCATCTTCAATTCGAAACTCGGGGTACTCTGGACTGCTCCGAGATATTTCTCGAGATTTTCGAGAAACGGGAGCGTCGTCACTTCCGGCCTCGAAACTCGAAATCCAACTCGAATTCCGAGTTCCGAGGATAATGGAACGCACGGTTAGGTCAGGCAATGAAGGGGGCCAGGTCATAATTCTATCACCTTTCAAGCCTTCCTTGGCCAGTCTAAGGAATACTTTGTAGCATGGGAAGGAGCATTGTCCCGCATGAATATCATTATGTATTTGAAAGCTGCTGACTTCTTCCTGCGCCAGTGATTAAAGAAGGTGTCTTCTGGAAATTGGCAGTAGATCTTGTGGTTCAATTGACGCAGTAGATCAATGTCTCGCAGCACACTGTTCCTAGTACTTCTGGAGATTTCGTTCGTATTGCAAAATGGTGGCATTTGATGGTAAAGAGTTCCTGGAAGTCTTCCCTATAATTTGACACAAATCGTTGGCAATTGATTGGTGTCTTCTTATCTCTACATGCTTCTTCCATCTTCTTTGGCTGTTGGTTACAAAACACTCAACTGTATGGTGATCATGTTTTAAATGTTTGGCAGTTTTGATAGTTCTGCAACCGTCTGACTGGCAGAGACAGAAATTTCAACACCTGTTCTATATAAACCTAGATTTTGTCATCTTGTTTTGTCCAGTTGACTCCTCTGCCGGCCCCTGGAGGACGGGCTCCCCCTTTGGGTCTGGTTAGGGTTAGGGCTTCCTCTGCGGGCCCCTGGAGGATGGGCTCCCCCTTTGGGTCT
>JAODKL010000044.1:16588890-16618227 GCA_026780765.1 Petrocephalus schoutedeni | reverse complement strand
CCCCCCCCCCCCCCCCCCCCCCCCCCCCCCCCCCCGGGGTACCTGCAGATCTTATTGAACATTGAGTGTGGAGTGGGTTCACTGAGCACAGCAAAAATATTGAGTGGAGAATGTAGAGTGAGCACACTCACACCCACACGCACATCAAATGCTGAGAGTCGGGTTCGAGAAGAGAGCCACACTGTTGAATACTATGAGTGATTCAGACTGTGAGGCCTATTGAATAGAATCCAGAAAAATAATGCATCCCACTCAAGGATACATGGTATATATGGAACCGTAAAGTTTAATCTGTATACTTAAATGCATATGATGTTATGAGGCCAGAAGGCAGACATTTTACTTGTAATGAGCCCCTTTAGCTGCCTGACTCCTCCACAGGCAGAGTGTGTAGTGAGAGCACTCACACCCACGCCGGCATACAATGGCTGCTTCAACTTCATACTTCATTACTTTCAATGGGGGGGGGTGAAGGGGTGGGGGGGGCATCGCTGCCTCTTGCTGTGAAGTCTGGAGCGTGCAAGGCCTCCTTTGCCAAACCCTGTCCATTTCCACTGACCTGCTTAGGATTCTCGGATACGTCACACCAGCCATTCCAGCTTACAGCAGCCGAGTGGGTAACACTTATGGACGTATTCCGACTGCTCGCTCAAAATGGAGTCATTCCACCCAATACCAAAGGCGTCTGCAATGCAAGATCATGGGGCGGGGGGAGCTCTGGACATGAGGTAGCAGGACACCCCAGGCAAGATGTCAGTCCATGACAGGGCTCTCATTATGAAGCTATTGCACCTTGTACACAACCTGTGCCGGTGGCATATCCCCATACTTGTTGTTGTGCTTGGTCACCGAAGGTTTGTGGTGCATCATGACTTCCCCAAGGCACGCACTGCATCCCTTCACTGCACACAGCCCGCTAATTGGTCGCATAGCTGTTTATCAGAAGCCCAAAGTCCTGTATGGTGCCTCAGCCTCATTCAGAACACAAGTCAGTCCTGGGTTGCTATGGCCGTTGCTAAGGAAATGATGTCACAGTTTCAGGTCCATGGGCAGAGACCAGTAGTTACCAGCTCTGGACAAGTAACCTTCGACTGTGAAAGCTCTAGGCAGGGGTATTCTTTTACTCTTTTACAAACACTGTGGCGAGCAGACATTTTGTATGCGGTTATGTGGTAACTGTGTTCACCACGTAGGTGGGGAATCTGCTACTTTGGGTGACGGAGTAAGTGTTCGGTTTGGAGGAAATCAGCGTGGTTGTGATGTCAGACCTGCTATGGAACAGGGTTCCCTTTGGGGACGGATATTAGAGAATAAGGGGAGAGGAAGGAGGACAGGCAGCCATCTTGACTGCAATGTACGAATGAAGAGAAATATCCAGGATCAGGTGATGGAGTAATATTATTCATTGGACACAGGTGACTGGTTGGGCCCCACCCTGGGCCATGCACAGCCCTCCCCCTGGCTCATGATGCGTGTGTGCAGAGGGATGTCGCATCCCAGCGAATGGCAGGTGCGGCTGCCACGGAGAGCAACAGGGACGAGCACGTGACCCCCCCCCACGCAGACGACTAATGGAAGCTCCTCAACATTCACGCTGCTGACGGCAATTTGGCTACATTCCTGCGGCTGTAATTATGCCACACTTACCAAACAAACAGCTGAGAGGGAATTGAGTTACTCTGGATGGTGGAGCATTAAAAAAAAAATAATTATCATATAAAAAAGGCAATTTTTTTTTTCCTTTACAAATTGCATGTTTAATTTTTTATCAGGAAGTCATCAGAGCCTCTTGGCAAGAAACAAAGGACACGTTTAATAGCAGCTGAGCCAGTCCCATCTTTGGGGTCTTCTCTCAAAGGAGTTAAACCCTTTCTGTGCTCTCCCTGTCATCCTCAGGATGGAGGCGCTTATGCCTCTAATCAGCAAAAGCGTAACTCAGGACAGCTCAGTGCTGCCCCCTATTGCATGGAAGAGTGAATGCCTGACGCAGGATCACTGTATTTACGGCCCAAGCTTCTTACACACAGGAGGGGATGCCATAGCATAGGCATTCAGATTTGTCTGTATGGGCAATATGCAGCTATCTTATAACTGTCATGACTTGAACACAAATGAATCGAGGGCAGGTGTGTTGAAGAAACAGAGGACTAAAACAAAGAAGTGCAGAAGCAACAGGAAGGTTCGATGTCAATGACTGGACTGGGGAACACAGGACTGGGAAACCATATACTGTATATATATATATATATATACGAAACCAATGAGGGAGCTGACGAAAGGCAGCTGGGAGTGATCGACCTGAGGGTCAGGAACGAGAGGTAAGACAGGTGTGGCTTGGTAGGGTCACGTTAGGGAGGAGACAGGAGGGTCAGATGAACCTTCTTCATAAGTTTGTGGGTAAGACTCCAAGGCAGGCTGAAGTGAAGGGTGATTAATTGTCATTGCTGCCACACCACAGCACAGAGTGCACAGCAACGAAATGTGTCCTCTGCATTTAACCCATGTGTGACATTGCGACACAGCAGTGGGCGGCTAATTCAGCGGCCAGGGAGCAATCCTTGGGGGCAGTACCTTGCTCAAGGTACCTCAGTGGTAGTTGCGGGTTGGGGGACTCAAACTTTTCGATTACACAGTCGCTTCCCTAACCATTACTGGCCCAAAAACTGGACTTGAACACCCAACTAATGGGATACCAGCCTCCCAGCTGCACACTTACTCTGCCGAGCCCAGTGAGCCACGTGGCAGCCTTACCTAATCTTTCATAGAATAAATCAGACCACTTTCGTCCTCTCTACCCAGACTAGATCCAGATTCTCAAACCCGACCCCATTCTAATGGCGGTCTCATTTCCCAGCCTATATCCCTGTCTGATTCCCTCTGGTCAAAGCTGATGCTTCTCCCTCCATCCCCGGCATGTAAAACCCTACCCCCGCCCCCCGATCCTCGATTTCCTGCCCAACCTGCCAAGGACACACAACATAAAGAAAAGTTAAGCCAATTAACAGCAAAGCAGTGAAAACCCCCGACACAACTCAATGCATCTTGTGACCTCTTATTCAGGTTAGGGGGTGGTGGGGCTGTTGCAGGGAGCACAGGGCTATTTAGCAGCACCAATTAGCCTGACTGCTTGCCTTTGCACTGGTGGGAGGAGACCTACAGGACACAGGGAGAGCATGCAAACCACACACACACACACACATGGATGTGGGGATCCAAACCCCAAGACATGGAGGCAGGGGCCACCTGCAGCTCCCCACTCAGCCACCGTGCCACCCAAGAATCATTAGACGAAAATATTATAATAATATATTAGAAGAAAACAGCTTGTGTGGAACAATTATCATGTATGGAGGGAAAATATAGATGCAGACGCTTGTGTCGTGCATATTACCTGGCTCTGACGGGGCGTGTCCCAGAGCCAGCATTCCAACAATAGCTTTGGCTATTTGCCAGAACAGCCTGTCCTCCGTGGGGACGGGAGGGTTTGCATGGCAACAAAAAGGGCTGGAACTCTCCGCTGTCCCACAGAAAAAAGGGGACTGGATCCTGTCTGAGAGGAGCCCTGCACAAGTGGGTACAGTGGTGTACAAGTGGACAGACTAACACTAACGGCTCAACTCAAGGCTTTTTTCAGGGTATCCATTCAGTGGGCTGTTACTCAATATCATTTAATATATTATATTGTGAGATTATAGTATATATACATAACATATGTTATGGAACAATTATTGAAAAAATTAGGTAAGAACAAGCCATAGCTGTGCTTAAAACTGACAGTTCATTTACAAATCAGTTACTTTGCAGCCTAATAATAATAATTATTATTATTTATTAAATAAAATGTTATGCTTGTAGGCAGGTGTCCCACAGGACCAGAAAAAGTCACAATCGGCGGAGGCCAAGCTGAATGTTCCAGTGAACAAAAACCTCAGAGCAAAATGGGCCCCTTTAAGAAGGGCCAAGAGGAAAACAGTGGTAAATTAACAAAGAAAAAGTCCTTAACCAAAAACACGGGGCACTTAACAGCCCTGGTCGGACCCCCTGGAGATACCTGCCCCATCTATGGCTCTCCTGCCCCTTTTTCCACTCACTTGACCCCGTGAATAAGCGTAAATGGACACTGTCACTAATGAGGCTTGGCTGGGTGGCATCGACCAGGTTACCCATTAGCCCTCGGACTGCCATTACTTCCCATGGCAACACACAGGCTGAGCCAAGCTGTCCCTGATCTGAACCCTCACCCTACCTCACACCTGTTCCCCGTAATATCTCGCTAAACCCAGCCATTTATAACACTGTGGAGTCCTTCACTTTACGTGGAGCCGACTTCAGAAGGATTCCCCGACTTTCCTCCCCAGAAAGTGATCTGCAAAGCAAGGATTTTGATTGGTGTTTTGATTAGTCTCTTTAGTCTTTTGATTAGTCTTTTTAAGACTAAAGGTATTGGAGCTTGGAGCTTTACTGTTGTTTCAGGATGAAAAGATTCGATTAGCAATAAAATTCAAATGAGTTATTTGCCTTAATGTAAAATTCATCATAAATTATACGAAGTAATTATAATAATGTTGGTTGCAAGGAAATTATTTTAAGTTGCTCTGTTGCTGATTAGCAGTTCTGTTCCAATTTGAGCTGCCCAGCTGTTTACCAACATGAGAAGAGTTATGATTCAGACAGGCAAAATCATTCCAATCTCCCATTGGGAGATTGACCAAATGGGCGGATAGGTTTGACTAATCAGCTACCAGCCAATCCACGAAACCAATATGATTGGTTAACCTCTGCTTATTAAGCTGCCGCCTGTCCCAAGGTACATTAAGCACACTGATCACCATCAGTCTGGGTTTAATGAGCTTCTGTGATAATGGGGTGGGGAGAGGCTACAGGACTCTGCAGAGAAACAAGGAACACAGAGTACTTTTTATGGGTGAGGGGTAAGGAGAACACACTCAGGACTCTTTCAGCTTTTAAAACAGCTCATAAATTGTAATGTGCTTGCTTTTAATGAATCTGCCTTAAATACACTGACCAAGAGTCTCAGAGAAGTCAACAAATGCAATTACAGAATAACTGGCAATTTATATCAATTATATTTATAATTATTTTTTGTTTATTACCGTTATTGTCCTGATAACTGGAATCCCATCCAGGGTGTCCCCTGATTTGTGGCCAGTGTTTGCTGGAGAGGTTCTAGGGCCATCTATGACCCTGTTGAGTTGTCATTGAAGGCAGGAAGATACTTTATTTTGAAACATGTCAGATTTGGCTGTCTCTCTGTGCTCGTGCCTTTCATTACATCACAGACTGGGGGGGGGGGGGGGGGATTAAGTTAGAAATAAGTGATACTTGGACAGATTTAAGATCACAAATTACGTGTAAGCCAACGTAAATTCTAGAAAGAGTGGATGAGAATTGGCAGCTTTAGCAGGAAGTAGCAAAGTTATGTGACTGCAGCTCAAGAAGGAGGCAGGTTTTTGGGTTAAGCACACTGAGACTGGACAACATGCTTTAGGAGTTTTGCATCGATGCTGCCGGAGAACAAACCAAGTTTGGTTTAGATTAGTGCCTCTGCATCTTGAGAATAGGGTCCATTTGGGTAATTGGCCAAGGGGTATTTGCTCAGCTGCATGCTGTAGCTGGTGTCCTACGAGCTCGAGCCGACATAATATGCTCCGCGAATATGTAATGCCTTGGAGCAATTTTTCAAACCTGGAGACAGCAGGGAGCATAAATCCTTTTAAAGGAACGAGACCCAACATCGTCTCTTAACTTTAAAAATTAAATTAAATAGAAAGTGGTGCATTAACTATGCAAACATGCATGATTAGGCAGCGGAATTCCTGAGATCAAAGGATTCTCAGCAGTGATGCATAATGAACAGAACGAGCTGCCCAGGCCCTCTTCACTTTCATAGCTCGCTATCAGAGCGAGAACTTTATTCATCTCTAAGGGAATCCAGCCCAGTCCGTCTGCACATGCTCTCCAGTACACCTCAATGCAATAAGCCGCATCTAATGAGAAATTAAGCAGTTAAAGGCTCCAAAGCTGAATGCCAAGCACACGAAGGTGGGTCCTGGAAATGCTTTAGATGATGGATGCGATTAATCCATCAGCACTCTGCTTTTGAAGGGCAACGTGTGGTTCTGTGGGATAGGTCGGAAGGTTGCTGGTTCAAATCCCAGTCTGTTGGGCCCCTGAGCAAGGCCCTTAACCCCCAGCTTAAGGGGTGTGGCTGACCCTGTGCTGTGATCCCCAGGCTTGCACTCACCTCTTTTTGAGCATAATGGAATAGGCAGAAACAGAATCTCCCACCAGGGGTGAATGAAGTATCTATTGCATCTTGGAGCCGATCTGCCAATCAGAAGACAGGAGAAGGTATTGGCCATAATTGTACCTGTGAGACAGAGGAGGGCAGTTCACTTGTATGTGCATGCATGTCTTTTTGCAGACAGAAGATGCTTTTTATTATAACTTTGTGCTCTAACAAGTTATAATAATATTGCTGGCACAGCCCTGGAAATCATGTTTAAGTGCCGTCTTTAACCGAAGAAGAAATCGGAACCAGTAAAAGTGCCAGACAATGATTTCCTTTTTCCTCGTATTGCCATATTTCCATAAGAATTACTACAAAAAATGTTCTCAGATGGTGAGTATAGACTGCGGGTGACAATCAGGAATGTAAACAAACATTATATAGCAATGGCACCCCACATATTGAATTCATTTTACACTTGATGGACCTCTAATACAGAACAGAACAGCAGCATGTAGTGCTGTAAACCAGAATGTCAGTTGTTGCTTTTTTGTGATAGCATCCTTTAGACGTTGCCTGGTGTCGGGAATCAGGCTGCTCTACAGAGTGGGCAGCTATCTTGCCTACCCCATAGAGCGAGGGAACAACCCACCCAGAGGGTCATGGGCTCCAAAGGGGTCCACCCACAAGGTCATGGCTGTCGTAGGGTTACAGGGATCCAGGCTGGCAAGGCAGTGTCACAGCAGGACAGGCTGCGGACGGAAAGAAGGTGAGGATCCACTCGCGACTCCCAGACAATTGGGGTTTATTAAGGGAACCAACAACACTGGAGAAGACACAAGATAAAAGGACTGCAAGGTGTCAAACAAAATTGGAGCAATAAGAATTTAACAAAGCCGATACACTGGGGAACTGAGCAACAGGATCGATACAGTAACCCACCAAGGAAAAGAACGCAAGCAGGAACTTAAGTACAAAAAAGGTGTGAAATTTCTGACAATTAACCAATCACTGGGGCCCGAGACTACGAGCAACAGATAAACAATCAACAATCACTAGGCACAGCAAAACAGGCAACAGGTGGAACTGATAACAAACTCAATCAGGGAACTAAATGACTTAACAGGCCGCCTACAAGACAGAATCTAACCACTTGGAACATACGGAAGACAAGTAATATACAGTATAATCACATAAGATACAAAGTGAAACCCCAAAACAACAATTAACAAGAAACCAAAACATAAATGGGACCAGGGCGGAACATAGGAAATGCCAGGGAAACCAATATACACTAATAAGCTGGTCAAGCCAGCCTTGAAACCGCTACCTGCGGCTTCCCAGACTCTGAGGTGCCCACTCTGCCCACTGAGCTTTGTGGTGGTCTGGGGAGCGGGGAAAAACACACAAGGGGTGAGGGGAAAAGGCAGAATGGTCAGAAATGCCCACTGGCCAAACAGAGAGGAGGAGGGGGAGGGGTCAGATGGGAATAGTCTATGACAGGTAGCCAGTAACTAACAGCCTTACTGAAAACCACTGTCTCGCTTCACTGGTTCCCCATGTTGGTCCTTGTGGTGGATTTCAAACCTATATTCTCTGACACGACAATGATTTTTGGGTTGTGATTTAGGAACTGACACCTTGCCCAGCTTACATACATGCTGCTCCGTTGCTTCCAGCAACTGGATGTCTGTCTTCCGCTCCTGGACCCATTTTCAACATGTGTGTACATTTGGGTAGTACAGGAGAGACGGTTTTCAATTCACTGGCTCTGTTTCTTTAGACTACTTCTCAAGAAACACAGGGTCTGCACCACAGCCTACTGTCTCCGAGGGTGTGTGAGTGTATATATTTAGGAAACCACCTCATTATCCATTAATTAAACCGTAAATCACTGTGACACTGACAGATAGGCCCAATTATTCACATCACACATGGGTTAGCTCCTGTTTTTCCTGGAACCCAGTCCACGAGTACCGCGGATTTTACATTTGACAAATAAACAAATGATTATCATTGTTACATCTGGTATGTTCTATTACATGACTTATTTTACAAAGGTTTTCATTATATTGGTCATTAATTTAAATATTTAGTTCTATTCTTCCAGACTGACATCTATGGAACAAGTGACTTTTTTCCCCCACCACTGGCTGTATGTGTGTGAGGTTTGTGCAGGATTCCTTGCACAGTCCAAAAATTTGGTGAGCTAGCACCTCTACAGTGCCCCAAGATGGACTGGCACCCTATTCCATGGTGACTTCCGAGATTCTAGCTACCCTGCCCAAATGCATATTCACATTCACTGTATTCCAGTGTTTGGTGGATAACACTACATCAACTGACATCCTACAAGTTAAAAAAATACTCAGTGTTACAGTTTTTAATTAAAATTCTTTTCCCAAAGGTTTTATGTGTTTATCAAAAGATTGCACTCTGGTGAGATTATCACTATTAAAAATAAATCTCTCTAGGGCTGTTTTGTCCGCACCACATATCCCAGAAGAGCTCACAATGAAATAACTGTAATCTTAGACATATTGTTCTCTTGAGTTCTGCAGATTATGTATGACAGTATAAAATTTTTATTTCAAATGTGACACATTCAGTGTTGGTCTTGTAAAATGATACAGTGTTACTATTGGTAACTAGTAACTTGTTCACTCCCCCTCAAAAAAAAAAAAGAAAAAAGATTTGAGAAGTTAATTTTATTCATGGAGGGTCCCAACAGCTAACTAGTAGGTGCATGAAATCCATTCCCCAAATAAAAAGTTTAATAATTACATTTTGCATTGCTAGTTTCTTATTGCTTTCTGAAGATTGTGACTAGGCTCTGCCTCTCTGTGGATTATCATTTTAGTAGCCTGTTTTAGAACACATTTCTGCTCTTCTGTGAGCTTAACTTCGCTCATTCCTATGAGGTCGCTCATTCCTGTGAGTTTGCTCATTGTCTCTGTGCATACTCATCACTCAGTATTTTTATAAATAGTATATTGTTGCTTGTTGTGCTGTGGTATTTTCAACATTGTTAATTAACAATACTATTATGCTCTTCAGTGCTCTGCGTGCTTATAGTTTAGATAAAGGTAGAACAGCTCTGTGGCTTTGCCTTGGCTCAGAGCTAATTTGAACAATTTTCTAGATTATTATAAAAAAATATCAATGTCTTCACTGATTACATTTTAAATTAGGAAACAAACTCTGGGGGGACAGCATAAACACACAAGTGAATATTAAGATAGGACATTAAAAACTCAAGTTCAGGAAAGTGGAGTATTCTGGACAACAAAGTTATTAGTGATCATTTTTTTTTTGTGTTCAGTCTACATCCATCTATGTTCTAACTGCTTATTCAGAATTTGATCATGCTGAGCCTGGCAGCATTTGTCTGGCAGGTCCATCCATCCATCCATCCATCCATCCATCTTCTAACCACTTATCCAGCTGAGGGTTATGGGGGCCTGGAGCCAATTCCAGACATCACAGGGCACTAGGCTGGGGTACACCTTGGATGGAATGCCAGGCTATCGCCTACACACACACACACTGATACAACTGTTAGCCTAACTGCATGTGTTTGGACGACAGGCAGACCCCCCGTGTCACAGGGACAGCACACAGACCGCACACACGCAGCGCGCACACATGCAGAGCGCGCACACGCGGCGAGGAGGCGTTGGCGGGAGAGGTGCCGTCCAGCTGTTAGGAAGCCGCAGGAAGCTGCGGCGATGGAGGGCGAGTCACGCCGCCTGGCTGCTCCTCTGCGGGCGAGCGTGCTGTGACCGAGACGAGGAGCTCAGAGAAGAGGGGAAGCCTGAAAGCAGGCTGATTAGCTAATAACATTTACTGCAAATTTCATTTACTCCATTTGCAAAAGTGCTCTTTTAACACAGCGTCATGCACCGTTAAATCCAGGAGGCAGAGTTCCTAAAAATACTAATCTTCTGCCGCTGACCTTGACCATAGCCGGTGCGCTTATTAGCTTCCGATTACACGTCTTCGTCGCGAGGTAGAGCCCGCGCCAGGCTCTCCCAGCTAAAACTTTAGTCAGTTCCCTTTCACCCGTTCCCACAACTCCCGCCCATGCAATGCTACGCTAAGCTCTTTCCATTTGAACACTAGCAGACCTTCTCAGACGTACTCCTAGATATGGTGGAGTTTGGATCCAAGGCCTGGTCGCTATATTTAGAGCTATCTCCTGCTCTGTATGCAGATTGTGTGACACGGCATACAGTCTGTGCCCTCGGCAATCACACCCATAAATAATTCATCCCACCCTCAGATTACCGCCTATTAGAGAACAATAATAGTTTTTTTTTTCCCCCGCCCGGCCTTCGCTCTGCGTTACTGCCGTCGGCTTCCATGTGCTGCCCCGGCTTGGATCGCCCCGTTCTGTGTGCAATTACCCCACCACCGTTTCGATATACAAAGGGATCTCCAAGCTGTAGGCGTTTATTTGTCCATTAAGCGGCCGTCCGTTGGCATAGGGCGCTGGGGCTGACTGCGCACACGCAAGGCGCGAGCTGGAGCGTCGCTCGTGGCCTGGGCCCGAGTGTGTGTGCCGTCATTCGGTCCCAGTCCCGATTAATCCCGCCTCATTGGCACCTCATTGCAATGAATAATGTGGTTCAGATTATGTTACTCGGGCCGTTTCTGTTCATTTTAATCACATTTACCCAACTATAAAAAATGCATTTATACTAATTGTTCTGTATTTTGTAATTATTTTGAGATTTTATGAAAACAGAATACATTTGCTCATTTATATTACTTTGATTAATCAGATGTGAGGTAATTGCTACAAATTAGTAATCATTGATTTATTGAAAATTAATTAATGATGAGCAATGAGGGTTTTATGGACAGAACCATAGCTGGCCATGCAGGCCGTGTCTGTGCCCGCACGCTGCCGGGGTTCTGGGTTCGATTCCCACTCTGTAGGTGTGGGCTTTTTTTCTGGGTTGCAGTCTAAATAAACACAGTTAGGTTCACTGGCATATTACTATATGCATGACACAGACGCCATGCTTGAAATATTCCTGTGGCCTGTGTCAGATATTATTGTAATTACTTAAAATGAATAATAGGAAATATGCTTTTACATCCATATGCTTTCTGTTTTTCTGGTCCAGCTGTATGTTTTTAGGTTGTGGGGTGGATGTGTACCAAAGGGTTAATTAGAGAATGATCCTGCAGAAGAAACAACAGGCAGAGTGTGCAATATGGCAGCTTGCAGCTAGTGCTTGTGTGGTGGTCTGTGCGACTCTGTGCGTCCAGGGCCTGTGTTTGCGATGGTGCGGGTTCAAATCCCGTACGTGGTAGAGTAGTCACATATGATGCTAGCACCCTGGTTGTAGAAAAACAAAAAAAATTGTTATAAGCCTGTTTAGTTTTTGGCAGGAATTGGATGATGAGGTAGGCCAAATATTTATATCAAATATTTCAGTGGAGCAGAGTCACAGCGACTGGCGGCATTATGGGAGCGATTCAATTTCGCTAACTGCCCAAAACGCAGACCAAGCTCGATGCAGTTTATCTCCTTGGGCTGCGGGCGAGTCGGTAATACGCCAACAAAAGCTACACATTCCAGCTAAGCAGAATCTAAAGTGAGATTTGAAATCAGACCCTATCCTGTGCGGCTGATAACGGGCATCTGCAGAGTCTAACCTCAGCAAAGGTTTGACGTGCTCAGCCCCCTGGGCCCAGAACTCTCTAGTGAGTGTGCAACATATGGTAATGCCTATAGCTCTAACAGGGGCTCCAGCATATGAATATTTGTGATCTCATTAGAGAATCACATTTCCATTTCTTTAGGGATTATTTCTACTTGGAAATACTAGAATCATAACAAGCCTTTCTCTGCATGCTCTAAAATGAAATGTAAAGCACAAAAGACTTGCGAGTAACTAAATTGTGCTCTTATTCATAGAATGATCTGAAATATGCAATATAGCTTTTTTCCCATATAATATTCTGGCATGTTTGAATTTCAAGCATAATTTCTCTGGCACATGGGCAGACCATGGTGATGACGGTGGGCAGTGTCTCTGCGTCTGGTGAATATGATAATCATCATTTCGATGCAGCCCTCCAGCAGTTCGGGGTAGTGATGGTTAGATTAGCATTGTTTCCAGGGCTGTTCATTTACAGTTTTGTGTTGGCATTTTCTGGTTCACATAAAAACATCATAGGCTCATTGTCGTTTAGGGGGTTTGCTGTGATATGTGCATCCTTTTTAAAGGAACGGCGCACATGTTTTAATGACATAGAGCGAGGTCCGTAAGGACGTTGTGCATTGAAGAAGAGCTCCATAAATTTTGAATGCGAGATAGTTCACTGCTGTCTGCTTTCAATTTGGCCGTCAAGATGTGTTTTGAAGTACTGGCCCTTTAAAGGGTAAGGGATTCGAAATTTTGACACAAATCGCAAGGGATTGACTGGAATGATGAAATCACGAGGATAAATCCTATAGGACAGAATGGAAAGTTCAGGATTTCTGCCTCCAAATGAGAGACACACTTTGCTTTCTTTATACTGGAGGTTCTTACATAAAGTTTTTTTTGGGTATATTTTTTCTGGGTAATGAGGGTCACAGTATCTCTGCATCGCCCAAGGTCACTGAAGGACGGGTTTGATATCCAGAATGGATAATATTGCCAGATCTCTCAAATTAATTATGTTTTAGCTAATTGGGTCTTTCTGCTGATTTAAATCTGAAGGTGATATCTGGGACGTCCCACGGAGTGTCAGGGGCCCTGCTGCAGATCTCTGCCTCCTTCTGACGATTCCGAGGACGTTTATGCATCGTGCACTTCGTACCTGTCGATGCCGTCTACAAAGCACATCAGTCACATTCAAGGAAAAAAAACACACACGCATCCCCTCACGCTGAGACACTGATTTAGCCTTTTAAACTCACTATTACGCACCGTTGGGATCTTCATGACCTCTGCATCCTCTCAAAGTGTGGATAAAAATGAAGAGCCCATTAATGTGTGCTTGAATAGCACCTGCTGCAAGACAACCAGAGGGCACATTTTCGCACTTTTAATATTGCTCCCTTATTAATTCAGATTTGTTGTATATTTACTGCATTTTTTCTTTCCTTGGAGCCACAGATAAATTAAAAACTTAAAAACCCTGCAATCTAAGGGCGAGTTTGTTTGTGCAGCACATTCTCAAACAGCAAAACTGAAACCTATTTCATCTACTTACTACACATTCCTGCCATCTGCTCCATACGTTCCACTGTACAAATGTACAATCTTCTCAGCAAATCAAATGTTCTAAACTGTCTTGAAGTCTCATGTCTAGATTGTCTTTTACTGTCTTATGTATTGATATGTCATGTTATATTGTAGCGCTGGGGATACCCATCGAGCAACAGAGTGGCATGCTATACTGAAGGGTAAATAATGTAAATAGCTGTGAGTAGTTAGCATCTATTGTGTTGCTCTTGTGCTGTTCGCTAATGTCACGTGTAGCGTTTAATGTTAATCGTCGTAAATAACGTGTGTGTGTGTGCGCCCACCGTGTGGCATGTAAGTAGCCTTGGCGGCCAGCAGGGAGGGCAGTGTGCGTGAGTGAGCGATTTGCATATCTCAGTGAATGCAATTTCTGTGCTTTTAGCAATATGACCAGACAGAAAGGAAGTTTCAACCCACCGTATGTCCCATGCAACACAGAGCGGGCACATCAAACACTTTGATGTGACTTGTATAGTTAATTCCCCCATACGCCAAAAGCCTAAATGCAGGTTGCCAGGTGGTGTTCATTTGTGAGGATATTGATGTAAGGAGGACATTCTCAATGTTACTATAATAACATGAGCATTATGAGACAACAAAACAAGTTTATATATTTAATATATACATAGATATATAGATAGATAGATAGATAGATAGATACTGTAGATAGATAGATAGGTAGATAGATAGATAGATAGATAGATAGATAGATAGATAGATAGATAGATATACACATTTACATCTGATTGGTTAAAATGATTTATACGCAAATTGATATTTAACTGCAGTAATTCAGGTTACTTTTCCTGCTCAAACATACTACACTGTGTGCAGAATTATTAGGCAAGTACTATTCCTGGGGATACTTTTTAGCAGGAGTAGGGCAGACTTATAAAAATGAAAAAATGAAAGTTTTCATTTGCTCCAAGTAAATTTATTTAGGGAGAAAACATGTTACATTAGACTTTCACAAACAAAACAAAAATAAGAAAGCACCTGATTATCAGTCTGCACAATTATTAGGCAATCAGGAACTAAGTGGATTTTTCTCTCTTCATCATCTAGAGAAATAATAATAAACATTCAGTCTATATAAGGAATGACAAACTATCGGCCATAATAAAGGCCACTTTGCCAAGCTCAGTGTGCTGTATGGCCACCTTTCTTCTCAATGACCATCATGAGCCTGTTGTCCATTGAACCAGTCAGGTTTCTGATTTGATCATGTCCTGCATTAGCTGAGGCAGCTGTGGCCGCCTCCCAGACGCTGCTCTGTGACGTCTACTGCTTGGCACCTTGGTAAAGATCACACTTTGCTAAGGCCCATAGTTCTCAGAGAGGGTTAGGTCAGGCGATGAAGGGCCCAGGTCATAATTCTATCACCTTTCAAGCCTTCCTTGGCCAGTCTAAGGAATACTTTGTAGCATGGGAAGGAGCATTGTCCCGCATGAATATCATTATGTATTTGAAAACTGCTGACTTCCCAGTGCCGGTGTTTGAAGAAAGTATCTTATAGAAATTGGCAGTAGATCTTGTGGTTAATTTTTATACCATCTTGAAGTCTGATGGGTCTGACAAGTTCATCACTGATAACTGCAGCCCACACCATCACTCCTCCACCACCTTGTTAGCGCTTGAAGAAGGTGTCCAACCACTGGCCCATCCAACTGCTCCATCAAGAGTCACTCTCATCTCATGTGTCCAGAAAACCTCTGTAACATCTGTCTTGAGGCGTGTTCACGCCCATTCTTGGTGTTTTAGCTTGTGTGCCTTATTGAGTGGAGGTGGCGTTTTAGCCTTTGTGACCTAATGTCACGTAACACACTGCACCAAGCACTTCCGGAGATTAAGTTCAGATTGTAGTTTGGAAAAATGGTGGCATGTGATGCTAAAGAGTTTCTGGGAATCTCCCCTTATATTTGACACAAATCATTGGCAATTAATTTGTGTCTTCTTCTCCCTACATGCTCATCTTCTATCCCCGAAACCCTCGATTGTACAGTAATCATGTTTTAAAGGCTAAACATTTTCAATTGTTTCGCATCCCTCTGACTGGCACATTACTATTTTGTTTTTCTGCTCTCTGCGATGTCCTTTTTCAGCCCATTTTAATAGTAATAATAATTTGCTTAATAATTAGGCAAGGAAAGTATCTTTGTGTTCCTGTTTTTTCTCTAAGCAGAAAGTACTCAGACCAAATACTGAACATCCTCTGTTTTTAAACAGCATATTCTTAATTAGAGATTCATCTGGACTGAAAATATTGCTCAGAAGAGAAGATGCAAATAAGATACATACTTGCCTAATAATTCTGCAGACAGTGTACAGCAGGCACCCCCAGGCATCTGATGAGCCAGAGAAAGTTATTCTTCAAATTACTAAGCTGCCTGCTTCCTCAAGCATTAATTGTATATGTTGCTTATCACAAACTTTTATTTGTAGATCCACTGCACATTGGCCCAGTAGCCAAACACCTGCACAGATGGGGATTCAATTGGTAGAGTATTTATAAAACACTGTTAATTCAGCACAACTTGGAAAAGGCTGAATTAAGGCTGGGCAGGAAAAGTAGGAACCCTGTGCCGTAACCAACATCAGCCAAATTCTAAGCCTACAAGGGTCGTTTTCCTTGAAGCTTTTGTGTTGGAATAAAGTGTTTAAATAAACTTTATGATAACTCTTCCTGGCAGGATTTCACAGAACAAGCAACGAGGCAACATTTTACATCCTTTCTTAGTACAATCTTATGGCCAGAGGTGGAAATTTCAGGTTCAGAAAGTAAAGATCCAGACCGAAATTTTGTTTCAACCAGTCAGAGAACACGATTAAACTAATGTGTTATGCAAAAATATAAGACTAACATCAGCCTGTTGTAAGGCATAAGGCTATCATGGGCTATAGCCTAGGGCCATGCCACAAGAGGGACAGGTTCCCCTTCTTAAATTTGGCTGATAAATATGCTGGCATGATACTCCCTACTTCCCGATAGGTGAATGTTTCCTATCGCATTTCCGACCCCCACCCTGATCGGGGTATTTTTTAATTCCCCCTCATTTCTCTTTTGCCTCCAAAAAGTAGCTCAAATGGCCAACTTGGGGGACTGGGGGGGGGGGGGGGGGGGGGGGCGGTGGCTACCCATGTGAGCCTAGGGCCCCCAGTGAAGGTGTTCTGCTAGTGATTATGGGAACAGCTATGGGGAGGCTCACTGAGACAGAAAGTGCCACACACAGCTGAATTATGGGTACCTGACTGACTGGGAGGCTCACTGGGAGTCCATGTCACACCTAGCAACATTAGACGTTTGGCTGATCAGGGGAGGTTCGCTGTGGAAGCTGACCGGCGCGATGAAGCTCAGAGGAAGCCAGCTACACACACCACTGCATTATGGGAGTATAATCTACCTGGAGACACTCCGGGTACATCGCTGTGCCGTGAGGATGAATGATCTTGACTCCGAGGTCATCTTTAAGAGACTCACCGCCTCTTTTTAGACCCTGATATTTAATCGATAAATAATCTCTGCCTGGCTTTCCACTTCCAAGAGGTCATCCATCACGTCACACTTTTGGCGAAGCTCTGAAGATTCTGTGGGCATCAGCCGAGCTTGAAGACCTCCGCGTCTGAATTGGTGCCATCGTTTAATATTGCTGGTTTTAGAGACACCGGCAGTTACGTCAGCTGACAGTAATTCAATATGCAGCCGTGAGGCGCCCTCGCGTCTCATCATCATCGGCCCCTTCATCGTCCTCCCTTCTCCCCAATGCTCAGGCCCAGCCCGAGCTGCAGTACCACCATACTGCTGAAAACCGCCTTCCTTGTCTGGAGCAGGCATCTCCCAGAATTCCTGTCGCAGCAGAAAAGCACTAGGCACTTCGTATTTTAATTCACGCGTGTGACTGAGAATGATCCTTGTGGCATCCTGACTTATCTGTTCATATTATAATACCACCTGCAGTACCACCCCACACCATCAGGGGGTACAGTTGACCTTAGGGAGTTATCAGATTTTGGAGTTGAGGCCACGGGGATATATATAAGTGGTGATAGCATGAGTGAAAAAAAAGACAAAGTCTGTAAGTTTCGTTCAGAATGGAATAAGTGGCTGACATGATTCCCGTGAGTGATATCTTTCTTTAATAACCCAAGTTATCACAATCCTTGTATCAAGCTCCTCCTGACGTTTCTGTTTTATCTGTAGTTTTTCAGGCACCTGAGAGATAAACTTGCAGTCCCACAAACCCCCAGTAAGTGGATTTGGGGGGGGGGGGTGTCACATGGTTAAGTTAAGACCGCAAAGATGGTGGCACCAGTCAGTCATGTACCCATAATTCCCCAAATTGCTGTGCCCTCTGTCTGGAGCCCCCCCCCTGCTCTGTCACGCTCAGACGTCCCTCCGCACTTCCTGCACCTTGGCATCGCTCCGTTCTGTTTGTTTCTGTGAAGGCTGCCTTTCACGCTTTTCCAACTAATATCTTTCTGGCCGAATGTGACATTTAATTCTACGAGCGCGGTCTCTCTACCGGTGCTGTCTCTGCCTCATTATGCTGCATGGCCTTTAGAAACTAAAGACTTAAAAAAACACAAAGAATGATGGGAAAAGAATCGCGTCAAAGAGCCGAGCCGCCAGATCGGCTGAGTGACCGTCCCCGTTTGAAACACCACGGTGGTACGACACTGCCTGTGCCGGCGCGTGGAGGGATATGTGCAGATCACATTAATAAATAGTTGTGCACAGCATTTCATGTCATCTGCACAAAGTATTTGCCGTTTTGTCTACTGTCCAGGCACACAGTCTTCCAAAATATAATGAAATGTCCAAAGGTAAGCTATGGTGAACTGGAGCCACAAAAAAAGCCTGTAGGTGTGCATGTGCGAGTAAATGGTGGGTTGGTGCCCTATTCTGGATTATTCCAAGATTCCAAGATAAGCTCCGGACCCCCCGCGACCCTGAATGGGACAAGTGGTTGCAGAAAATGGATGGATGGATGGATGGATGTTAAATCACTTCTTCTTGCTAATGGATGCAATCAGGACGCCATAGGGATGTCCCCGGATTGTGGATATTTTAAGCGAAATTCCACGCCTGTGAAGGGAAAGGAGTGGAAGTGGTTCCTGTGATCTGCATGTGCGCCGTATCGCGTATTTCGGTCGCCACGGAAGCACAGAGCCCGGGGCCAGAAAAGAAGGGAAGTAAAAATCTAATTAAGAACAATGGCATTGCTGGAAGGGGGTTGCTAACATCTAATGTTCGATCCTGACTTACACACAGGACGCCTGAGAATATGCATTGCCTGTCGGCCAAGCTTTCCATATGCACATTGAAGATCATTTCATAGCACATAAAACAGAGTGTATTACTAAATCACTTTGACCACTTTTTATTAAATGCACAACCAACGACTTCTTATAATATCATAATAGGGAGATTTATAGCTGTGTGGGCTAGGGTGTGTGCTGGTTCAAAACCTCAGGCTGGCACAGTGATGTCACTGCCGATGCCACTATTAACCCCCGTTGCCCCAGGGACACTGTCTCACCTCTCTCACTCGAATGTCGATTTGGACTGAAGCATCTGCTAAATAAATGTAATGAATGCTCCTTACTGCAACTGTGACATCAGTTTAATATGAACGTATATTTAGAGAGTGCTGTTAGTGTTAGACTGGGAGGTAATACTCAAGCTATTGATCTGTTGTCCATTTCCCTGCCATTTGGCTCATAATCACCGATATGCAATATGAGTGCTCAGGCAAGCTGAGTAGATTTACATTGATTCCAAATATGTATATACCTAAAGCCTAAATACATCATATTTACTTTTGTAGTCATCTCTGAACCTAAGGCTGTCATTTCTGTAAAAAAAAAAAAAAACTATTCCTGCTCAGTGCCTGCTACAGGGAGATTTACAGAAGGCCTCCTTCCACGGGCTCGGAAGCTGCAAAGTGTACACATGCCGCCGAAACATACTACTGCCAGCCAATAGCTGCTCATCACTGAAAATCCCTCTGTGCCAATTGGCCGCCGGCATCGCCCAGCGTTGATAAGTGCCTGCTAGCAGGCGAGCAGTTCATTCCTGGGAGATGTCGACGCGCTGGTCACTCCAGCTGCGTAACCCCCCCCCCTCACCCCCCACAAATCTCCAGATGTTGCTCAGCCCAGGACGATGGTCTGAGATAGAAGCCGCAGTGTGTGCTGCAGAGGAGGCCTGTGCTGACTTGGCCGCTCAGAGGCCCTTTGGCTTTGACTAGTAAAAGAATCCACTAAAACCGTGAATTGATTAAAAGTGTAGAAGTGCACAAATAAACAGTGTACAGTATCTACCATCAGCACATTCCCGAAGCGGCTGCAGGGAGATTATTTATAGATATAGCTTCATTTTCTGTCAAAAACTGCATTTCCCATTGCTTGTATCTAATAGGAAACAATAAGATGTTCCAAATATGTGATAAAAAATAAAAGTTCCTTGCAGAAAGCCCATATAAAATACGCTCTGTGGGGTTGAAGAAGAATTTCTTACAAATTATGTGTCTTCCATTGGACTTCAAGTCCCCGGAAGATGCAGGGATTACACCAGTAATTGCAAATAACTACATCCTGGCTGACTGTAGATGCCGGACATGAATTATATTAGTTCTCGCTCCCTCAAGTCAAACGTTAGATCCATAAATGGCTGTATTCAGTGAAGTGGTATATATCTAAGTAATAGATGGTAGCTATGAACCGAGATATATGTTGCGGGGTCCCTGATGCATTCGCTGCAGTTTTGCTGAGGAGATATTGTTTATTTTCGCTTTCGCAAATGCGCGGAGAAATGGGCCACGGCGATGGAGTGAGGCGGGAACGTCAGCGCAGATGATATGAAGAGAAAATTGCTGGAGAGAGGAGCAGTGGAGGAGTGGAGAGATGGATATGGAATAACAAGGGGGAGCAAGCAAACGTGGACGCGTGGCGAGCTTTGCATGCGGACAGGAGCCCCAAATATACCGCTGCTCTCTGTTTCTGTAGCAGGACTGAGGATGTGGTCTGAGGTCTGCAGGAACCTCTGGAAGATGCAGCTGAGAGGCTCGGCAGAAGCACAAAGCTGCTTCAGTCTCCTCAGAGAGACCATCCTTCTTCCAGGACCACATATCCAGCACCCTGGGTGGGAGGGCACTCCACCAGAGGGCACAGCCAACCAACCATGGGAGGACACACACACACATGAATTCAGGGGGGAGATGCAAACTCCTCACGCGCACACACACACACACACATACACAGACCTGCGTACCTATATAAATGGGGACTGTCCTTTCATTTCTATGGGAATCCCAACAGCTTTAACTTCTACCCAGCCCTAACCTTAACCATAAGTAACCAACCCAAATATGATGCTTTTTTTATTGCATTCACAGACTTTTATAAAATTTAGGTTATCCAAATGGGGACCTGAAAAAATGTCCCCACAATTAAGGGAGTTTCAGTTTTTACCACACTTTGGGGATATTTTGGTAACCAAATGTGATCTACGCAAAGCCATACACACACAAACACACACATGCAGAGCCAATCTGTGCCAGTCCGAAGAGCATAAATGCACAGGTGTTCCCGGTCAATGGGGCTGGTTGGTGGAAGTTGGGCACCTGCCACTGAGTGAATGTGCAGAAGCTAATCATGTCTGTCTGAGCTGGGGGCCCAGGAGGCCAGCTGCAGGTGCCTGATAATGACACGAATCAGGCTGCTGATGAGGGAGGCAGAGGGGGCCACATCCAGATGTGACAGCTCTGGCCGCCTGGGTTTCACAGTCCGCATAGCAGCGCAAGCTTTGCTTTAAAACCAGAAGATCAGCAGTACACATCTGCACTACACATCTTATTATAAAAAGGTCTATTGAACTTTGATGTCCATAGAATTTCCAACCTATGCAACTGATGAATGCAGTATTTGAATGCTTACTTCTCAGCGGATAAGAAGGTAAACACTGTGTCGCCGTGGCAACCATATTTTGCCCACCAGCCATTTCCATCCATTCTCCATAGTTGCCGGTCCAATAGTGCTGCGGGAAGCCCTGGAGCTTTATCCCAGGAAATGCCGAGCACAAAATCATCATGTAACTGTGACCAACCTGTAGGTGGGGGTGTGGGTGTATAGAGCACATATAAGTATTCCCCAGGCCTGTCACCCCCCTGCTGAAAAAAAACAGCTTGACCAGCTTAAGCTTTAGGTGGTCATGCCAGCTTATGATGGCCTTTCTAGCTGGTTTAGTTGGCCACACCTGCATGACCAGCTGCTGACCCACTCAGCTGTACCATCAGCAGATCAGCAAGAGCTGGGACATGACTGTCTAAGAGCATCTTAGAGCAGCTAAAACCAGTTTCCAGCATAGGCTTGTTTTAAGCTGTTTTTTTTCAGCAGGGTCTGAACACCATGTGTCTGCAAAGTAAATCAAGTACACTACACCATATTAACATAGATGTGCTCTATATCTCGTGAAAATCTCGGCAGGGTCAAGCTGCAGCACCGAGATGAAGTCTTATGCTTAGTCTCAATGAGCGAATCTACACAAAGGCAGATGAATGCAACATTCCTTTTAACAAGACAATTTCCACATGGGCTTTAGAACAGAGCAGGAAAAAAAGAGCGTGCAGAGAAAAGATACTCCATTTAAAAGAGGTCCTTTTGAAAGCTGTGTTTTAATGGACTCCCTGAAGTTCACGTTGAAAAGTAACTCCGCTGGATCTGTTGCGGGTCCTTCGTCAGAGACGGCCAGTCAATGTCTTTTAGATGAATCTTTATGGGATTTGACATTAAAGTTTTTTTTCTCTTTCTGGACCTGAACTACACTATATGTTTCCCTAGCCTTGCAACTGAGATTTGTGCAGGTTTTGATGAAACCAAATTGTCTGTCAGTTAATATACTGAAGGCTAAGATTAAAATCAACTAATCCTGAATGACAAGCTCCGAGAATAATGTAGATGCAAATTATTATTCCGGTCAGTTCAAAAAAGGGCAAGACACACGGCTTATATGTTATTGAATGCAAATGTTATTAATCATAAAGAAATTGAAGCAGCAACACCAGGTTATTAAAATCCATGATCCGAGTTCAGTTTTGTAGAATGATATTTCATTGATTGAAAAACCATTTAATTTTCTGGGCGGCAGTTGATTAGTCTGCAAATTGGAGGAAAAAAAAAAAAACAAAGAAAATAGATTGATTTTTACTCGCGTGGCGGTTCTTCTTTCTCTTTGGTAACCATCCAATGTCATTTCAGGAGAAATATAATATAAAAGAAAGGTCATATTTGCAGAATATAATGGAGCCGACGCTGAACAAAAACACGACCATTCATCTTAACCAAGAAACATTCAAATTATTTTAGACATTTCTTTTGAATTGGGGGGTGGGTAGTGGTTGGTTCATAGAGTATATGGGCCCGAAAAACACAACTTGAACTGGTAAAGCAACGAGCACTAGCTGGGATTTTAACACAATCGCTGGCAATTTACAGGCATGAATATACAGTGGCTGCCACTGATGACAGCACCTGCAGTGTCCTCGATGCATTCACCACAGTTTTACTGAGCAGATTTTTTTTTTCCTGCAGATAGAATATAACCCCTGGAAAATGCTATATTTATTTATGGCTTGTAAAAGTTTAACTAATAATCACACTTTTTGCGTTCTTTTGCAAATCACTGCAATAATACTGTTTATTTAAAGACATTGGCAATAAACTTAGCTTTTCTAGTAGGAATGCATGTTGATAAGCACAAAAGTACAGCAAAGGATAATATTATAAAAGCTGTATAATAATCCTTCATCAAACATTGTCAGGATCTGTTGCTGTAAGTCATTTTCCCATTTGGCCAGTAGGTGTCGCTGGTCATCCCGTTTTCGTGTTATTCCCAGTTTTGGCATTGTTTTGTTCCTAGCTTGGTCCCCCACATCCCTAACCCCTTAATGGCTGAATGGACTAAGCAAGCACCTGCAAACAACACCAACTCTGCTTGAAGCTAGTTTGAGGTCTCAAGTTGTTGAACATTTTATATTCTGTGTCCTAGATTCTGTTGTGTAATCCTTCTTAATTATGTTTCTTTGTGTTTCTGTATGGCTCCTTATTTTGGACCTTTGATAGTTGTGCCTTTTTGTATCTAGTTTAGTAATTCTGTTCTGTTTTACCTGTGTTCTCTGTGTCTCCAGTGTAGTCCTAGTCCATAGTGTTTGATTGTGGCTACCTTCACCTGTGTGTATATTGTAATTGATAGTGTCGAGCGAACCCGAACTGTAAAGCTGTAAAGGAAGGGGCGATCACCGACTCAGACCCCCGAGTCACCCCCGCTTCTAATTTTTATTGTCTTTGCAAAATCATGAAAATATGTTTAGTTTCTTCCTATACATTTTTAAAAAGTAGACCGTTCAAGGTTTCTGGTGGTGTTTTTTAAATGTTTCTATGACAAACACTCGCGGACTTATTTAAATGTTTCGGCAAATTTTCTGTTTTCTGCCGACCCCAGAGGGTTAAGCCATTTCCCTATCCACATTTGTTTGCAGGGCAATTGTCCTGTTCTTACCCCCATTTTACAACCATCTAGCCCTTTCTATGATTTTGTTAGAGCCATTTTAGTGCCCCAACTCTAGTAATTGACCCACACCTGTTTCTTGTTGGTCACTGTGAGTATTGTTAGTGCTGTGTGTTTGTTACTTGAATGTGTTTCACATAGTTGTGTCTTGCTCATGTCTTGACTTTAGTTTACGTTCTTGTAACCTCTTGTGGTCCCTTTTATTTTGGGTTTGTTTTGTATTTTGTTTATGATAAAAATCCCCTTGCTGTCAGCAAGCTGGGCTGGGCTCGTCGTTGACCATGCTGAATACACAGTAAAATATGCCAGCAGAGAGAATGTACCTTGGCAAATAGAACAGCTATTGGTTATTTACTGTCATTTTGATCAGTAATATAATCAGTCGTCATGAACTGAAAAGAGAAACAGTGGTTCTTTCTTTTTCATTAAATACACCATACCTGACCAGAATAAGCAGGTCAGTACACTTCCTTAAAATACAAGGGTTTTACAATGACACCCCCCCCAACCCCCTGCCATATGCTGTAAATGGCATAACTCTTTGAGGACTTCCTGACAGCTCTGCACTCCAAGACTGCAGTAGCTTTGTTAGCATTAATGGCTTGCTGCAGATTCTAATCACATCTTACGCATGCTGAACCCGGGAAGCTAGCAATCGTTACCAATTAAGGTGATTATTAGAAATGAACGCCAGCTAGAAATGTATAAGGGTCGGAGCACCTGAGACTTTCTGGGGGGGGGGGGGGAGTTGGTGGTGCTGGCCCCTGTGCACCGCTAACGAACGGACCTGGAAGTCAAAGCTTTGGGTTATTACTACAATTATTATTTTTTTTAATTTATTTTACAAGCGCCCATTTCTATGTCCAGGCATGCAGAAATATAAAAATACAGACCGACAAAGACACGTCCTGAAGAGCGACAAGAATCGCATAGCTATTTTTCTGCATTTGGACTGAAATGTGGTACTCCGTGGGCTTTTATGTCGTCTATATGGTATGAAACAGTTATTGATTTTCATGTATCTGTTGCAGAAATGGCGGAGAACAGTGCGTACGCATCTTTGCGGCTGAACCGTGTCAGACATGACAGACAGGGTGAGAATGGGGAAAAGGCTGTGTACGCTGCATTAAGCAGCTTAAAATACACAGAGCAGGTTCCATAATTAGCCTAATCTTCATCAGATAGCTTCAGTTCCTCATAATTAAATCGGTGAATGACAAGATTAAATGAGGTGTAGCTAAAATAAACACAGAAGAAGAGCAGCGGTAGGGATTACACAAACAACCTGTTAACCCATTGTAATAGAGAAGGTGCTTAATTGGCAGCTCTCTATGGCGTAATCTGCCTGTCCTTCCCCACGGTAGCCTGTGGGGAATACAGAGGCCTCGCTGGGGTGTGGGGCAATTTGTGTTTATTAGGAATTCGACTGATAGATTCAGCATTTTCAGTTTATTTAGCAGACACTTTTATCCAAGGCTGCATAAATGTTGAGAAAACTGGGTCAGACGATTCCTGGACCAATAGAGGGTTAAGCCTTGCTCAGGGGACCTACAGTGTGACATCACTCTGTTAACCACAGGATGAACCAGCATCCTAGATAGATAAGATTAGACAGAGCATTATTGTCATTACCCTGCAGTATAATAACACTTTGTTGACACCTCTTCTTGTGCGGCAATTTTTAAACAATGATAAGAGAATAACATTGGAAAACACTGAGTTAAGACAAAGCAGTAAGGCGGGTAGTTGCAAAATAAAGTGCAGATGATGGACAGAGCACCAACATTATAAACAACATGAAAACAAATACAAAATATAAATATGAAGACTTTAAACTGGCAGTGTGCCTGTGTACGGTGTGTGTACTTGGGTTAAGTGGATAGGTAGGGTGTGGCGAAAAATTACTCCCCTAAGCTAAGGGGACCAGCTTTGTGTGTAACAGCCCTTAGATGGATGGATGGATCGATAGAAAGAAAGAAAGAGAGAGGGGGATAGAGCAAGCAGGTTAAACTACTAAAAAACAGTTAGCATGTCACAGTTAGTACAGTAGTATACATGACATTAGGAATGTATATGTGTATGGTATGGTCTCACACCTCTAAGGTTTGGGGTTTGAATCCTGAACCTGGTTTTCTGTTTGTATACAGGTTTTGCCGTACTTGTGAGGCCCAAAGTACCGATGTGACTAATGAGGTTATTTTTTTTCGATCCTCAGTACTTTAGACTACATTTTATAAAAATGTGTGATTGCAATCAAAAACGTATTGTATTTGGGTTGGTAACTTATGGCTAAAGTTAAGGTTGAGTAGGGGTTAAGGGTGTTGTGATTGGGATTAGGGGGTTTTCCCATAGAAATGAATGGACGGTCTTCACTAAGATATGAATATAAATGTGTGTTTGCGTGTGTGTGTGTGTGTATCAGCTTTGGGATGGTTTGGCATTCTGTCACACCTCCTTTGCATCCCGTGCATCCTGGGATAGGCTCACTGAGACCCTGTACAAAGAAGTTCCTATGGAAGATGGATGCATGGGTAAAGAATGAAAACCAGAGACTGTACGCTATTTTTTACCAGCAGTTTTTGTCATGCTACCTGTGACGTGTGCCTTTAGAACAAAATTTATGTTTTATTATCATGTGTCAATCATGTTTGTCAGGATAGATGTGTATATGTCATAGGCTATAAATCTCCCACGATTTTCATTAAGATGGTGAACAGGTGATATGAAACAAATTTATCTATTGCTTGCAGTGCATTGTGGGAAAGCTCCCCCGGCCTTCAGCTCGTGGATGAAGTCTCAGTGGCTCTCCCCACCTCCCCCATGGAACCACAGTGAGCTCAGTCTTCCTCTGGCTATTCTGGCTCTATGGTGAAGGAGCTTTTCTGCAGATCTTTGGTAGATACAAAGGAGCTGGTCCAAGGCTCTTTGGAACCTGCTTGTTTTTCCTTGTGCTGGTAGTGGCCTTATTTATTAACGTGAGCTCTGTTACATCCTGGCTGTATGTGAAGCGGGCAGGAACATTAATCTAACTCTGCCTCTAAGCACCAAATTCAATTTCAAACACGGCAAGTGGTCCTCTCACAGACCGACATAACAATAATTATATCCGGCAAAGGTTTCCCCTCCAATCCGGTTAAGCATCCTGCTTTGTTCACGACGCTCACAGCCTCCGCAGATCTCGCCTGCTTTCCGGTAAGGAAGATGACAATGCTCTTGTCAGAGCCTTGTCTCCTGCTAGATGACAGTATGAATGTCCGTGCTTGGGATGTTTCTTTCTGTCTCTCCGCTAGGCTCAGGACTGGGCTGTAAGCGTCCTACCAGTCTGTATATGTCACATTTTCAATTTTCCAATTTGACATTGGGACACAAACTGTATGGCACATATTTACAGACATAACGTTTCCTTGATAACCAAATAGCAATGGCAGTATGGACTGTTAAAATTTTAAGACAGAAAATATTGCAGGTTACTGATTTATGATAAATAACCATATGCTCAATAGTATAACCATTTTGATCAGAATCCAGTCTTTGCTTTTAAAGTTTGTCATCTGTATTTAGTTTGAATGCAAATTGCTTTTATGGCCATCAAAGTCACCTCTTATGTCAGAATCACAGCAGAAAAATTAACTGGGAGACTGTTCACACCCACAGACCGTAATTGCAGAAGGAAAATATCATTGGTTCAAACTGCTTACATTTCATGCCCGCTAGCTTGGATTGTTTATGGCAGCAGGTTAACATTGCAAATAATAAGTTGACATTTAAGCAGACAAGCTCTCCTGCTTCTGAAAACACTGCAGACTTTCTTTGGGCTATAGCCAATGAAATATTGTGGAGCTAGCCATGCGGACAGTACCTAATTACACAGAAAGCGTGGATTCGCCGAGGCTATTGACGGCACACTTCCGATCATTATATGAAATAACTAAATAATTATCGTCGGCCCTACGGCCGTGGAAACGCATTTATTGCCACCCGAGTCGTGTCCTCCTATTTGTGGACGGAGCAGGAAAAGAGGCAGCAAACGATGTACGCTGTCGTTGCATTTTCCACCCGTTTGAAAGTTAATTACTACTGGAAAATTTGGTAACACTTTGAACTAATGATGCTCATATTCATAAAGCCTAATAACTGTTCTTATAATTCATTGTAACACATTCATAAAGTATTATAAACACAGCTGTAAGTATATATAAAAATGCATACCACATTATTATACCATACCATAGTTCATAATACACATTTCTATACTGTGCTATGCATTTTTATAAATAGTTATAGCCAGCTTTATAATACTTCATGCATGCATGAAGATATGCGTAATGCAGTATAATGACTGCTTCAAGTAAACATCTTTTTTTTTTACCGTTGTGAACGAGTGTGTAAGTGCATTCTTAGGTATGTCTTTTTTGGGGGGGGGGGGGTTAAAGATGGGGGGATATTTTTTTGCAGATTTTGGGAGTGCGTAACTTAAAAAACATGGCCATCTAAGCAGAGAGTCATGTGGCTGGTTTTGTATTGATTGTATGGGCCTGTCCTGATTATAATTGGACGTTGTGCTTGGTTTTAGTTATCTGCCCTAATTTGTAGGTTCATTCCTATTCTCGTATTCAGAAGCAGCTTGTTTTTTTTCCTTTATACTTTAGCATGATGCTTGACCCTCCCCTTTTCCTCCCCGTTATAGACTGCACTTACCTGTCCGATGCCCATCTGCTGCTGAAGGTATTCGCACAAGGTCGCTTCGCTACTGTGAGGCTTTCCGGCCCTTGTGTGTTCCTGGCAGGTGCACATACTCCTGTACGTGTCCTTGGAGCTGTTATGTGGGCTGAGCTGATGATGATCTCCCCCAAAAAAAGTGACAAGAGCAGTTGCGCCCGTGGTTGTGGACGATGATTTTGCTGGACAAGGTCTTTCGCAGGAACACTTGTGAGGACAGAATTCCCTCTGCTGAGGAGTCAGGGATGTCGCCATTTTTGAAAGAGGGACTAATTGGAAGAGCGAATGTCTGCATTACAGCGTTTGCATGTGTTAAATTGAAGGTACCTATTAATCAGCAGGTAAAAAAAATTAAACTAAGAGGACCTGGGGTGCAACTTAAGAATTTTTGCTACTAGCCAACTGGGCTGGTTCCGTAAAAAAGCTGTCCGGCATGCATTTTTTACTATCCAGTGGGTAAGGTTGGGGCGGCACGGTGGCGCAGTGGGTAGCACTGTCGCCTCACACCTCTGGGACCAGGGTTCGAATCCGGCCCAGTTCCATGTGTGTGGAGTTTG
>JAODKL010000044.1:16570585-16584711 GCA_026780765.1 Petrocephalus schoutedeni | reverse complement strand
TTATTACTTATTATTTCTATGCTGTATATTACCTGTAGTCATGTAATTAGATTTTAATATTGAAATACAGCAGACAATGCAGGCTGAGGGGACTCCATTCTAGCCCGGCATCTAAATGCATTTTCCCTGGGGCTCCAGTTTCCTCTCCTAGTGTCAAGCTGTGCGGTACGGGTAGCTGGGTACCTGTCTCTAAACAGCCTGTAATGCAGTGTTTCTCAACTTGGCCCTTAGGGAACCCCAGACAGTCCACATTTTTGCTATTTCCCAGCTCCCTGCCATACAGTTCACGTTTTTGTTCCCTCCTAGCTCCCTGCCATACAGTTCAGGTTTTTGCTCCCTCCCAGCTCTCTGCCATACAGTTCACGTTTTTGCTCCCTCCCAGCTCTCTGCCATACAGTTCACATTTTTGCTCCCTCCCAGCTTTCAGCAGTGTGGACCATCTGAGGATCCCCGCGGACTGGACTGAGAAACACTGCACCCTCAGATGGACTGGAGCCTTGTGCTGGCTCTCTGTCTCCTGCCTTCTTCTTGCTACCTGGAATGTGCTACAGGCCCATCAAGACCCTGCACTGGATGACGGTAGCATAAAAAGGATGGATGGAAGGAGGGATGGATAGACGCATGCATGGATGTCAGATGGATAGTGAGAGGGAGGGATGGATAGATGGAAGATGACAATGTAAACCTCAGAATGGCAAGCATAAACAGTGAGATCTGAAAAGAACGGATCGAGCTGGCTGGTTATTGCCGTAAATTTCAACGCCTTGGAAATGGGATATTGTGTGTGAAATGGAACAAGCGATAGCAATTCCCAGACTGTGCGGGTGGCTCAGCATCTGAAGGGGGCATGCCGAGCAGGGTGGGCACAGGGGATGCTCTAGGGCAGCACTACGCAGTTGTTTTTCCCTGTAGAGAAACTGTCACTGATATAATTTCATATCATGTGTGTGGACTGCTTAGCAGCACTCTGTGATGCTAATGGGGTCCATGGAGTGTGAAAAGTCTTGCATTTTGTTTGTTTACTTATGGTTAATAAAGTATAAAGCCATCTCCAGGATGTTAGGAGCAAGGGGAAAAGAAGCAGTGACCCGGAGCCGGTGGCCGCGTGGGGAGCAGCGACCCGGAGCCGGAGGTCGCGTGGGGAGCAGTGACCCGTAGCCGGCGGCCGCGTGGGGAGCAGTGACCCGGAGTTGGCGGCCGCGTGGGGAGTAGTGACCCGGAGTTGGCGGCCGCGTGGGGAGCGATGACCCGGAGTTGGCGGCCGCGTGGGGAGCAGTGACCCGGAGTTGGCGGCCGCGTGGGGAGCAGTGACCCGGGGCTGGTGAATGTGAGGGGAGCAGTGAGCCAGAGATGAAGGCTGTGTGGGGAGCAGTGACCCGAAGATGAAGGCTGTGTGGGGAGCAGTGACCCGAAGATGAAGGCTGTGTGGGGAGCAGTGACCCGGCGCTAGCGAATGCGAGGGGACGGCCGCGAGGGGAGCAGTCACCCGGACCCAGACCTGACCTGCATGGGGTCCCTTTCGGATTTTGGAACTATTTAAAACTTCTCTGTCAAATCTCTCTATTGAGTATCATTACTCTTGGCTTTAAGCAGAGACTATGGTAATATAGATCTTTTTTTCCCTTTTAAGAACAGGTAATCCAGACCTTCCCAAGCATCCGCTGTACCCTTACCCACCTAAATGTGTCCCATGAAACTCTGTACCCCATCTTGTCAAGGGCACATTTTTGTTATTTGATTGAAGAATATTTCCTATCCTTCCTGACATCTCTTGGATGTCGAGCGGCGTGCCACAGAGACTTATACCATACGGTCTGTATTGTTTCTGCTTTCCCTCTCTCTGTTAGTTGAATCTCTCTTTCCTTATTTTTAGAGTCTCCATTTATGTATCTCCACCCTATACACACACAAGCATACTATAACATAATAATAATAACTGATACATGACCCCATGAGGCTCTCAATGAGAGCAAGCTGGGCCACAAAGGGCAGCCACCTCTCGCAGCACCCAGGGAGCTGGGGTCAAGGGCCTTGCTCAGGGCTCCCCCGACGTGCCGAGGCCAGACCTGAACTGGCAGCCTTCCTCACAGGCACAAAGTCCTTGCCCACTAAGCCACATACTGCATGTGAATCCTCCGTGCCGGGATGTGTGCGCGGTTGTGAATGTATGCACGTTCCCGGAATCGTATGTCTGTATGACTGTAGCCAAGGGCAGCTCAAAGCCAAAGTCCACACCAGCCAACTGATAAAATGTAGCTTACAAGTCACAATTCTTCAAACATGATCCACATCTTGTCTCTTTGGAGGTTTTAGTTCTCTTTAGTCAGAAATTAGAAATCTTTCTAGAATAAAAATGGGAGAAGAAAGGTTACCGATCTGGAATTATCATTACCACTTTCTCATTGTAATCATTACTTCTCTGGGTCATAACCCCTTTCCGATGCAGTGTCGGTGTGAGTGTGTTGTGTGTGTGTGTGTGCGCACGTGTGTGTTGTGGCATTTGCAATTCTGATAGGCACAGGTCTCTGAAGACCTTGACCTTTTTGAAAGGAGTAAACATCACAGCATCTCACTGATAAAGTTCAGGAAACATCTCTGAAAAATGTCACCGTTTACCTGCAAAGTGCTGAGGTGCCAGAATCAAAAGTGAAAGTCTGTTGGGACCAGCTAATGTCAGGCCAACACCATCTAGCCTAGACATCGCCCCCTTCTGTTTCCAAAGAAGTAACACAACTGACAAATTCCTCCTAATAATTCTCCCCAGACAGAGGGCCTGGTCAGTTCTGGAAATAAAAAAAAATATACAATCAAATATATAATTTGATTATGGGACAACATTATGGGCGATAACCCACCTAACAATTTTTTTCTAATAAGGGTAAAAATGCAATAGCACATTTTTTGTAAAATAGGTGTAAGACTTGCCACAAGAGGGATAGTAAACAGATTTGTGTGATGGGGTGGACTCAGGGCTGTTGTCTTGTGATGAAAACTGGGGAAGCCGTGCTGGGCCCACAGAACAAGCCTGCAGTTCAAGTACATTTTTCTTGGGCTTGGGTGGAACGGGAACTGGCTTTTGAAATTTAGCTAGCTGGGAGACAGGAATAGGGACAATAGGCAGCCATTTTGGTGTGGGACCTATTGTGGGTTTTAGGGAAATAATGGGACCCCCCCCCACCTTTACACTGACCAGAGACCACTTTTAATTTTGTTGTACCTGTGACAATGACGAATAAAAACATTATCTTATCTTATCTTACTCTTATTTTAATTCTTAGAATTTCATATATTTTATTTAGCTGATCATAACTGTGATGGTTTATGGCATTTTATTTTATTTGTTTTATTTTATTTCATAATTCCTTGTTTAGCCCAGTACTTATTTACTCAGGTATCTAGGCACCTGAAGGACAGCTAAGGGGTCCTAAAAATTCACTTAGGTGATTCTCCGAGGCTCGAATATGTAGGTGCTGTGCTGTCTGCACTCCGCTGTAATTGCCGAAAGAGACACAAACAGAATATATCAGTTTCTAACTCAAGCACGCTGCAGATCTTTTAGTTTTCGCTTTACCTGCACAGCATTCGCTCCAGAAAAGGAGAAACCTGGATAACAACAGGCGTCGGGGTGTACAGATGTGGAGCCTTAAGCAGAACAGGAGTCTAACAATGAGTTAAAGCTACCTAGCGCTACACATAACAACCGCCTTTCCGCCCTGCCCCACACCAGTTCCTGTAGGGCATTTATGATCCTGTAGGAAAGAGGACACTATAATTTAATAAAAAGTTAATGCAGAAATTTCTCCTCAGACTCAGTGAAACTAAGGATAAACAGAAGGATATAGGTACACCAAGCCCCATTTGGAGATAGCAGATGTGCCGGCACTGAAAATGAGCTTCACAGATACTGTCAGGGTGGATTTTGCGAAATTGGTGTCATGTCACTTTAAGGAGAGCGCCTGTCATGGAGATGCACTGGGATGCTCCCTATTAGGTGAGAGGAGGAATAACAAAATACAATGATGAAAGCCGGAGCAAATGGCAGTTTTAAAAATTCACGGAATAACATCAAATTGACGGTAGGGAGCCGATCGAGACAATTGGCGCATTTGTAAACACAATTAAGTAGGTGAATCGTCCACTCTCCATTTCCACAAGCTGACCTTCCTGACCATCTGTGATCCGTTCAATGTTTAGGCTGCCTCAAACATGAGCCTGCCGTGTGAATTAGCGGCCACAGCATCAGCTGCTACCTTCAAACTGCGGCAGAGATTTAGCTTTGATGACCCCGAGCCTTGCTGGCGGTAACAGGTACATGCCTGTTTGTTTAAAGGACGAGGGATATTTAAAAATACCTTGCATCCAGCCTGCTTCTGTTGCCGCGCGCAATGGTGTGGGCGATAGCTACTTCTAGCTAGCAGCCGTGTGTCTGGCACTACCTCTTCCCCTGTATGACCTTGGAACTAAACCCAATTTATTGTGCCCCCATTGGCAGAAGGACCTCAAGAAACAGAGGGAGTGAGGTTTCGGCATTATTTTAAGTGTGGTTTCATTAAATGGTTCTCTCTAGAAGGGGAAACAATCAACTAAAGGCTCAAGATTTACGCCAGGAAAGCTTCTTCATGGTATACAGCTCACTTAGGAACATTATGAAGAATGTGGAACTGAGTGCCTAGGGGCTGATGCATTATGGGAAACCATTGCAGCTTGCTTATGTGGGAAAGTCTGTCGCCAGTGTGTAGCTGTGTTGCTCCCCTTTTGGCTGATAGGAGTAGAGGAGGCCCATATGAAATTGTGACTCGACAGTGTTGAAAAAGAAGCACTGGAATGTATCAATGGCAATGGGTGGACGTGCAGTGAAATGCTCTATGGAGAGTGTTTAATCGCTTTATGTTTTGCCCTTTAGGAACTCCAGGCGAGGCCTGAGGAGGACAGAAGATCGAGGATTTCAGGTCTGCTGTGGAGGTATCGAGCACATGCCTCTGGAGGCATATTTTCAGACAATACAAATGCATTTGTGTTCATGGACCGCACAGGTTTCATCTGCATCAAAGTGAAAATCAGATCATGTCTTTCACTTACTGGATGCATCTGCCTTCCCTCCTTTCTTTTATATGGGAATATGGAGATCGCAGAGGTCATGTCAAGGTCAAACAGTGATCCCTGCCTCTGAGGCCCAAAGAAAAGCCTCTGAGAAGTTAACCCCAGGAACCATCTGGTCCCCCGTCTGGCCAGACCCAGTAGATCCACCGAGGCTAAATCCATTGGTCAAATCCTGGTTGACAGTGAGCGCCATTCATGGCTGAGCAGAGGGGGCGGCAGAAAAGGTTAAAAACATCCAACTCGCTGACAACCTCAGCAGGTCAGACTGGTGCTGAGCCTGCAAGCCCATTTGAGACCGAGAGATGATTATATGCACCACGCTCGTAAGAGGCCGTTTGAACTCAGCATTGTTTATTTTCAAAGGCACATGACACAGGGAGGGTCACTTTGATTTGGCAAAGGCTAGGCTGTGGCATTTAAGGTGTGCCATATCAGTGTCAATCTAATCAATTATTAAAGCTACGCCGCCATTTTTTATTCATTTTGTTAGCTGTCAACCGACTGCAGTCTCAAATGCCGAAAGGCACACTTTAAAACCGCCCTGTCACTATCAAACATAATACAAATTAGTAAGATCTTTTTTTGCAACTATAGGGCCAGTGTAACGCTGTGGAGCTCATCCTCTTCATTAACACTGAAAACTAGGTAAGTTACAACTTTCCAGCCATTCCCCATAACTGTTTAAACCAGGCTGGAAGTGAGCCTGAAGGCCATCCGAGGAAGGACGGAAGGCAGGGGACGCCGTGGGCGCGATGCCAGCTGACCACAGGGGAAACTCTCACACTCGCCACAAACCACGTTTGGATGCTGAAATCAAGGCTAAATGATTTTTTTGCTGGGAGCTTGAAGTTTGTTTTGCCATTTGGACAAAAGCACCTGCCAAATCTGTTAAATGCAAATTTATAGTAGCAGTGTCTTTCAGTGCTTCTGGGGGATATGAATATTCAGACTAAGGCTACAATGCTTGCGGGTAACTGAGAGCCTGAGAACCAGCCGTGTCAGGGATGACAAGAAGAACCTGTGCTCAGGCCAGCGACTGACAGATGTGTTTCTCTCTTTCTTGTTCCCAACTCCGTCATTACTGTGGTTAGCTGGAAAGTTGGTGTTGAGTGAGTTAGGGGTTTGGATTTCGTTGATGTTAACATAGCCTTATATTCAAAAGGAGACAATACAGACAAGGATTTGGTCTTAACTCTCAGCAGTAGGCTTGACAGCCAATCAGGAAGGGCCATGTTAATCTGATTATCTTGAACCCCTCCCATAAATGCTGAAACACCCAATCAGGAAGAGCTGTGCTAATCCTGCTCCAGTTATTGACATGCATCTGTCTGGAGATGTCTATGGTGCAACGTGGCTTTGGAAGGGGCTCTTCCAGTGTGTCTGGGTACATTGAAACTAAACAGATTCTCTCAGCAAGCTCCCTGTAGAGTAGAGCAGACCCCCAGCGGGGGAAGGTGGAGGAGCCAAGCTGCTCATTGACATCACTCTTCTGGAAGCCTGGAAGGGGCATATTTAAATATTTCCTTTAGAAACCACATTATATTCTCAGTAAAACGTTACACTCCAGGTGTGACAGGTAATTCACACCCCCTCTTATTCTCCCCCACGCACGCCCCCGCTCACCCTTTGATTCTCCCGCTCCTGCAATGGCATTGATGCAGGTCACGCTCCTGTGATTCACTCTCTATTAGGGGATTAAAAATCAATTATGAAGGAATCTGTGCATTGGTGTGATCATAGGCTGGGGGAGTGTCCCATTCAGTACACAGTGAACTGCCACAGTAGCCTGGTAACTAGGGTTGGGTATCGTTTGGGTTTTTTTCTGATACCGGTGCTACAATGATATTTTTAAAACAGTGCTCGTGCCTAAAGCAGTACTTTAAGAAAAACCTATAGCAGAAAGTAAAGGTCGATGACTTTTTTTTTTATTTCTAAGGTAAATTCCATTTAAACTTCAAATTGAACGATATATTAACTTAACAGCCTAAATATATCTGACATGTTTCCCCCTTTTCAGCAATCGTTTTTAAATATTTGTTGCATGTCCTGGTGTCAAAACCTCTTTCAGTGAAATACAGCCACACTTCAGACCATTGGGTTCTAGGCATTTTAGCCACGTTTAAGGTAGCTTGTCACGGCGCGGCATGACGCAGGCGGGAATAAAGGAGCCGTAAGCGGATCGCCACCAAGACAAAGAAGGGCTTATTAATTAAGCAGAAACATAACAGGGAAAAAAAATACCAAACCGAAGGACCGCAAGGGGTCAGAAACTAACAGGGGAAGAAATAAGGAATTAACAACAATAACAAAACAATAGAGTAAACACAAGTAAGGAACTAAGCAAAATACAAAGAACAGGACTAGGAAATGGAGCAGAGTAACAAACACACAGTAAAATTAACAGTGGCAGACTTAAAAAAACAGGGCAGGAGCAGGCACTTAAATACAAACAGACAACCAGACTAACAAGGAGGCAGATGTGACACATAACACAATTAACTAATAGCAACAGGGCAGGGAAAACAGGCAACAGGTGGTATAACTTACACTAATGAACACCGAACTAGGGGTCTGTAACAAACGCTGAAACTAAGAAACACTAATCAAAATAAACATAGAATATACAGAGCGTAATGAAACACGGCACAAGCGTAACAAGGAAAACAAAGAATTTATAACAAACACTAGGGAAAACAGAAATGATTAAACAAAGCTGGTGAGTGTGATTGGTGGCCAGCCTCAAACCCATGACCAGAGGATTCTCAGCCTCTAAACCACACACTCAGTCTGCTGAGCTATGCAGTAGCCTTGGAAGTTAGAAAAAACACACTGGGACAGAAGGACAAGAAACAGGGAGGTGCAAGGTGGGATGACCAGCGACACCTGCTGGCCAAAACAGGAAAGCGACACTGACAGTAGCTACCAGCTAAGGGAGGGCACCTGCTGACATCAGGGCAAGTGCGGGCACAATATTAACTAGTGATGGCACATTGACAGTTCAGCCATTTAAGTGGAAGCAAAATCAGGTACCAAAATCTGTGTTGCAGTATGGTCTGAAACATACTGATCATGCAGAAACCAGCACCAAAGTGGCCCTGGGATTCGATTCTGAACCTGTCTAGTAAGAAGGCCAGGCGACCATACCAGCTCAGTACCTCAGGCTTCCTGTATGAGTAATGAGGGGCCTCTCCTCATGGATACGTGGAAGACTTTCACCTCAGGCTTCCTGTAAGAGTGATGAGGCTTCCTTACCTTCTAGACATCCTGAGTGGGGATGTTGAGCCTCGTTAGGGATCTTCCATGATGTATGAATCTGAACGCACTCCAGCAGTGATACTGAGGTATTGCTATAGTCATTTAAAAGATATTAAATTTAGATTCTATTCCACGGGAGCTCAGCGATTAGCACCTCTGTGGGACTGTGGGTCTTCCCATATTCTCCTCACCGTTGGTTCACATCTCCTACAGCTTGACCCCTCTTTCAAATAGCATCCAGTTTGGTGAGCCGGTGTATCTACTGCACTAGGTACCTTACTTTTGATACGTCGAGATGGTACCAAAGGCACAGCGTGGTGCTCTGTACTAAATGGGTATTATAGTATAACATAGCATATTAGAGCATGTCTGGGCATAATGCATACATATTTTTAAAAATTATTTTTAAATAATTGGGAGGGGGGGGGGTCACTAAAACATTTTCACTCTGTCACCGGAAACAAAATTTTGCCAGCTTATAATTCTAATGATCCTGTTCCTTTTTAAGATTGTCGGTTTTTATTTACTGCCACTGCTTTTACATAAGCTCTGTACGTGCTTCCTGGGCCTTTTGAGTCACTCATAGATGCATTTGTTTAACAAAATGAGTGAGGAGGAGAGCCAGCAGGAGCAGGTTGCTAAAACCCATTCACCTTCTGTTGTATGGAAACATTTTGTATTCCAGAGGGATGATACTGAGCAAAAGCAAGTGATTTCTCGGCACAACTTGCTGCAACATCTCCATCTTAGTTGATAGACTGTATTGGTTGATAATTTCTAGTTCTGTTTGGCTATAGTTTATTCTGGATAAATTTTGAACCCCATTCCTGCTTTATAATTATTCCAAAATTTATCAAAAACAAATTTGTATTGTCTTATTTGAAAAATTTCTAATATCGTGCTGCTTTAGTATATTATAGCAAATGCCTTTTCCCTTCGTTTCCTGCTGTCCACATTCCATTGAATCTGTTCTTTCAAACAGATTACAATGAATGTTTGGGTCTGTTAATTTGTCCATGCATCCATAATGTTATATCTCCGAAACGTCCATCCTTTTGGCCTGTGCTTCTCGGAACAAACATCAGCGGCCTCATTATCCTGCATTGGACAGGCAGCTGTGGGACGCGGGTGGAGAATCCATTCTAATATTCTATCAAAATAACAGTAACACTCACAAATGTCCCTTTTATTGTCAATAAATTCTTTTTACAGTATGTCTTGTGTTAATATACACTCAGTACGGTATTTCTACAATGAAGAAGTTTTAAATGGTGTCACCCGGTGTTACAATTACACCCCTTAGATCTTAAAGAGAATAATATAAGATTACAGCAATTAGCTACATTAAATCCCTTTAAAAAGTGTTTTTCCATTCTGTGCACTTATTTTATTTATAATTTTAGGGTCTGCAAATGTCAGTTGTAGCTGTGAATGTTAGCTAATGTAAATCTATCTACATAACTAGCTTTTATAATAATAAATGCCACATCAAATCCAAAAGTTTTCATTCAGCTTTATATTTGCTACAATATCGGGATTCCAAATAGAAAGTTACAGATTGCAGACAGAACAACAGGTCCTTAAAGCCCAGCCAGTTGTCAAATGGAAAACCACATAACAATGTGTTACATATTTCTGACGCAATGTGTAATTTCCTGTTTAATTATGTAAGAAAGATTTTTATACAGTAATTGTGAGGAGGGTGTGGCCTATGATTGTCTTGGGGCGAGTCAGGTGACCTGGTTCCATGTGCTGGTATTTGTGTCTCCTCGGTATAAAAGGACTAAATTACTGTGTTCTGCTCTCAGGAATTCTCTACTCCCAGAAATCTTTGTCAATACAACAAACAAATGAAATGCTATGAGGTATAAACTGTACACCTGAAAATATGAGTTGCATAAACATTCTGGTTAGGAATTGCTATGCCTTCTCCAGCCCTGTAGGGGGAGCCGGGACTGCATGGTCACTTGAAATATGAACCTCTCTGACCTATGACACAACCCGGAAGCACTGCCAGTTGTATTATTAGTTATGTAATGATTGGGAAGGAAGAGATGGGTTAAATGAGTGGACGTCCCTCTCTTTGGGACATCCAGTACACGTGTGTGTATGTAGAGGCCTGAGGTGAAGCTGATGAAGGATGAAGAAGGTGGACAGGAGTGAGATCAGCGAATGGCACCAGTGGGTGCCATGTGGGCCTTGAACGTGGCACCCCCCCCCCCCCCCCCCCTGAGCAGTGTTGCTTGGGGTTTCCCTGGGGGCAGGGAGGGAGCAAAGGGTCTTGGAGGACTCGCTTCAGAAACACTGCGTCAGAGAGAGTCGGCTATCTGTAAAACCTGCCAGGCTTTACTGGTACAGGTTAGCAGAATGATGTAATGTTGTTTTATATTCTGTGGGAAACAAAAGACCAGTTTTTATAATGAATTACAAACATGTCACAGGCTGGATCTCTTCTAAATGGTGAATGAGCTGACAAAATCCCTTGTCCTCCAAAACGGAAAATGGTTGGTTGTGCAGTGCAATATCATCTCCATTATTTCAGTAGTTGTGTCTTTAGCTCTGGTGCTGCTGACTGTGAAGTTTCAATATCGGCCGTCAATATCAGTATGTTAAGCGATATATCGTGCATCTCTATTCCGTCGCCGTAAAGATGATATGTAATGCAAAATGGTAACAAAGTAAATTGCTGAGGAATTGTGAGAGAAAATGGCAATGTCTGAGTGAAATAAACAACAACATATGTTTCATAAAGGCCTTCAGCCCATCAGAGAATAGGAAAAGAGGGCCCTAACGCTATCCCATCTCCACCTAACAAGCTCAGAGGGTCACTGCAGATCATGGGAAACAGAAAGACCATCCGCCAGCAGGAGACTCACAGCCCACACCCCCACCGTCACACCCTCAGAGTTCTCTAACGCTGCACATTTCCTCTCCCCTGCTTAACCAGCCACCCTACACACCGGAGTCTCCCTCGTTATTAAAGGGAAGGAGATGTGCAGGCTCTTCACGGAACAAGACTGGAGGGGACCAGCCGCCCCTGACCCGGTTTCCATTGTCTTGCCATAACAAGATGTATCCCGGAGACGCGTTTTCATTACCCCCTCTTGCCCGGCGAAGCACGACAACCCGTTTCCAAACTCTATCATGTCGCAAGGCATCTGGACCAGCAAGAGCAGCTTCGTTAATGTTTTTCGCTATTTCAGCTTTGGTTAAATGCTGTCATCAAGTCTTATAGGAGAATAGTTTGCACAGAGCTATTTTTTCCCATTATAGAGCTGTGAACTATAGAACTAAGTGCTGTTTAAGTGAAATGGTTGATGTTCCAAATCTCCAGAAAGCTGTTTCTCCTTTGGAGAAGAGACTTGGACCTATATTCATTAGAGCTGGGTGAGCTGGGTTTCACATTTGCCTATTGTAGATATTATTACTGTAGCTAGCTGGACATATTTGCAAATAAAATCTAATGCTTTTCTATTGAACTAAATTAATGAATGACATCATAATGTTGCTTTTACTAGGGCGGGTGCATCTGAATCTTCCTCTTTAGATATGATGGTATTTGAGTGGTGTTACATTGGAAATGTTGACACTAATAATTACAATTGCACTAGTCCTACTGTGGCTTATTTTCTCTCTACTGGGTCACTACATTACAATTAACACACTGCTCTAAACTCCTGAATGAAATTTTAAATAAAGGATAAAAATATTACATATTACAAGACATAGTTTGTCTTCATTTGCCCTCATTCAGTTTTGTCCTTGTTTTGGTACATAAGTGTAAAAAAAAAAAGGGTTATTAAAAACCTGCGAGGAACTGTGGAATTCAGGCGAGCCCTGGAAGATTAACGGCCGCACCGGTATCGATTTTTGTGGAACTACAGTATGGATGCTTTAGGAAATTTCTCATTACTCTGAATTGAGCAGGGCCCATGACGGCGCCGGGCTACAGGTTGAGGACTTCAGCTTAATGGGATCGAGCAGCTGTAGCCATTCAGAGGATGGTGCACTGGGGAACAGAGACTCCTAGGCTGCCTGGCTCTGAAGCAGCACCACGGGACCGAAACTGTGACCTTTTCCCTCAGTCGAGCGGAGATGCACACAGCAAGCTGGAAGGTCTGTCGGAAATCGTAATGAAACAGGTGCCAGTAACGTCAGTGTTCAGGGATCTTTAAGCATTTGGGTTCCATCTGGAGTAAATGCAAAATGATATAGGACCTATCCAGGGTGTAATGCAGCCTTGTGCCCTGTCCTGCCTAATAAAAAGTGCTAATAAAAGGAATTACTAATATATAAAATAATCACACAGATAACCCTGAAGTTATATGTGGGCCACGCATACATCAAAAAATTTTAGCTTCAGAAAAACAGATTAGCGGACGTCGGCACCAACCCGTGTAGGAGCATGTGACAGTCACTCATGACGTAATGTCTAGTCTTTCCTTTTAATAATCTGGGAAGTAAATCTGGGTGTATCAGAACCTCATGAATCTTTACACTACATTTAGTGCATGGCCTTTGGAACAATATTAAAGTTTTAAAGAGTTCATTAGTCTGGGGGGCGCAAATAGTCTCTGGCTGGGTTGAGAGGGATCGGTTAGGGCAGAGCAAGCAGAGAGTAAGCTCCCAAACAGGACAGCTGTGGCTGCTGAGATGGATGCCGTGGGCTAAATCCCCCCGTATCACATGAGGTCCTTTAGATACCAAATCCTCAGCCCTATTGGGGAAAGCAAGATTCTTTCTTATGCTTGACGCCTGGTTTGTACCTCCTGCAGACCTCCTGCTGTGGCACATGAGCAGTAGTGCGGGACCATCTGCAATCGTGAATGCTCAAACTTCTAGTACCAAATGTGCCAGGCAGCCATGTGCTACCCCACCAGGCCTGAGGCAGTGCTGTGCAACAAATGTGCTCTTATCTTATGTTCATGAACTGTGATCTGACACCTCGTTTTGCTTAATGAGGAATTGATTATGTGGTCACCTGAACTAAATTTTATTTAACGAAGAAAGGTATGAAAGCCAGTGCTGTGCTTTGGATGGCAAAAGCAGTGCTAGTAGTACCTTAAATTTAATTGCAATACAAAAACATCTATTCATTATGCCAAAAGAGTTCAAAAGAAAAGCTGACAACAAGGACCCTCCTCTGGGCTGAAGTCATGCTGGGCTAGAGAAAGGCTCTTCATCAATGAGAAGCAAAGAAGAGCCAGGCTGAGGTGCGCTAAAGACCATAAGGACTGGACTATAACCCTATTATGGGCTATATAGCCTAATCTCGAAAAATAACAGGAGGCTAAACATCGCATCGTGATCTCATTAACGTCGTGTTGCTATCAAAATACTTTGTGCGAACATCGGTTGAACGTCCAATCCATATTAAGTAGAGATGTCTCTGCAACAGAGATCCTTTGTCGATAGATTTGTAAGCATTGCAGAGACTTTGTGCTAATCAATGTTTGCTGTCTGGGGGGTATATGGCGTTGCAGTACAGTCATATTTTATTTTAGATGGCGGCAATCTGGGAGTCTTTATAATTGTGTTTACATTTATTTAGTACTGATACCGCCGCTTAATTATCAATCCAGCTGCTGTGTCATGCTTCACGCCCACTGGTGGTCCACCTCTCCCTCCCAGACACCGCCATCACGCTCTTCCTTCAGAGCTCACCCTTAATCAGCACCACACTGAAGAGAGTGCGTGTGTGCGGGGGGCTGGGCCCATCGGGCACCTCGCGTCTTTCTCAGGGAACGAGTAAAGATTCATAAAGCCGTGGA
>JAODKL010000044.1:16541654-16553035 GCA_026780765.1 Petrocephalus schoutedeni | reverse complement strand
CTTGTGCGTCGTCCGCCAGCCTTCACGTGCCATACAGTATGTGGCTTTCGTAAAACTCCCAAAAGCTCACAAAAAAATCCGTTCATGTTGACCCCAAAATGTATAAAAACTTGCAATGCAGAAGGGTCAACTGCACATTCATCCTGTATAATAACAGCTCATTGTTAATTAGAAAACCCACATGAAATCTGGGGACAGCATGTAAATGTCTCATACAAAAGGCTAAGGGTAGATTTAAATCACATACTGATCCCAAACAGATAATGTAAAAATGCTACCCAGATAGATTACACCTACACTTAATTTAAAAAGGGAGATGTACCATTAAATATATACAAGAAGATCTGAACATATACCTATTCAGTCAGATCTAGGATCCTAGGAAGTTTGGTTTAGTGAGGACTTTTGGTTTGGATGTATCAGACTGACACAAAATTATGAAACTGTGTCATCATTTAACGGTAAATGATTTTAATAGTTCTGTAAGGCTCCCCACTAAGCTGTATTAATTCAAAGTGACACATCCCAGAGTGATCTAAACATACCAGGAACTAATTAAGAACTTCTGAGTGCTATATTCTGAGATTTAGAGCGATTATGCTTCTGACTCAACCCAGAGCATTTCTCCTCTACCATCAGGTAGATTCCAAGATGAATATTAAAAATCAGGGAGGATTTTTCTTTTTTGCTTCGTGGACTACTGCCAATAACCCAGATTACTTTGTAGCCAATATGTGCTGCCAGTAATTCATGAAAAAGGGTGTAAATAAGAGGTGGCATCCTGTGTACCTTTACAGAAACATGATCATGGTGCTCTGACATGGACCAGTAGCAGGACAGTAATATTATCCTCCCTGTTTTCCCAGTATAATCTCCCAGCATTGCTTAGTCTCACCTCGTACCTGATTTTTATGTCATACTTTTTCCAAGGAATGTCTTCCCTGCACCGTCTGCATTTTTGCTTGACAGTTGCAGGCGGAGACCCGCGGTTACGAAGCTGAAAGTGTGCCCAGGTTCCTTATCAGCCCTGCCTCGGCCTCGACGAGTCGTGGAGACCGGCCAAAGATTATAATCCAGCTAGCCATTGGCTCCTCCGTAATTATAATTTACATCGATAAAGTTTTAATAGCGCGTCGGTAACAAAGAAGCCAAATTGATGATCGAGAACGAAACAGAGGACCATCCATTTCGGTTACATAAAAAGAACAAAACTGACATCCAGTATGTAATTACGTTTTGAGCGGCTTTCATTACCGGGACGGAGCACTGAATATTAAAATGCCATTTGAATGGTTTTCCCAGGCCAAAATGTAATTTCAAATATCTTCTGTTGAACATGTAATCACCAACCCTCCCTTTCTAACAAGGTAGTATTAGCTACACCGGACCCCAAGGAAACGGCAGGCCCGTCCGAAGGCTGCTGAGCAGGCAGTGCGTATGTTTTTTTTTTTATTTTTAATGAACACCCCAATTTCTCCCCAGGCTTACTGTCTCCCGGGGGGGTCGGCAGCCTGACGGAGAGGCGCATGGATCCGCCGTGTGATTTCTGTTTGCCGGCGGTGATGGGATTTGGGCTCCCCTGTGGGCCGCGCGTGTCTCGAATGGGAAAGGCGTCCCAGTGGCAGGTACTGTGGAAAATCCGAGGGGAGGGTTTGGGGTAAGTCTCTGAGTGCTATTTACGGCAAGGGGGCCGAATCCGCGGCAAGCAAATGGACGTATCCTTAATAGCTGCTGCAGCTGCTCGGGTTCATTAAGCTTAATGAGCCAGTCATCTTTGTTGTTATTTTTATTATTATAATCATTATTATTATGCTCCAGAAATAACTGCACCTGCCAGAAACCCTTTTGAAAGCCCAAATCCGCCAGGCTATGACCTTTCCAAAAAAATCCTTTGATGCCACACAAAAGAGTGCCCATGTGCCACTTTAGGAAATGAATGTTTGTGTCCATGGATATAAGATGACTGTTATTTGCTAAAAAACCACAACGTCTCAGTGGGATGTCTGGAAATTTCACATCCTCGGAACATTCCAGCAGCGATGGGCATTTTGCTTAGGTGAGGCAGTGTGTGGAAAAGCACATATAATTGAAAACACTATATTTTTTCTGGTTTACTAGTTAACTACAACCACAGGTGTATAATACGAAAGCCTCCACCTTTCAAACTGAATGCACATTATTGGTCCAAAAGTAAAATTACTTTCAACATTCAAGAATATAGAATATATGGATACCTAACACCCAACCACCCTGTACAAGACTGGAAAATGGATGGGTGGGTGGATGGATTTTGATAAGTTAGTCAAAAAATGAGTGTGTATTACTGCACAGCCAATGAACTTGATATTTACACATCAAGATATTTCAACATCAAGCTATTGGAAAGTATATAACCCATACAGTATGTATATCATTGCAAAATGTCAAACAGCCATCTACATTCAGGCACTTTACAGAGAAATATCTAACAGGAGCTAAGGTGTCTTAGCATAACCTCCAAATTTCAATCGCAATAATCCCAAACAAATACATCCCATATAAACCAGGATCTCAGTGATGGACAAACTAAAAAAGCTGCCTAACCTGCTATAGCATTGTAAGAGCAGCTAACATTATATTCGGAAGAATAATGAGTCCTGATCACAGTAATCAGTATGGTTTTGAATGGACATCAGTCGATGACCTAATGCAGCAGTATCATTCCTGAACTACGGTGCATGGTTAGGCTAGCTGATGGCTTCAGGCTGTGACGTCATTCCACCAAGCAACAGGGGCTCTTACTGTATGAATCTTCCTCAGAAATGCCACCTGATCCGGGCCTATCCATTCCCAGAGCTGGTGTTGTTAATACCTTGGCTAGTCCGCTTGAATCTGTGTATTTCTTGGAGTGGACCATCCGCACGAGTGGGTGTGATTGCGTACACAGCGCCATCCCCGAAACATATGACAAGGAATCCCAGAAGCTTAAGATCTCATTACGCCCCCTTGGCATGTTTTCTCAAGTAATCAAGCTGCCCCCATTCTCAGCGCACCCCATTTGCCCTCTCTGTGTTTGCGTTACTGTCTTGCGGTTCCCTCTCCAGCTGCTCTATCACATGATCATCTTTATATTTATGGACGAACTCTTCTGTGGTTTCCATCATGCAGGCACCTCCATGCCAACCCAGGCTCTCAAGAGGGCATCAGTTAATATGTTTGTTTTCTGGCACGCCGTGAATATTAAGCGTGAGTCAGGTATGATAGACAGTGCCTCTTCTCTGTGGGTGGCCGAGTCTGTGTGATTCAATTTCTAGGCTTGAGAACTACCGTGAAATAAGACGAGTTTAGTCAGTGTCACGCCAAACACACTGGGGTCCCGCAGGGTCACATTGGCATTGCCACGCCAGGCGTGAAACAGGGGAGGACGTGCATGTTCTGCTGGGTGGCTGGCACTGGGGGATAAGCCCTTTTGCTCTGTTGAATCAGTTGAGGATTTTACGAGTTTGCTCTATATGAGCGAGAGAGGGTCCAAGTGAAATGATTCCATTCTCGGGGGTGTTTGTTTAAGTTGGAGAGCAAACTCTGTCTTTGAATGTCATCGAGTTCACCTACAAGGGTGTCGGGGAGGTTTCCGGCTCTGTCCTGCAACCGTCAAAGTTTTTCACACTAAACGAAAAGTATTGGCCTTGCGCAAAGTGTAAAATATGCCCCATTCTGTTGTATGGCTCCCACTGTGTGCGTTCAGCTATTGATGTCTCTTTGTGGGTGGATGCACAGTAAAATGATTAGTGATGCCTTCTTTCTGACAACAGTTTTTTTAAATCTTTAAAGAAAGTCTGTAAATGCACTCAGTCTTTCTGCCTTGGATGATTTAAACCGTGGACTGTCTCAAATACAGTATATACAAAGTTTAAAGGATCACATTCTGAAATCACTGTTGAAATCTCTACATCCCCATGGTGTTTGTTTTTAAAATAATCATAATTATAGATGATGAATGTATATCTAAGTATATACCCTAATTTGGGGGACACCCTACAAAACAGAGCACATACAGTACACACACACACAGTGGGCACCCTATATCACAGGACCCATACACACACACATTAGGGGGACACCCTACATCACAGGACCCATACACACACACATTAGGGGGACACCCTACATCACAGGACCCATACACACAGTCATTAGGGGGACACCCTACATCACAGGACCCATACACACACATTAGGGGGACACCCTACATCACAGGACCCATACACACACTGATTTGGGGGACACCCTACATCACAGGACTCATACACACACTGATTTGGGGGACACTCTACATCACAGGACCCATACACACACTCATTTGGGGGACACTCTACATCACAGGACCCATACACACACTCATTTGGGGGACACCCTACATCACAGGACCCATACACACACTCATTTGGGGGACACTCTACATCACAGGACTCATACACACACTGATTTGCACACAATCAGCCACTATGGGCAATTTAGAGAAACCAGTTGACCTAACATGATGATAAGGTACATATGCAAATAACTGCTGAAATTGAGAGAGGAAAATGGAATAAAGCATCACCTGTCAAATACGTGTGCCCCTGGGGAGTCAGTATGACACTCCATAGCATCATTGTGTTTTGTATTACCATGTAATATGTGTTGTGGGTGTTTTATTCATTTCCGTAGCTAGCAGAGTTAGACCATTTAAACAGTTTCATTATAAAGTCAATCTACAATTCAACTAATGCATTCCTGAAAAACCTCACATTCACTAAAATCCCATACTATAATACATATATCCAATGGGAACAAGAGGGTTAGGAGAATGCGACTCCAAAACTTTATTAAATTAATTAAATAAAAAACAGTGATACCAGTGGTATATAATGTAATTATATTATATTATATATAATTATATATGATATCATATAATTTTATGCAATTTAAGAAAGAAATAATAACAATGCATCAGAAAATTAGATCATCAGCATCTCCAATGGGTCTTATGAGTCACATGAGTATTGCCTAATAACACCTTTCGAGTCCCCAACCTGCAAGTACCGCTGAGGTACCCTGAGCAAGGTACCGATCCCAAACGCTGCTCCCCGGGCGCTGACGTAGCTGCCCCCTGCTGCGTCACGACGTCACATGGGTTACATGCAGAGGACACATTTCGTTGTGGTGCGTCAACAATGACAATTAATCACCTTCACTAATGGCAACCGAATGTGCTGAACCCGCTGACTTCTCGATTGCCGAGAGACTGACGCTTCATGAACCGTTTGGCCTATTTTCTATCCCCACTAGATAGTGGCCTTGATTTATTTTGGGACATGCTTCCAGCCCTTTTTTGGACTGACAGAGACCACCATCGAGTCCAAAACAAGTGTTTCTCGATAAGACCATTTTCTCTCTAAATGGAAAATTGCACAAATACAAATGCGATTCTGCATTGTATTGGACTTGGGTACTAGTACACTGTAGCGTTCGGCTGACTGAGGCATTTCAGTGGCGGCAATAGACAGGGAGGCTCATTTGCAGGGGAAGACAATGGCCTTTTATTAGACCCTTAAAAAGGGTAACAAAGGCATTAAACAGCTACAGGACCAACCATATTGGGGAAGGGCTGGGAGGTCAGACGCCAGGCAGTATGACACATTGACCAATGCCCAAAGACACGAGAGGATCGGACAGGGTTCACATATGATACAGGCAAACAACAAAAGGGAATACAACAAGGATGAACAATAACACACACGGGCTGTTTACAAACATCTCCCAGCATGCTTAGGCGTTGTAGCAGAACTGCCAGTACATCATTAACCCCAGTGCACTATTTATAATCCATCCATCCATACTGCTTATCCAATTGTGGTGATCCTGAAGTCTATCCTAGGAGGCCCAGGGCATGAACATGTGATTCCCACACAATCACACATTAGAAATGAATTTTCACGTGGGGCCATCTTTTTGGAGTTTCAGAGTAGACCAGATTACCCAGAAGAAACCTGCAGGAAAAGGTGAGAACATACACACGCAGGGCCAGGGGTCGGTGAGTATGTCAGCTCAGATTAAAGCATTAAAAAGTAGATATATGTTTGTGGACATAAAGTGTGGGAGACCCGTGTGATGAAGGTTTTGCATTGAGCAAAATGTCCCTCATTCCTGAAAACAATATAAATTTGTGTGTTGAGTATGCAGTCTACGGTGGCCCGGAGGTACAAAAAACATTAGGAATACTGAAACCATTACTGAAAAAAATTACAGAGTTTTATTTCATAAAGAAAATCTGTGTATGTCCCCAGAGTGTAGTCAAACCTGAAACTTCCTTACTTTTGGGGACATTTTTTCAGGTCCCCATTTGGATAACCTCAATTAAAAAAAAAATTGCCAATGCAATCAAAATAAAAATGCCCAAAGTCTTGTATTTGGGTTTGAACGGAAATTATTCCAGGCAACTTTTCTTAATTTGATGCTTGTAGGATGCCAATGCATATTTGTACTCAGTAGCCATTTCATCAAAGCTACTGCTCCCTAACACAAACCACCTGCTCCGCCACTCATGTGGCAGCAATGTAATGCATGCAGCACACAGGCAGGGTGAGGAGTTACCGTGTGACTAAGCATTAGAAAGGATGAACATGGGCGATCTACGCTATTTCGAATTATTGTTGCCAGACATGCTGCTTCCAGCATCTCAGAAAGAGCCACTCTCCTGGGATTTCCACGCACTACAGTGTCTAGAGTCAGAGAATGTTGTGATGAACAGAAAGCATCTAGCCAATGACACAACAGCGGACAAAAACACCTTGTTAATGAGAGAGATCGGGGGAAATGGTCTGACTCGCTAAAGCTAACAGGGAGGTCACAAGTGCAATAGCAACAGCTCAGTTCAGCAATGGGTTTCCAAAATGCCCAACCTGGCAACCCCTGAAGTATTTCTGTTGGCAACAGTGGATCCTAACAGGTACTAGCTGCCTTTCCACGAGTGTAAAATGTTAGTATTAGTATTAAACGGTAGCAATTAATTGCAAGAGGCTGGGTATTTATGCTGCATGTATTAATAGATGGGAACCATGGCTGTAAGACATAATTTTTTACATCGCACATATTTTAGTAAATGTATTTTTTTGCTGTTTTTTAAAGGTTTCTTTAGTTGTTTTGTATATGGGTTTGTTTTGTGTTAAACCACACTGACTGACTGGATAATGCATTGTCCAATAATAGCACGACAAACGAGCCCTCTTCTTTTACACTCGGAACGAGCATACGGGGTGCCTGAACAGCTCAGTGGGTATAGCAGAACAGACTCACACCTCCTGGGTTGTGTGTTTGATTCCTGCCCCTGGCTCTATTCCGTGGAATTTGCATATTGCTTGTTTTGCAGGCTCACTACCTAAGTAAACATACAGGGAGGACATTTCCTGAATCGTTCAGTGTTTCCCGACCCGGCCCTTGGGGACCCCCATACGGTCCACGTTTTTGCTCCCTGCCAGATAGTCCACATTTTTGCTCCCTGCCAGCTCCTGGTAACACACGGACTGTCTGGGGGTTCCCGAGGACCAGGTTGAGAAACTCTAGTTCTCTCCTGCAGTGCAATGACCTCTGGTGTCATCAGATAATGGACTGCGATGGACGGACACCACATCATTACTGGATAAGTTATTAATATTGGTGTATATATAACTTAACACTGTCATTTAACATTTGTCAAATGTCACCATTATGAATAAAAGATAATTGCCTTATACTATTCATTTAACTTCAGAGGGAAAGCATTCTTTGTAATATTTTGGTCTTCTGGTCTTAATGTAGAGTAGCATGGATATACCAGTTTTTTTGTGACTAGCATGTGGCTTATAGTTAGCCGGGACAAAATGATTATGTGCAAACATTCAGCAGCATAGAGGCAATAGGACCCAGATAAAGACTAGATAGTTAGCAGCTTTAGTGAAGGCTTCCCATTTATTGAATCTCTTCCAGACTGCAGAAAACACATGGGAACCCCCACCCTGGTGATTAATACGCTGCACCTGTTTTGCAAAACTAAAAGGTGAATATTGTATGTTCATTTACAAAATGAAAGACAGCTATGCCCCTTTAAGACTTTGAGTATAGAAATTGTATAGCAAATAGAGAATCATTACCACAATACTTTTCACATCTTCATATTCTAGTTTTGCTACTCAGAAATGTAAGTCTGCACCCTAGAAATGCAGGAAACATCTACCAGTTGCCTCAACTGCCGCAATATTACTCACCTGGTTGAAGAGGCCCAGTCACTTCTGCCTACGCGTGCTCATTGTCCTGAAGGTATGGAGGAGGATGTCGGGTTTGAGTGCTTTGTTTCAGCTCTGTGTCATTGGGGCATGATGACACCCTGTGGTGAGAGGCTGAGGGCTCCATGCTGGTTGGGATCTCTGACAGACCTGCTGGGCCGAGTTAAGGTCTAATATTATGCTGATCCTGCCCATGCATGGAAATCTAGGCCCAATACAAGACATTGGATTGCTTCAGGACTCCCAGCCGCTTGGGGGAGGGGCCTTTCTCTTGGGCTGTGTTATAGGCCCTCTGCTTCAAGGATCAACTGGTGCAATTGAGCCATAGTATCTGCTACAGGATGACCCAGTTCCAATCAGAAAAGGCTTCACACTGGTGTTAGTATTCATACTATGGCTTGCTGAAGCTCCAGTCTGCAGGAGTTCCCTCCTCATCAGGAGGGAACTCCTGCAGACTTGAGCATTGCCAGACCTGAATACTAAGGGTAACCCACCTCTGCCCTCCTTGGACACCAGCACAGCATTCCTATGCAGAAAGATGGCAGGGAAATATGTAGATCCCATTCATATTGATGACACACAACAGCCCCAACGGAGTAATACTGCTGCAGCATGTAACCCGTCCATTGTCCAGCAGCCGGACATTCCGAATATCTGAAACTCAGGCTAGGCAAATATGGATTCCATAGCTTGTAGCAGATGAGAGCTTCCTTTGTCCTGCAGGCTCCCTCTGGGCTCTCCGGTTTCCGCGTACAGGCCAGGGATATGCCGTTAGGTTAACTGGCATCTGGGAACTTGCTGGAGCATTTGTGAATGTGAACATGTCAAGTAATGTGGTGGCATTCTCTCTGGGGTGTACTCACGCCCTGCGCCCCCCCCCCCCCCCCACCACTGAGATTATGACAGGGTAAGAAGCCTTAAAAGTGAGAGATTAACCAAGTGTTATGATTAAGCCATGCAAACGTTCAACGTGTCCAGCATTCCAGAAGTTCATAGAACATTATCCCACTATTACATCTACAGATAAGGTTAATAATATAGAATCAAGTGCAGGGCATGGTAGAGCAGCAGGAAGCCCTATCACTGTGTAATGTCTGCAGAATTATTAGGCAAGTGCGTATTTTATTTGCATCTTCTCTTCTGAGCAATATTTTCAGTCCAGATGAATTTTTAATTAAGAATGTGCTGTTTAAAAACAGAGCATGTTCAGTACAGGAAAACATGGATACTTTCCTGTGCCGAATTATTAAGCAAATTATTATTACTATTAAAACGGGCTGGAAAAGGACATCGCAAAGAGCATTAAAAATAGTAAAGTGCCAGTCAGAGGGATGCGAAACAATTGAAATTGCCAGACTTTTGAATCTTGATCACTGTGCAACCAAGTGTTTTGTGGCCAAGAGACGAAGAGGACGGAAGAAGCATGTAGAGTGAAGAAGACACAAATGAACTGCCAATGATTTGTGTCAAATTAAAGAGGAGACTCCCAGAAACTCTTTAGCATCAAATGCCACCATTTTTCCAAACTGCAATCTGAATGGAATCTCTTACTCTCTTAATTACTAGGTGCACTGTGCTCCGAGACATTATTAAGCTTACAAAGGCTAAAACATGACCTCCACTCAATAAGGCACCCATGCTGTGTGGACACGTCTCGAGATTGATGTTACAGAGGTTTTGTGGACAGATGAGGTGAGATTGACTCTTGATGGAGCAGATGGATGGGCCAGTGGTTGGACACCTTCTTCAAGCGCTAACTAGGTGGTGGAGGAGTGATGGTGTGGGCTGCAGTTATCAGTGATGAACTTGTCTGATCTTTCAGGCTGCCAGATGGTATAAAATTAACCCAAAGATCCGGGGGTTTCCGCTACCTTTAGATTTTCTTCTTATTTGCAGATGACACATTTTCTCTAGTAGTATGTAACTGTGCTCGGTGCTGGTTGATACCACATAGATTGACATGCTGTAGTCAACCCCTCCTGAGAAAAATGAAGAAAAAAAAACCACCACCATCACCACCAGACGCTGGGTATTTTCACCACAGGGCTGGCTAACGTTAGACACCCCCTGGCGAAAGTACTTGCAATCATGAAAGCTGCTTGCTAGAATTATAAATTTGATTGTAATATGTTACCCAGCCAAATTTCTGTTTAGGTTGCAAAAAACATGTGTAGTTTAGACTACAGACTCTTAAATAGATACATTTCTCCCAGCAATATTTGCACCTAGAATTCAGCAATATTACTGTTTGTCTATCATGAAGTTATTTGAGGTCGTAGAACATTATGCGTCATTTAAACTTTATTTTAGACAACCAATATCATAGCTGACAACTAGTAGTAAAATTATATAACAAAAGTAGTAAAAAGTTAAATAGTACCTGTATAATATTACAAAGTTATTGCTGCAGTCACTGTGTATAGCACAGACAAAAGCACAAAAACTAAACGTAACTGCTTGCAAGTTAATATCGAACCAATTCAATGACTAATTTATTTTAACGAGTCACCATAACTGGAGTACAGAAGTCCAACAACATGGCCAGCTGGCGGTATGATTATTAATAATTAATTTAAAATAAAACTAAATAACATTTAACAACAATGGCTGTGGATATGTGACGTTTGGAAACTACTATTAATGCTTGACTTGTTGACTTGTTGTTGTTAGATTTGTTCACCCCAGCATCTTGTTTACCTGCTTTACTCGGATGGCATCTTGTATCATTAAAAACTCACGTCACTATACATTTATTTATGTCACAAAATATCTGTTATACACTGGTAAACAAACAACAAAGTGGCCAATCTAATAATAGTACAGATAAAACTTACCACAGAGTTATTGTTGTTTGCTAGAGTAACCACACACCGATTTTAAAAGCATGGCAAAAAAGGCCAACATGGTGAAACACACCACTGTCACCCTACTGCCAATTTCTATAAGATGCTTTATTTAAACACTGGCACTGGGAAGTCAGCAGCTTTCAAATACATAATGATATTCATGCGGGACAAGGAAAGCTTGAAAGGTGATAGAATTATGACCTGGCCCCCTTCACTGCCTGACCTAACCCTCTCTGAGAACTATGGGCCTTAG
>JAODKL010000044.1:16493481-16510520 GCA_026780765.1 Petrocephalus schoutedeni | reverse complement strand
GAAATCCACATCAGCGCAACAACCTGAACATGACATTGTTGGTAGTTAACACTAATCTTAAAGCTGCAGTCTATTTGTTCCAGACAAATGTCTCCATTTTCCATTCAAACTTATCTAAACTGAGGGCTATGGTCTAACACTATGGTATTCCATGAAATTATCATGCATCCTGTCCAAAGTATGTGGTTGGAGGAGAGATAGATGGAAAATGAATACTCAATGAATGTTATTTAAAATGATAAGTATACATGAGAATAGAGATTATACACTCAACAGCCAATTCATGAGGTACTGCTGTGCTGGACCAGGCAGGATCTTTTGCCTCCAGACCTGCATCAAGGCTTTATAAATTGTGTGCTCAGAGATTCCTTTCCACACTCCACTGCTGTTCTCAGCTGTTACTTTTGGCCTTCCTGTTAGCTTTAACAAGTCTGACCATTCTTCCCTGACCTCTCTCATTAACAAGGTGTTTTAGCAACAGACCAGCCACTGCCTGAATGTTTCTAGTTTATCAAACCATCCTCTGTAAACTCCAGACACCGCAGCATGAGAAACCCCAGTAGGGCGGCTGTTTCTGAGGCCAAGTGTCTTAGCCATTCTGGTGCCCATCCAAACACCCGCGAAACCTCCTGACCGTGCCTGCCCTGCCTGCCCTGCCTGCCCTGCCTGCTATCTCTACTCAGCTGTAGGCACACGACTGGCTCTGCAGTGGTTAGCATGATTACCTCACACCTCTGGGGCCAGGGTTCAAGTCTCAGTCCAGGTTCCATGTGTCTGGAGCTTGCATGTTCTCCCCTGTGTCATCGTGGGGTTTCCTCCAGTTTCCCTCTACAGTCCAAACACATGCTGAGGCTGATTGGAGTTACTAAAATTGCCCGTAGGTGTGCATGTGTCTGGTGTGAGTGCGCCCGACGATGGACTGGCCCCCCATCCTGGGTTGTTCCCTGCCTTGTGCCTGTAGCTTCCAGGATAGGCTCTGGACCCCCCGTGACCCTGAACAAGACAAGCGGTTTCAGAAAATGGGTGGATGGATGATTAGTACCTAATAAACTAGCCACCGAGTGTAGGTAAAATGCCTAATACATGTCCTTCTTTCTATGTGAAGGAAACTATTCTGGATTTTAATAATTGTACCTTATTCTCAGAATTAGCTATTCTAGGTTCTAAATTTATTCTGGATATTGTTTTTCCCCAAAATGAAAGACAATAGCATGTGAATTAACTGTTTAAGACTAAAAAGTCAATAGTTTCTTCCCCAATTTGCTAAATGTTTGAAAAAAAGATTTTTTCTCCCCTGAACCAGTCATATTATATTGCTGGTATTTCGCAAGAATCGGTCATTCGCTGTTGTTCTGTTTTGGGAGGACATTGCAGAGGCTGGCTGTGGTGTCTATTTCTAACTTTAGCCCTCGGTACTTTTATTTAAAACAAAAATAAAGCTGTAATAAGCTGTAATCTAATTAGCAGTGCTAACGGGGATTTTGACAGACGCTGCACAATTCTGCTCTCCTCTTCAGTGGGAAAGCATTCCATTGATTCTGTAAAGCTGGAAGTTGCCAGAGGTGAGGGATGGCGAGGGATTAAAGTTGGTGAGGGAAAGAGCGCCCCCTGCAGGGTGGCTCCCCGCTGAGCGCCCACTCACAGCCTCCATCCTTCAGCACCATAGTCACCCGCCATTCTCAGCTCCAATATGCCACATCTGGCCCGCTGACAGTTTTCAGGGATTTTAACTTTCAAGGACAGCTTGGATTACTTTGTACAAACCAAGGGGGCGGGCTTATTCTTGCCTATGCTGCACTTTACATGGCTGTTTGAAGGGGAGGAGGACCGTTAAGGGTTCGATTCGGTCCTGCGTGTGTGAAGCTTGCTTGCCTTGGGGATGGTTCTATCCCAAGCTCTAGTCTTATATTGTTCAAATGAATCAGTGTCTCTAAATCACTGTTAGCACGTGTGTGTGTGTGTGTAAGTGTGCATGTGCGCGTGTTCTTTTTTAATTAAGTTTGCAGAGCCCGATCTTTAGGCAGGGAAATCCGTCAGAAACATCACTTACTCACTTCCAGATATCCTTCCACCAAATGTGCCCAAAAGCAAGTGTCTTCACCACACCTCAGAACGAGCAGCAAAGCACAGGAAACATCTCCAGTGTTCTCAGCTCCAGATACTGAACTGTCAGCATCTGCAGTATGGCTTTCCGGCGCTCGATGGCCACATACATGCCGGGGGGGTTGGGGGGGTCGCCTTAGCCCCTGCCCCATCGTCTGAATGATCGATCGCGCCCCGCTTTGATGCTCCTAGTGCCCTTTTTACATAACCGATGATCAAGCAAAAAATTTACCGACTGATCCCTTCACTGCAAGAATGGGCAACCCCCCCCCCCCCGCCTCAGTCATCAGAATGTACCGGTCGGACACGGCCCTCCTCTTTGAGCACCCGCCCCTCGGAAATTCTGTGAAACATCATTTCGAATGTGAAGAGGTTTCCTTTGTAAGAGCCAAAACGGAGGGACATTTAGGTTGTCGCAATGGAGCCACAAGATAGACTCCTAACCAATTAATACAGACGTGATACGGAGCGCATAAATGTTCACGTGCAACTACAAAAAAGCGCCATGCGTGGCCAATGCTACTGGAACTGAAGTTACACTGCTAATGTCATAGTTCCACTTGAAATTATAATTCATGCACCCACAGAAGATTGCTTTGGTAATTATAGATATTATAATTAAATTTGATAAAGTCCACTGAGAAACTAAATCTCATTTGAGCTTAGCTGGGAGATTATTGCTCTTAAATGGATCGGAGATATAGCCCTAGCATGCAAGAAAAGAACAAATTGCAGTCAGCAAGCTAGGTAAAAGTGTTCAGTTTTAATTTTAATTATGCCTGCTGGTCTCAAGCACTAGATATAAAGTCATTTGTATATCACAGTACTATGACAAACAAAACACAATCGCTAACTTACTTCACACGATTCAAGTGTGGAAATCTATTATTCAATATCCATAATTTCCAACGGTATCTAGCAATAACACTAAGAAAGATACAAGCCCCAAAGATTAAGAATTAATAATCAAATAGTCTGAAGATGAATCATATTGCTTCAGTCTTACAGGAGTGTGTTGAGATTGCAGTATTAACTCGGTATGTGAATAAGTCCGTACAGATTCAAAGGGATGACAGCTTGGGCTGGGTGCCAGGCTGGCCACGCACACACACACACACACGCACACACACAGATACAAATACACACAGGGCTCCGTGATCTAGCTGAGAGCTGCCAAATGAGCTGGAAGAAAAATGTCAGCTGTGGAATATTCATATATCCTGCCAAGAAGGAAGGCCTAAAACCAACCCGCTCACACAGCAGGCTAAAGGGCCGATCGGTTTCCGTGGCGACTCCCAGGCCAGGTCTTTCTGAACTGGTTTGCAAAATTGCAGGACCTCAGAGGAGGGAAAACTCAAAATGACAGGTTTGCATGATGGCAATCGTCGCATGCAAACTGCAGTGCTGACCCAAAACATGTCAATAAGCTGAGAGTACGGATAAACGAGGATGTAAAGCCAGCACTTATATTATCGTTACTGTGCTGGACACTCAAGTTGGGCACCCTCTGAAAGCATCCATCCATTTCCTGGGGCGGCTTGTCCTATTCAGGGTGGTGGGGGGGTCCGTAGCCTATCCCGGATGTTACGGGCACAAGGCGGCCGCTGTAAACATATTCTTTCATTACAACTGAACTGTTGACTATGGACTAACGACACGTCCAGTATCCTATTTTAACAGAGACCTAGCTGGCACTGAGGCTGAACAGATTAAAGGACCTGCTGGAATTCTCTAGGGCAAGCTACGATGTGTGTATCTGTGATTGAGATTAACCATCCATCCATACTCTTTAGCAGAGGAACACCCTAGAGAGTATGCCGGTCCGTCACACAGCACATTTTCAGACTGCGGGAGGAGAGGACAGAAAGGCCGCCGTCACACAAAAAGGCTGTGTGAACTCCTCACTCCCGCGGCTTGGAACCCCTAACCCCGAGTGGCACAGTGCTGTCACAACTGGGGCACTATTGTGCTTGCATAAATCCCCCCCAACCCCCTTCATAAGGGGTGGAGCTTGCCTAGAAAGTACCAGCAACCTCAGCCACTGAAAGGTACTGTAAAGGGAGTCCAAATGGAGGGTGTAACAAATTTAGGGGCAAAGTGCCTCCCCAGAGTGACCGAGAGGCTGTGTGGCATTGAGCAGAGCCAGGCATGGGTGGGAGGGGGGAGCACTGGACCTGTGGCTGCTTCAGCAATGGAGTCAGCCTCACACAGGTGGGATGGACGCGGCTGGTCCTCGCCCAGTCAGCATGGGCCCAGCAGGCCCTTGCCCAGATTTCTGCATGGCCTAGCCGCCATGTCTGCGTCATGTCTGCGTTTCCCTCCCTGGCACCAGGCTGCCTGATCTGGAGTGCCAGCAGCCAGGTGCTCTTGGAGGCGGTACTGGGGGCAGGGCCAGTGGTGAATACAAGCTGGACCACTTCAGATTCCTATCAGTGCCTCAGATGACTGGCATCTTTAAAACAATATTTTCTCATGGTTCTTGTTGCCCATATTTTACAGTATATTTACTGATGCTAGCTAGACTAATATTATCTATTTTTAATCTGGCCATTTAAGTAGTTAAACAGTACAGTGTTTCTACAATATGAATGTCTAAGCTATCTATAACTAACAGACCTACCTACTGGCACTTTTCCACTGGCATACAGGAACCAACCCTAACCCAAGGCCACTGTCAACAATCACACCTCTGGCTTAGCACTCTTACATTCAGAATATCAGAACAATCTTCAGAATTATTCCATTGTAAATCTCAGATTATCTACACCAAAAGTGTTGGTGCAAACCCCACAGACTATTTACAAGGTAATAAAACTGTTACATGCACATAAATGCCTGCGCAGACTTGTCTCAAATTGAAAATCTCACTAAAGCCTGCTGACCAAAATTAGCAACTAAGGCTCTTTGTTCCTGGTCATTAGGCGTCTTCAATCGAACCCGCAATTGTTGATGCTCCAGATACTCAACTGACCTAAAGACCAGTTTTGCTTCTTTAACCAGCACAACAGTTCTAAGCTGTGCTGACAGTATTTCAAAAGGGATTGCCTTTTAAAATCAGAAACTTGGGTTGGTAAACACAAGATGCCACTGAAACACAGGACTGATGGTTGCTGAAAGTGGGCCTCTGTATACCAGTGTAAATATTACATAAAATCAGCTGTTTCCAGCTGCAGTGGTCATTTCCAACATTAACAATATCTACATTGTATTTCTGATCCATTTTATGCTATTATTATGGGGAAAAAAGCTTTTCTTTTGGAAATAAGGAAATTTGTAAGTGACCCCAAACCTTTAAACAGTAGTGTGCTCCCATATACGGCAAGGGCTTGATGCATCGTGTGTCAAGACATATCACTGCAATGACAGCATCCAAACCGTCTGCCGTTTGCGCCACAGCAGCCCTTCTGTTGGTTTGTACCACATGGGAAAGGCTTCGCATGGCTGAGTCTGTTGGCAGTTTGTGGTCTTTCACTCCTCTGACCTCTCAGTAGGCACAGTACTCAGCACAGCATTCAGCGATGCTCTTACCCACTCGTCTGGCCATAATGATTTGGCTCTTGTCAGAGTTAATCAGATCCTTACCCTTGGCCATCTCCTCCTCATACAACATCAGTTACGAGTACCGAACGTAAGCGCGCCAGCTAATATATCCCAGACCTCGACACGCACCATTCTTACTACAGTTGAAGTTGTTCACATCACGTGAGGACGCTCATAAAGTTTTCAGCTCATCAGAATATATTACGTATCGTGTGTATGCATTTTCGGCGTCAAAAGTCAGTGTAAGACTTAAATAGTGACCCAAGAATAAATGGAGATTAAAATGTGAATATTACATAATTTGATCACATTTATGTGATAAATAAATCTTTGGAACATGCACTATGTCACATCTCTAGCCTTTGTAGGCTCTTGTTGTAGTACTGCAGCCAGACCACCCCCTGTTGCCAGAGAACAATGGCCAGTGTCCAGCTCGTCCAATCAAAACGCTGGTTTCATTACTGCACCCATCTATTCCGATTGTAAGTTCATCCACCCATCCATTCTCTAATTGGAAAAAGGTTTCCGGGGGCAACAGAAAGCATAAAGGAGGGGGAGGGGCGAAGGGGTGTATAGGCCAGTCGAAAAACCCCAAAGACAGTAGACTTAGAAGAAAAGTGACCCACCGTGACCAATCTCACCCAGTGGTCTCTGTTGCTGTCGAAATATTTCACTATTAATGTTGTTGCATTCTCAGTGAATGTAACAAGCGGTCTGAAGCATTATTTATCTTTTTTATTAGTTTGTCATTTTGAATTTGTTCCTCCATTCATCTTTTCGCTGTTTACCGCAGCCAGGGTCACTGGTGGGGGGCGGGGGGCTGAATTCCATCCCAGGCAGTGAGGCAGAGGTAAGCCCCGGACAGGGTAACATCCATCTCAGGGCTCACACTGAATGGACAGCAGAGAAATGCGAATGAGGCCGTCTTTGGACGGTGTGCGGTGCACACAGAGAGCGGAGGCAGAATGCGAGTCGGCCAGCCCCGGAGCTGCGAGACACCGCTGCCCACTGAGCCACCTTCATTTGCTCTTGAAAATGTTATTTTGTTTTGCACGGCTGGGCCTCCATAGCATAAAGCTACAATGTCTCTTAAATTTGAAAACAATCTATTGCTAATGTACACGTTCGCATCTGATACTCGTTTTTCTGAAGTTTTACTTCTGAGTTTTCAGAACTGAGTCGATTATGGGGTATGCTTCACAAAACAGTTTTTTTTTTATCAACATAAGCACATATCCAGTGCGGGAGTGTAATGAATCCAGAGCCTCTGGCAGGAGACACAGAGCAGGGATACCCAGGATGAGATTCTGGCCCTCACAGATTGCCCAGGTATCTGTGGAGTCAAACTACTATCCAGTGACCCATTGACCCATACATTGCATTGCTGTCACATGTGCTGAATGGGAAAGTGAGCTCTCGTGCTCACTATCGGCACACAGTCAGCATCTTCTTCGATCAAGAACACACACCGATCAGCCGTAGCGCTAAAATTATCACGAGATCACGAGATGATCACGGTTATCAGTATTATCGGCATATTGTTAAAATGTACCGAAAATGTTAAAAAAGTCACACAAACTGAAATCAAGTTTTATACAGCAGCACCTGCAATGCAATTTTAACGTAAAATGTTACCATAGACAATACCCTATGTAAACATCCATCATCAGAAACCGCTCATCCTTGTGAGTCGCACGGGGTCCAGGCTCTATCCTGGAAGCTATGAGCATGGGGCTGGGAACAACACAGGATGGGGGGCCAGCCCATGGCAGGGCACACTCACACACCAGACATGCACATTTAATGCTTTATGCAAGCATGCACACCTACGGGCAATTTAGTAACTCCAATTAGCCTCAGCATGTTTTTGGACTGTGGGGGGGAAACCCCACCATGACACGGGGAGAACATGCAAACTCCACACAAATGGCACTGGGGCAGAGACTTAACCCGGGTGCCAGAGGTGTGAGGCCGCAGTGCTAACTGCACCACCACGCCGCCCCTATGGAAACATGTTACAGGACACCTTCAGAGGTCTTGTAGAGTCCATGCCTCAATGGGTCGGATCTGTTTCGGTGGGATGAGGGGGACCCACACTATTTTAATGTTATGGCTGAGCGGTATACTTCTAGCAGGCTAATCACACGCCTTGTTGTGATCTTATCATTCACACACTGCATTTAGTTGTCTTACGATCACTTACAAATTCAGGATGTTTGTGCGATGTCACTTTAAGAAAGATAGCTTGGCATACGTGAGAAACACAGTGATTTATGGGTAATTGTATTTGCCTCCCCAATCCCTGTCAACGCTACGAAACCCCTTCAGCAACATGTGCAGGTTTTCTCTGTATTAATCTCCTTCTGTTACCATCAACGTGGTTCGGAGCATAATTTCCCACGTGCCACATGCATTTAGTCAGGAAAGTGATCCCGACAAATATTAAACAGTAAAACTCCATCACATTTCCGATAAGACCTTTCAAATTACAGCTCACATAATTATACGTATGTTTGCCAGAGCCTGGCGGAATATGCACAGATGTATAAAAGATCAATTAAAATGATTATCTGCAGCTAAAATTAGCAAAGAAATTGAATAATTGACAGCTTCTTTTTAATCTACAACCATTGTGACCTTCCATAGATCTCAGCCCGGGGAAACACGCTTAGTAATATATACACCATCTCTCATCGAATATTGCAGATAGTAAGACTGATTAGTAAGCTTAGAAAAGCATTGAAGATTTTTATCATTTAATTGTAAACAAAGTTCTTTTATTCAAAGGGCACTATACAAATTTTTAGTTTTATATTTCTTAAATAATTTACCCCAAAAACAAAATTAATCATTAAACCCGAGAGAATCTTTAGATCATACAGCGTACACCTGCGTACCAATATGCCGATCAACACGAAGACCCCAGTGATCTTCAGACAAGCAATTCACACAGAGTCAAACCTCAGAAGTGCTGTCTCACGTCTTTGTTAAATTATCACCTTTTAAGCACGACACACAATCTCCACCCATATTGAAGACTTGAGAAAAATGGTATTTTCTTTTTCAGAAAAGTATGTTTCCTGTTCATTGATTCCCCCTGTTATGCTTCATGGATGGATGGATGGGAAACTCACTTTCCCATACAGCACATGCGACAGCAAAAAGAGAGGCACTTTTGGAGCCTCTGAAGTTTGAAATATATCAAATACACATTTTAAAACCACATTTCCCTGCCTGGAATCCATTATCCTCTTTTCATAACTGGTTCCCCAGTACAGGGTCATAGCCTCATAGCCCCTACTGAGCCCGTCCCAGGATGAACAAAATGGGAGACACCCTGGACTAGTCCACAGAACCATGGGCGCACTCATGGGAGCTTTACTTTAAGAAACATGTTTTGAGGGCAGAATGAAAAATTATTGGTTCAGAGAGAGAGAACCAAACAAACTGCAGAAGAGGTGGGACCTAGACATCTGATTGGGTGGTCTGACAGATATCTGACACAAGATCTGATTGGTTCTCTCTCTGAACCAATAATTTTTTCTTCAGTCCTCAGAACATGTTTGTGTAAGTAAAACTGCCATGAGCCACACACGCACAATCAATTAATTTCGATACCAATTCACCTACCTGCATGTTTTTGGACTGTGAATGAACAAGAGGCCCATAACCAAATCTCACCATCAGAATCCAACTCACCATCTCCTGGGTGTGAAGTCACAGCTATCATTACACCAGCTTAAGACTCATATCCAAAAAGTTACTGGTTCCCGTCCCACGGCCAGATGCATAATCATATCACTGATAAGCAAAGCCCTTAACCGCCACAGTTCCTGGGGCACTGTCTGACCCTGCTCCACACTTATATACAGTATATATGGCTTTCCACAAAAGCATCTGTAAATTAAAATAAATACTGAAATGCAAATCTATTGTTTTCCATGCCAGATAGTTAGCAAAACCAGATGCAAATATTGCTTTCTCTCACTTCACATTGGAAATATGAAACATTTTGCTCATCTGAAATAGTCTGTCCCCTTGTGAGCCTTTGCACTTGTTTAATGTTCACAGAACAATGCAGTCATTCTGTTAATTTATTGCCTAGAATCGTGGGAGACGACTCAACACACACAGCACATCTTCTAGAAGACATTAAGTTTTAGGCTGCAATTGATCAAGTGGATTCATATTTATTGAATGCATGGTTTTTCGTACAATATTCCTTTGAAATTACAGTTACAAACAGAATCATCACGATAAACAAACTTTCATTATACGACGTCACAACGGAAATACCATCCAGTCCTGACATTCCATATTTACAGTACAGTCAGCTTGATTATCATTCTAGAAGCGTCTGGCATCCTGGTCTTCGGTCATCTTAAATGCCATTTGCTGTCTCGAGTTCTGCTGCTGGATTTCCCACGCTGCACTGCAACAGACAAAAAGATGCAGCGTTACACGAAAACCGCTCGACAGTCGGGCTCACGCGGTGCCTGAATAGCCACACAATTTACCTATACGGTGACAGATAAATCGAACACTTTCTTCAAAACTGTTGAGCGTAAATAAACTACTTGTAGTGATACTGCATATAGATATTAGCCAGAAATGCTAGGGTATATTATACAAGATCAAAACAATTCGCTAAAAATCACACATTGCATCTCAGAGCTTCCAGAGACTCCTGTGACAGATTAACATACAAAAAGCAGTCAGACAAATTTACTGTTGAATTATCAACAGTCCACTCTCACGCTAACGACAGCTAGGCTGGACGTACAGTCACCCTAAAGCATTACCGTGGAGTGGAGAATGATAAAAAGGAAAGGAAATGTGAAGTCTGTCTCGCTTTGCTCCATTCATATTCCCCAGATGGTGACTGGGAGATAGTGGAGAATTTTCTAGAATCAGGTGGTGTCATAAAACATTTTACTAAATTGGACTGAGTCAATGGTGACTTTTAATGGGATCTTTGAGTTACATTGCCTTCCAAAGGCTGTGCAGAAAGCTGAATTTGTGCCAGCAATTATTAGCATATTTGCTTATGAACTTCAACACTCTAGGCTACACGCTCATTTAAATGGTTTCATTTGCATCGGAGACAGATGTTTACAGAGCCTCGCACATAGAACTGCAATAACATCATCAAGCTATTTGATTAACTAAGCACCCATTTCAAAAGATGCTGCTAATTCATAGCCAGCTACCAGCAACAAAAAAAGTGATTAAAATCACAAGTTTGAGTCTCGACCTCATTTGTGTTAGCAAATACTATGACGGTGATAAAACGCCTATAAATATTTCATTTTAGCTAGTTATTTAAGTATTTATTTAATTATGCAGGCAACTAACGAAGCAAGCGCAGATTGGGTCAAGGAAAATAGAAATTATTTATTATATAATTAGTTATGAATTTCAAGTTGCTGTAATCTATAAATGACCAAATAATATGAACAAATTTAGCAATCACAAATACGCCGGTAAGCATCAGCCATACAGTGTAGCTAGTCAAGAGCTCAAGACTAATTTAACATCAGAAACCAAAGTAGAAAAACATACCAGATTATTAACTTAAAATTTAAGTTCAAACCCTTATGGAAATTCACTAAGATTTCCTATGGTTTTTTGGATTTTGGGAATGGGTTTTTTACAGTTACCATGGTTTTACTATGGTACCTCATGGTAATTATGATTACTAAGCTCCTACATTTCATGGTAACTGCAGTAAAACCATGATAAAACCATAGTCATAAACTCATGGTTACCCAAAAAAACCACAGTAAAACCATGGTTCTTTTTCGTAAGGGTATGCTTGTCATATTGTGCAATGCACTATTTTAAAAGAGGTTAGAACTATTTCAGCTGGATAAATCTGATTTTTATGCGTTTTCCAATGCTTTTAGGCTAATCTAGTTTTGTGTGGTAATCTTCCTACACAAAGTATGCTTTCTCTTAATTTAAATTGAGCTTGAAATTACGCATGATAATTGAAACTAGGACGTGACAAATCAAGGCACAAAATGTACTGCTTGAGCATTTGCTAGGCCGTTACATACTTTAGTACAACAGCTGCTTTATTTAGGCTAAGTAATCTGTAATATATTTACTGTAGTAATCAGTAATATATTTAACATTTTATTTTGAATTATCAATGATTTTTCAAGGGCAACAACTCAGTAAATATTGATTAGAAACAGCAATGAAGACTTATAAAGGCTAACCCTAAAGTTAACGGAAACATCTAGTAACTACCTAATGACTTTATTGCAATAGGAAAACCAGAGCACATTTTCATCTTGCATCCGCTTTTATGTGAATTTAATATACGTTTAAAAATTTGGACCTAAGTTAGCTGAACAATCCATAACGCAGTCAATGCCGATGAAAGCTGGACATAAGATGTGCATTACGCTAAACTGTGAGGTCCAGGCCTAAGAAGCGCTGGCGCACTCCTATCTGTGGTTGGGACGTCTGGTCTTTGGAGGGTCATGTAAAGGGCTGGAATTCTCTCTGATCCCTGGTAGAATTGGCAGTTACTAATTGCTTTTTAAAAGATAAAGCTGTGGAAGACTACTCCTAACCTGATTTAGACAAACTAGACCTCTTAGGGGGGGGTGCATTATAATGAATTTCATTAATTAGTCATTCAGTCTCCGAGTATAGGGTCAGACTGCAGCCTATTCCATGTACACTGCCAGAAAAAAAAATAGTAGCAATTTGTACCTTTGCTTGTCACTGGGGATGTACCCCAGTGTAGGGTCTGCGAATTGTACCTTAGCTGTAGCTAAATGTACCTGTAGTTCTAAGTACCTTTAGTGTTCTAAGAACATCCCCAAGGTACAAATAGCATTAATGTACCGCCAATGGTACAAAAACACTCATCAGAGTCCATTACTACAGTACACTTACCTACAGCTAGGGTAAAACTGGCAGACGCTTGAGGGTACACCCCCAGTAACAAGCAAAGGTACACATTGGTGCCCTTTTTTTGGATAGTGTAGCACTGGATACAGAGCAGGAGAGCTCCATAGAGGGGACCACTGCAGGACACTGCAGGATATACACTCTGACACACAGAGTAATTTAGGGACACCAGTTCACCAACTTGCACGTCTTTCGGGGAAAGCAGAGGACCCCGAGCTAACACACAGACTCCACATAAAGGAAGGGAGACTCCAGCCCCGAGGAGGAGGGGATCAGAACCCACTGAGCCCCATTGAATTTTATTATAAAGATAAATATACATAATATTTTTTTCTCTGTGTACCCACCTTGTTAAAAAACCAGAGGCACCAATTCTGCTTCACATCTAGAATTCCACTACCCAGTAACTTTCACAATTTATTCATTACTCTTCTTTTATGATTATAGTGATTCTATTCTTTTTTTCTATACAGAACTGAAATAAATTGAATAAATTAGCTACATGCACTGTGAGGTGAATGTGTCGTGCTATGAATAAATTAATACAATGAAATTAGCAAGCCTTTGTTGTGTTAATTAATAGTGCTTAAATATAATCGTTTACCGGGAGAACTGCCCCAAGTTAGCTGACTATCACATTTAGTTTACCCCTTTGGCGTCTCAGAGCAGTGCTAATAATTAGGGTGCCATACAGAAACCCTATAATCCTAAAGTTGTTTTTCTTCCAAAGTTTTGTGGATTTGGTGCTTTTTATAGAAAACATTGTGAGGCCTAATCAAACTGCAGCTTATAATGTGCATTTACATTTGTCATAGCGTTGACATGTTCTTGCTTTTGCGGGTGGCCTTCAGGAGCTAAATCGCCCTAAACCGTAGAGTTTATTACCGTACATACAGTATTATACCAAAGCTGAGCTCCGGCTTTGTGCAAATTTTCTAGGAAAGACGTTATGTGAAGCAATAAACTTGCCGGGTCTGACAATTTCTGACAACAGCTGAACTACCAGTTTTTCATTCCAGGAACGTTCACGGACACCGGTGAACGATTAAGGTATGGAAATGTTCAAAGTGTGCGGTTCTCCAGATGTATCCAGAACAGTATCCCACTACTATAGCTACTACTACAACTGAGATTAATAACTTAAACACAAGCAAAAGGCACGGTACAGGAGGGGGTAACACTGTCACTTTATACATCAGAGGTTGTGGCTGGGAGGCATGTTTGCAGTGTACACATATAGCACTTTTAAAATAACATAACAGTTTTATTATGGTTAAAGGATGTTCAAGTAATAATGTACTCATGCGAATATTGACAGAACCTTTGCTTGAATGTAAAATGTGGAATTAACGCTTCATTAACTTTACACTAAGGACCTTCCCTCTCAACTCCGAGGAGACCTTTAAATAATGTTAGCTAAAGTTCACATTCCCTGTTAGCTGGGAGGCTATTTTACAGACGAAACATTGCATTTTGGTTTAAAACTGAACCTTTAAAAGACACTATTCAAAAACACGCTATCAAGTATGGGAGCCTTTTCAAATTTACTTTGAGTGGAACTGCGCTTAAATTGAAATCAAATGTTATTAAAAATAATTGGTCCACCTGACAAGCAACCTTTACTGTATTGCTCAAAGGGAACCGTTTCTCATCATATACACAAGCAGTATATATGATAAATGATATTCTTTTATGACAGTTAATTTACAGAGGAAAAAACACCCGTTGGGTATAGTGGTCATATTACATTTGAGCAGATACCGTACTGCCTAAACTATTTCTTCTATTGATTTGGCTCTTTCAATAAAATGTGTCTCTTCCCGAATTAAATTAAAGCAGTATCAAAAATAATATTGTTTGAAATGTCTGCCATTTTCATCGAAATTCCTTATGATATAATTTATTATTATAAAAGTCCTAATTGAATATGTCTCCTACAGGAAAATGTTACCCTGCAATTTCTCCCTAATCCACTGGAGCTATCCACATACATCTTTGTGGAAATATCCATCACTTTCATGTTAAGCAGCAGAATATATGGCCGTACCGAAATTATCTGCCTGCCATAGCTACTCTTATGTTTTCCATATATTTATTGCAATAACAGTATACGTAAGAATAGCTGGAATGAGATGTAATGCTGATATAAACATAACATAGGCTAAAATAGGCTGCTTAGCAATACCAGCACAGGGGAGCTGCAATAACAGCCTGTTATTAAACTGCCCTTCCCAAACTACAACTGGGAAGGTCTTATGTATCTACTTAATGTGGCTGTGATTGCAGCCGATAAAAAGTCCTTGTCCGCATTGTGCATTTACTCTGAATTCGATGTGAAGTGATTTACCATTGTTTATCCACACTGGGAAAGTGTTAAACTGGCTTCACAGGCAGTGATGGCCCTGCTATGCTTGTTCAGAATTTGCCCAGCAGGGGGTGATCACGAGCACTGAGCTCACACCCCACCCTATAAATAACAAATGCATCATTTATGCTCACGGTGCATCTGAAAGAAAGTTGATCACTGTCATGCCCAGTCAAAATTAAATAAGAACAAGACGCTTTACTAATGGAGAACACCAGCAGCGCAAACTCATGTTTGCCCAAGACGGGATACTAATCAACACTTCCTTGGACTTCCAGTTAGGCAACACACGGGTGTGCTGAATGGGAGGTCATCGGGGGTTAATTACAATGGCTTCACAGACAGTTAATTCCATTATGACTCACTGATACATAAGCTGTAATATTCCATCCCTTTATAAATCAAGGAAATTTATTTTGTGTTCCTTCACTGCCTGCTGGTAAATGGGACCACGGTCATGTGACCTCCTTCCCAAATCATCAGATTTCACTCCCTGTTTTTTCCCTTTTTATTTGGAATTATCTCCATTGTGACGCGAGTGCATCTGTTTGCATGGACTGCAACTATTAAAAACGTGTTGCCAAAACATCATGCATATTAAACACTTTGCTAGGACTGAACAGTGAACTTGGAACTGTCACTGAATACCATATAGGCAATTTATTTTAACGCTTGAATTCCTCATTTATGGGTTATAATGGTATATTTAGCTAGAAGATGACATCTGGAAATGAACCATTTCGAATTATGGGAAAAGATACCACAGGAAAGACTCTCCAACCCCGGAACAGAGTGAAAATACACCCATCTCGCACACAAAGGTCAAAACCTATTATATAGACAACAGCCGTAATACGACGTTCCTAGCTACATCGATATTGTAGCTACTGAATCTGGCTTGAGTGGAGAAGGCTTGTGCACGATACACAGCGAAACATCAAGAGGCACGTGTCAACTAGGAGCTCCTACCGGATTGCTTCTACTGTCAGGACGACATCAAGCCAGCCGGCGAGAAGCCGGAGGCAGGCAGAAGCGAGGGGAAAGTGAGCAGCCCCACGGAGCGAGCAGTATAAGATCGCTGGCTCCGTCTGCGTCGCAGCGACGGTGTTAGCTAGAGCGTCAGATACATACCGGAGCTGGAGGCGAAGTGCCGAGATCTTCTGAGGCGAGCCCCCTCCAGCACGGAGAGAGAGGGAGATGTGCAAAAGCGAAATAATGTCTTCTTCACAATCCTGTGCCAGTAATGACCAGCAAGCCCCAGCATGATCTCGACAACATTCAGCTGAAGTAGCGCCAACGCCCATATTCTCCTTTTGTAGCATTCTTATACACAATACGTTTGTACAGTATAGTCCAAGGTAATGTTCGTTCTCAGTTGTAGTTTTCCTCTTACTAAGAATAGAGCAGAACATATTTCCGCCGCCCAGCGACATGGCGTGACAGAAAGCTATAATACAGGAGTCATAATCCATGTTTAACACACAAAAAAACACAAAAAATCCAAGCTGGGAATGCTCTCCCTCACACACACACATAATTATTACAGAATCACCTTCAATATGAAGACTTCAATCATTTTTCTATACTTATGTTTGTATGGACATATATATATGGACATATATATATATTATATATATATATATATATATATATATATACATATAGCCATACGCACATATTTTTGGATATATTTATATATGTTCCTCAGTTTCAGCTATTGGTTCACTGGGAAGAATCTAGAACTCAGCATCACGCTGGATGTTGAAGAGAAACGTAAGAACATCTAAAGGTTTTCTCTTTTTAAACACAGTGTCCCAAAAATGAGGGGGGGAAAAAGGGAGAAAAGTCCATCCGAAAGAGGAACAAACCCAAAAAATAGGGCTACTCCACAGAGCCGGTATCTGTGATACGTCTTTTACATCAGTGGAATGTGGACTTCTGTCTGAATCCCTGTTTTCTTTTCTGTGGCTTTTGGACTTTCTGTGATCGTTCTCAGTTCTCTGTGACCCAGGGTCTGGCCCGACAGTATGGCCTGTGGGCCGAGTCCTCGGGTGTGGAAGTTCCGGACATGGGGGGGGGGGGGGAGGGGGGGGGGGGGGCGCAG
>JAODKL010000044.1:16447466-16463229 GCA_026780765.1 Petrocephalus schoutedeni | reverse complement strand
CGTCATCCCACCCATCTCCTAGGCTTCCTACACCCACATCTGCATCATCCCACCCATCTCCTGGGCTTCCTACACCCACAGCTGCATCATCCCACCCATCTACCAGGCTTCCTCCACCCACATCTGCATCATCCCACCCGTCTCCCAGGCTTCCTCCACCCACATCTGCATCATCCCACCCATCTACCAGGCTTCCTCTGCCAGCATCTGTCCCTTGGTAGCCTTGTACCACAAAAGTGTCGACGTCCGGCAGGTCGGTGGCCAGACTGCTTGAAGATCCATGATTCCCGAGCAAATCCACAGGCATGCTGGTACAACCCCCCAGTGGCCAGGCACGCTACCCCGAAACACATCAGGGTGGAAAATTAGCTAAGGCCCAGAGTTATGGATGGCGATTCAGTCAGCACTGGCGTCCCCAGAGAGCACACAAAGGCCTGACGAGCACAGGCATGCCCAGCCGAGCGAGAGCAAGGGCAGACCAGCAAGCAGAGCTATGAAAAAAGGAGCTTAGACTCAAAGCGCAATCAATCGCCTGCCAGTTTGTGCAGTGCGGGGATTAGGCCTGGGAAGGCAATTACACTGGCTTAGGTCTGTTTACCTACACAATACAGAGGAGTCGTCTTCCGCGGCTGTGGATCACAGGCTGGGCTGAGGACTCTAGCGTGCATTCCCACTGACTCCTAACAGGCAGCAAGGCTTCAGACTCCTGCTACGGTTTAAGGCCAAATTTAAGAATACTAAAGCAAAATTGGTTGGTTATAACGGAAACAAAAGACTTATAAAATACGGAATGACATAATACTCAAAATAAATAAATGAACAAATATTCCAATGTGTCCTACTATTTTAAAAGAATTCAATAAATGTTATAACATTTTATAGTATAATGCAAATGTGATTACTTAAATAATTCAAATTCTATTTCACAATAAAATTCGACTTTTCACAGCGATGTATTTCCGAATAAGTTTTCCGAACCAGCTTTTTTTCATAAGAAAAGTGCACTCTGTCGATCACTTTGAGGGAGGCAGGGCCGAGCTTTTGATTGGATCACGTATTCCGTGAATGTCTTCCCAGGGACCGAAGTCAGAAGCAGTCGCATTACAGAAGCATCAAACATTTGGAGCGCAGCCGGGGTATAAACCACGAGATGGAATATGTCTTGACAAGGCATTTCTACCTGCTAGACATGGTAAAAATGCCCATTTTCATGGACTTAAGCCAATTATGTTCCTTAAATCTGCATATGTTTGCGTACTGCGCCGTAAAGCCTCGTCAGACTATATACAAGCAGTTAAGCCCATTTCAGAGCATATAACACACAGCATTACTGCCCCTTTGGGCCTTTCATATACTACAGTCATGAGCTCATTATGTACTCCGCCTGAACTCTTACAATGTCTTATGTCGTGCTTATATCTCTACACAGAATATGACATACTGCATGTTTTGTGTCAGGACGTATGTCAGTGCAAAATGGGCCACTGTGTAGCAGACTGCACTGTGAATAACGCATCGCTTTCCCTACAACACCAAAAAATATTTTGGATTCTGCAGGGAAGTTGGTCTGATGTCAGACTGTCGCGACCCTTTCGCGTGGAAACATTGTCAAAGTGCGCATCATTAATGTCCCCACGCAAGACAGGGAAAATAAATTTTATAAGAAGTGATTTATTAAAGATGTTTTGAAATTTGCATAGAACATATATTTAATGTGCACTTCATTGAAGCGTCCTTATTTATGTCAAAGCTGCTCCACGCTTTATTAATATCGGTGAAACGTGCCTGTACAAATGACAGGAGTGTAAAATTAAAGCATGTAGGTAAGAATGTACATTCAATATCCTAGGTAATGGATGTTAACAGAAGCATATAATAATAGTGCAATTGTTTATTTAGCTTTGTATTGGGCTTTGGGAGAATTAACTCCAGCCCTGACTTTTGTCCTCCTATTAATTCAGGTACCCCAAGTCAGATATAATTCTGCATACTAGACAAAACAATGAACCTCTTCGCTAAAAAAGTACAGGGATTGGACTGCTGAATCCTGGGTTAAAGTCATTATCTCTGATGAAGCCACTTTCCAACTGTTTGGGGCATCTGGAAAAATCATTGTCCGGAGAAGTAAAGGTGAGCGCTACCATCAGTCCTGTGTCATGCCAGCAGTTAAGCATCCTGAGGCCATGTGTGGGGTTGCATCTCACCCAAGGGAGTGGGCTCATGCACAATTTTGCCTGAGAACACAGCCATAAATAAAGAATGGTATCGAACCACCCTCCGAGAGCAACTTCTCCCAAGCATCCAGGAACAGCTTGGTGAAGAACAATGCCTTTCCATCATGATGGAGCACCGTGCCATAAGGCAACAGTGATAACTAAGTGGCTTGGGGAACAAAACATTGAAATTTTGGGTCCATGGCTAGGAAACTCCCCATACTTTAATCCCATTGAGAACTTGTGGTCAGTCCTCAAGAGGCAGGTGGGCAAACAAAAACCCACAAATTCTGACAAACTAAAAGGACTGATTATGCAAGAATGAGTCGCCATCGGTTAGTATTTGGCCCAGAAGTTGGTTGACACCATGCCAGGGCGAATTGCAGAGGTCTTGAAAACAAAGGGCCAACACAACAAATATTGACTCTTTGCATAAACTGGATATAATTGTCAATAAATGCCTTTGAAATGTACGAATTGCTTGTAATTATACTTCAGTACACCATAGAAACATCTGACAAAAAGATCTAAAATATCTAAAAACACTGACGCAGTATACTTTGTGAAAATCAATATTTGTGTCATTCTCAAAACTTTTGGCCATGACTGTCCACATCCAGCTACTGACCTCCCTTACACCTTCCATAGCTTCCCGGGGTTTTTCAAACTACTTCCTATATCTTCTAGGCTGATTAATGAATCGCAAAGAAGAAGCAAATCACAAGCTCGGTCCCGCCCCCTCACATTGATTGACAGAGTGCACCATTATTACAAAAAGTGACATCATGAAATAAAAAAGCTGGTTCGGATAACTGGCATTAGGAAACATATCAATGCATTGTTGGAATTCATTCTGAAATAGAATTTGAATTATCTAAGTCATCACATTTGCATTTTATTATGAAATCTAATACCTTTCATTGAATAATTTAAAAATAAAAGCACACATTAACATTTAATATTTATTTATATATTTATGTATGTTTATATTGAGTCATTTAACCATCAAGCTATCTATTTGATTTTGAGTATTATGCCGTTCCATACTAAAACACCACTTGTAAATTTCAAATCGAATTAAACACTATTCGAAGGCTAGAAACTGATTTAGAGTATAGAGTTAGAGTATATAAGATGTTTGCTGTAGTGCAAGTAGGGGGTGAAAAGAGATGCATACACAGCTACAACCCCCCTGATGCCATACTGAAAAGTAGGAACCCCATATATTTTTTAAAAACATTTTTCAATGAATTTTTGTTTATTAGTACCATGAAATTTATACTTCAAGCAAATAAAACGAAACTAAAAATTTTCCAAAACTACAGTACTAGTAAAATGGCAGGACATTATAAGTTTATCAAAAGTAAAGTAAAAACAAAATAAAATTAATACGCTACCAAAAAAACAAAAAACAAAAAGAATACTCAAAAGAGTAAAAAAAACAATAATGGAAATTAGAACCAAATGAAACTTAGAACCACAAAAAAGCACAAATGCAGGTTGAGTGTGACGCTTCTCCACAGTGGGTAAAGTCAGAAGACACCCGGCTGCCTGATTCAGACGCGCCACAGCCTCTGATGGCATTTCTCACTCGGCACATGACGTGCTTCAAAAGCATCGCCGCCCAATTTCATTTCACTTTCCCTTTCCAGTTATCAGACACAATACTGCAAGTTAAATATAAACTTAAAAATAACCAGGACATAGCGTAAGACATAAAAGAGACAAGGATTATTCAGCGCACTGAAGCTTTTTTTATAATCTTGTGAGCCCGAGGAAAAAGGATTCTCCTCACTGGGATTCTGGTGCCAGTTAAGGCTCTCTGTAAGCATATTCATGATTTGGGGATGAAGAAGGGGTCCTCTAAAGCTTAAAATGCAACATTCCGAGTCTAAGAGGGCGTGGGCGGGACCTCAGGCTGTTAACTGGCCAATTAAAAGCAGCGATTGAAGAATGAGCCACTCAGGCTGCAGCTTGATCTTCGGGGCTGGGGTGGACCTTTTGAAGAGGGAAGGGGGTCCAGTGCCCAAACGATCAGCTGACCCTCGGCCGGAACTGCTAGAAGACTCACCAGTCTATCTGCCACTAATCACTGAGATTTCTCACAGCAAGCTGCTGTAGGAGCTGGGCCACTGGGGCGACCTGGGGGGGGAGCGCAGCTGGCCAACACCGCAGGCAGCTTCAAAGCGACAGGGGGGGCGCCCAACACAAGAGGGGAGCACGTCGACTCCAATCAGCCGCCATGCAATTAGTCCCACGCTCGGCGAATGAGTAAATAAATGAAAGAAAGGAGCTTTGGCGCCGTTAATGAAGAGCGGGGAAAGTCAGCTGACGCCTCGCAGCTCTTTCCTGAGGGATTTCACACAGTAAACAAACTCCACGGGCCTCTCGCCGCGCGCAGTAATTGATTCTGCTTCTCCTGTGCTTTATATAAACACCAATAGGAGCCACCAGTGCATAAGAGAGTCCATCTGATGGAAGGCGCGTGGCTCCCGTCCTGGATCCGCTCGGATATGGACTGAAAGCACAGCGGCCGGCAGACCGGAGCTCCTGAGCTGAGAAGTGGGCTGTGTGGGACTGAGCCACGCTGTGTGCAGCCAGCCTCCCCATCAGGACTTGCGGTTCACAGCTTCTCCCGAACACCCCTCCCACCCTCAGGAACCCAGCGAGGGTGGCAAGGCTGCGGGCTCAGGGCTGAAAGAGCACATCGATATCAAAGCCGGGCATTACAACAGGCTGACAGGAAGGCCCAGCCCCGTGTTACTGCACTGCAAGGCCGGCTTCCTTGGCTGACTAAGAGCCGGTGTAAGGACACTACTACCAGCAACGGCATACTTTTTCCCCCCTTTCATTCATTTCTTTTCTTCCTTAATCCCTGTTTTTGAATTGTTGTGTATAAATGACACAGGAATGTATCAAACACACCCATGTAAAGCACCTTTGGGGCGATCTGTGAAAGGCGTTATATAAAAATAAACTGAATACTCCCATTTCTGCGCCACGTAGACATTCCTCCATCTCACCAATGCCAAAATAACCACCAAAATAGCTACCAATATTACCAAACGCTATGTGATTGCTAAAACACATATCTCTTTCAGCTACCAAAACACATAACCCAGGGCTTGACTATGCAATTACAGCCTAGAAATATTGCCTTGGTAACTTCTAATCCATATTCATAGGAATACATACAGATATGGCACTAGCTGTATAGCTGAATTAATTGAATAAACGAGGGCACTGCATCAGTAAGATATGATATGTTCATTCGGCCAAGGACAGGCACATAGGATATGCAGAAAGCATGGAATGGCTATCTAAGGTACAAAGGAATTCTGTGGTTTCTGCATATCCCGTCCAAGGTACCTAGGAAGTCTGTGGTCTCTACATATGCTGTCTAAGGCACATGGGAGTTCTGTGATTTCTGCATGTTCCTTGCAGTCAGCCATTGATTCGACATCCCTGAAGCAGTTTTCACAGTTAAGGGTCTTGTGCAATGACCCAGCAGTTGCATGGTTGTTGTATTGGCCACAGGATTCAAACTGGTGACCTTCCGGACAGGAGCACAGGTTCCTAACTTATAGGGCCACACACCACCCCAGTAGCAGTGGCCAGGCTAAGACTTCTAGTGGTTGTCTGACTTCTAATTGGGCACCTGGGTTTATGAATTTATCAAACAACTAAAATGCAGTTACGATGAAGATCATGGGTAGGACTAACTAGCCGCCATTATGCCAACCTAGGCTGATCATGGGTAGGACTAACTAGCCGCCATTATGCCAACCTAGGCTGATCATGGGTTGAGCCAACTGCCTGTTATTTTACCAAACTTGGCTGGGCAATATGACCTCAAATCAATATCACAATTAATTGGACATTTTACCTCAATTACGATTAATGATCGATGTTTTTGATTTGTTTGTTTCATGCCCTCATAGTTCACTGACAAGGCTTGTACCGTAAATATGCTCAACTATTAAAGTTTGGGTATTTTTCTCTAACGATCTGGTGCACATATTATCTCTGATTTTAAAATGACTGATGGAAACACACAAAGGAACGATCTATGGTTTTTTAATGAATATTTTCAGCAACAAATCAAAGCAAACATCTCTTAAAATGAAAATGTCTTATGGAAATTGTCACATTTTTGTAAAAAAAAAAAACAAGATTCCTAAAAGAGGAGAAAATAGCCTGTATTTCTTACAAATAAAATACATTCTTAAATATTGCTATGTGAAAAAAAATGCCATGTGCAAAAATCTCAATGTCAGCAGCTACCTTTTTACGGCATGTTTTGTACACGTTGGGCACCGCAGTTTGGGAAAAATATTTTCGCTATGGCACAGTGTATTTCTCTGGAGGGTCTTAACGGGGTGTTCAAGCCCACTATGCTCCACTGTGGCTACAGGAGCCATATCCTTCACCATGTTATAGGAAATGCCGCCAGTTATTCCCTTCCATCTACTTACATTCTCTCCATATTGCGCAGCATTTCTAAATGCTTGTGTTATCCACAGTCTCTCTCCTTTTCTGAGCCATGCGCTGCTCGTAATCAGTAACATGATTGTGCTCCAAGGAGAGCAGTACAACCTTTAGCCGCTGAAACTGTTCTCCAGTTTACATTTGACTGCTTTTTGTTCGGTGTCTATGGAGCTAAATCAGGGCCTAAAGTTTCATTAATAAAAAAAAAAAATGCTTCTTTTTCGCAGATTGGATGGAGTATGTTTTTAAGGAGACACACACTAGGGAGAGTATTAACAGATTTTTTTTAAGTACAGTATTAACCAAATTAAAAAGAAAAAAAGAAATAATGGACATGGGAAAGACTACGTCGATTAGAGGTTCTGAATCGATTTTGATTCGTTTCCGATTAATTGCCCAGCCCTACCTGGAAGTGACTTTAGCATGGGGGATATTATTGGGGTCATTTTGATCAGAACTTGATGTTTTATTAGGAACAGGTGAGCTTGAAAATCTCGGGGAGACACAATACCTGTTAAAGGCAACTCCAAGCATACTCATACATACTCCTCAACTGATGTTAATGCATTGGTTTGAGACACACCTCGAGAATAAATAGACTGCAGAGTTCAATCTCAGGCATGAGCACGCAGTTTTATCATGTACAATCAACTGAGAGCCTTGGACAGAGGGAATATATTATCTGGGGCACCTGGTAATGCATTTTTTTCTGAGTACAGTGGTGCAAAAACCAGGCTGTGGACTCCCGGGCAGTGCGAAAAAAGCCATTTGCTCCAGTGAGTCATCCTTTACCATGCTCTTAACAAACAGAGGAACACATGCAGGACATACAGTGAGCGAGTCCTACAGGCCTGAGGGCTTCTTTCCCACGGTGATGGGTTCTGCGGCTCTCTTATGGCGTCGGGTGCATTTTCATAGCACAGTTTACAGTAAGTGTACTCAGTGTCTTTAAAGGCAAGGTAAATACCAAAAAACACAAAGTTAATCGAAGTGGGAGTGTCCTGTGGATGGGTATATTATGCTGCTGGTGAAGCCAGCACCCTCAGAGCAAGAGTGCTCACTAAGTAGTTCGGTGTGCAGGAAAAGTGTGTAAATTAATCCATATGTGTGAGCTTCCCTAGTCTCAAGATTCCAGCCAAACTGCCATCGCTGCAAACACCGAGACAGTTGCTAATGGACTGTGTCACAAAGACGCAGAGAAGCAGCACGAGACATAGTGTCACCCCACCAGGGTAACGCGCCCTTCATCTCGCGAGCTATTTAATGCTACGGTAAAACAGACCCTGCGAATCTTTCCTGTTCGGAAAAAGGACGGATGAGCAGATATCAAAAGAGAGGGCAGGGTACAGAGTCACAGTGCAGGCTCAAAGGTCTGCAGAAATAAGGGTTCTAACATGGGACTCCAGGTCATAACACGGAATTTGCGGCATGTCGGCGCACATACAGTCATTGCCTGAATGTCAGAAGTACATGAATGAATAAGACCATCCATCCATCCATCCATCGCAGGCAGCAAAGGGCACAAAGCAAGGATACCCCATGGACAGGAGAAACCCCACTCCAAACGAGAGACAAAGCAAAGCCTTCAGACACAGAGTACAGGTGAGGCAACGTCGCCCCCTATGCAGCCCCCGTGCCGTCCTCCACGGAGAGCTTCCTAAAAAGGCGATGTTTACCGGCGCAGACTCCTTTGGCTGTGACTGCCTGACCGGCAGCACCAGTCCTTGAGAAACACTCTGTCGCACCTCAGCTCCTAATTGCTATTCTGAAGTAATTATTCCAATAACGAGTCAAGGCACCTGGCATTTCTGTTGTAAATCAGGCCCTAATTAAAGTGAATTCTGAAAGGCACACATCTCAAATTCTGCAGTTGCCAACCCTAGACCTCGAACAATAACAACCACTAATAGTGCCACTTCTACACATTATTCTCGATACCGCTTGTGAGACACTATAAAGCACACCTGCTTTTAGAAGCTCTCCATGTAAGATGCCAAATTGGGAAAAGCTGCAGGCCTCTCAGCACCAGACAGGTTAAACACCGCGTGTGATCAATAAAGGCCTGCAGTGTGGCTCCCGGAGCCGAGGCCGAATAGGCCATAGGGCCCATGTTGTAGCCCTGTGTATCTCTGTGCCGCTCCAGGAGGCCAGCGTACTGGGCCCTGGAACATCCGGGGGGGGGGCACACAGGGATGTCCCCACTGGAGAATGAGTCCAGTCAAATATTTAATAGTTAAAGTGGTATGTTCTATGACAGAAACAGAGTGTCCAACCATCCACACATCCATCTCCCACAATGTTTCGTCGTACATGTACAATGACAAAAATATCCTGTTCTGTTCCATAACTGTTTAACCAGTGTAGCATCACGGTGACACTCCAGCTTCTCCCAGCATGCACTAGGGCACGAGGCGGGGGTGAAATCCATTAGAGAGCACACACCACGGGCAATTCAGAGACAGCACACATTCTAACCGCATATCCTGAGGGCAGAATAATGACGCTGTGGGCGGCATCTTCGTGTCACACATACTAGGTTGGTGGTTTGAATCTCAGCCCAGTAGGTGTGTGGTCTACACGTCCTCCCAGCTTAGTGTAGGTTATCTCATTCTATTTGAGAAACCAGTGTCTGTAAACGGCCCATAGTGTGTATTTCTGTGTATGTGACTTGTGATTGGTTGGCATCCCATACACGGTGCCCCCCCCCATGTCTAGGATAGGTTCCAGCCCCCCCGAAACAGATGCAGACTTCACACACATACCTGATGGAAGCAGGACTCAAACTCCCAACCCTGGGGGTACCAGGCTACAGTCATACCCACTCTGCCCTCATCGGCTCTCCGCCCTCCAGCGGTCTGCTCTGTTCATGATGCACTGATGTTGGGTTTTACTCCAATCGGGCTCGTAATAAATGGATTGTCCGCCAGCCACTGCCAACGACTTATCTTTCTGAGACGTTTATTAATTTAAATGAAGGCCTTTCGATAAGCATTACAGGTACATCTGTTCTAATGAATAGTACGAATGCTGTTGTGGCCCTGGAACAAAAAAATAAATAAAATAAAATACCCATTTAACTTAATCACTGAGCTTAGCCCAAGCAGTTGTCCTGTTAGTTAATTACTCAGTGATTGTATATTACGTTTGGGAACGTCAGAACTAATTAAGTGTTTTTATATCAAGGGCCACAAACATGCTGAATAATGCAGGCATGTCAGTGGCAAAGCGTTTATGTCAGGGCCGTGCGATTAGATCAGAGGGGAGATTACAGCCCAGGTTACGGAGATGATAACAGATGGGCAGTGAAATATATCTTAAGAAGCTTTAAAAAGTGTAACTTTTGCTGGAGAGAGACTGCACAAGCTCGTGGCAGCTGGCAACAGCTTGAGGACGTTATTACATTTCGGGGGACTAATTTTGATTAGCCGTTAACACTGATGGGGTGGGATGAATAACTGATATATTATTCAGGCCCAATGAGAGCCTGGGAAAAAAAAAAAACCATAACCCTAAATTATTTGGGTCTTAGGAACAAATCAAACGGGCGATACAAACAAACCTAAATCAAATTTCTTTCAAAGACAGAAAAATAAATATGATTCAAATCACACTCAGAAATCCATTAACAAATAATGGCTAATTATCCGTAAGCTTGGCTGAAACACCGAGGAAGCGCACAGGGGCTGTAAAGTGTGGGGTGGAGTGGTGGGGGGGGGGCACGATTAGGGGGGTGGGGGGTGATGGGGTGAGGGATCTGTGTGTAGAGAGGCTATGAAGGGCGGAGGGGGCTTGCTCACTGGTGCACGGCGCATCTGGCTGGTCCGAGTCACCCCTGTAGTAACCGTTGCGACAGGCGCAGGACACGGCGGCCTCCGTCGTGGATCGGCTGTTGGGCGGGCACTGCAGACACAGCCCCAGGCCCTGGCTCGACTTGAAGGTCCCGGGGGGGCAGGCTGCGAGACAGGAACCAAACAAGAAGCACAATGGCGAGGTTTAGTCCCTGAGGTCAGCGAGGTCGTGTTCGCTCAGCGCCACACATCAGCACAGCCGAATATCGGAGCCGGAGCGTCCGGCTGAGGTCGGCAAGGCGACCTTTAACGGCAAGACCCCGTCTCCGCTGCACAGAGAAAACCCCGTCGGCAAAGACCCACAGGGCCTGTAAATCTGCACATGGGAGAAAATTATACGATTACGATGAATCCGAGAGATTCATCGACCTGCACCGAATTATGTCCTCCTCCGAACATCCGATCCATCTTCCTTGGTACAAGAGTCTATCGCCGGGCCTCCGCCTTGCCAGATCTCCAGCGATAACATAAAGGAAACATTTCCGTCTCTCGCTCCGCACGCCGCAATTTACAATCGATCCTCTGTGTGATATATGCCCCCACCGTCCGGCCGACAGATACGTTTGCTCTTTGAAAGCTATAGGCCCTGGCAGGCCGGAGTCTATAAATCCAGCAGGAGAAGCCACCCAACACTTCCAATAAGCATCCATCTCACAGACTCAGGGCCCATAATGACTCTGGAGTATAATGTGACCCGTCGTCCCAGTCAGGAAAAAAAAAATACAGACAACAAGAGTCCCGAGGTGCAGTCTTGTTGGATGCTGATGTTGCAGTGTGTGATATACATAATCTCTGGTGATTTGCACCGTTTATATACACCCTACTCTATAACCATCTGGTAGCCAGGTTACACAAAGGTCCACTCCATCACTGCCTTTCAACAAAATATCTCGAGCTGTAATGTCTGCAGGGCCGGGGACGGCGATGAAATTGCCGTGGCTCGGTGTCAGCTGTCTTCTAAGGACAATTTTTCAGCACTGTGCTGGAAAGCAAGAGATGGACTCGGAGGTATGTGGTCAGTGGCTGTCTCGCTGCGACCAATTTCAGGGAGTATTAGGGGACTTCCGAATGTGGCTAAAAACTCCCAGAGGCTTTCAGACACTGTCACCGGGTCCCTTAGAAAGCACCGGGATGTTACAAGGCCAAATCAGACCGAACCACCTCAGTCCAAGGAGAGGGGTGCGTCCCTTAGAAAGCACTGGGATGTTACAAGGCCAAATCAGACCGAACCACCTCAGAACGCCACAAAGCCTGTACTACTTCAAATATTAAGTGCCGAATCTTTTATCTTTAGACAACAGTGAAGACACACATCTGTCTGGTCTCTACACACTGTCTAATAATTGGGGAAGCTGGATATTCAACACCCTGTGCTTGATGGGACAGGCATCATATTCACCGTGGGCCTGGCTTGCTGGCTGGCTGGCTGGATGGATGGATGGATAGATTCTCACTTCATCATAAGAAGAATGGCATTGTACAAAGATATCGGAAAAACAAAAGACATGCTGGGAGTTGTCCCGGTTCCTCCAGGCCTGGAGTTCACCGCGCGGTGAGGAGCTGCGGCCTCCTTTGCCTGACAGAGACGGCCAGGCGTCTGAAACCTCCTCCGTTCATTAAGGTGTTCACAAGGAGAGGCCGGACACCTCTATTCATCTGGGAGACAGCATCAAAAGCCTTCATTTCCAAGTGGGATTTAGAATAGTTTTAGTTTTTACCCATTATGAAGAAGAAATATACAAACATACGATCTGAAATCTACACACGGCACGTCTGCCTGAGTGTCCTTCCGCTGAAATCACCGCACAGGGATGTGCCTGAGCCTCCGTTGGGGGAACAATGTGCGCCTTCCCATCATGCCACGCCACCCTATGCCGCGTCTCCCTCGGCTCCCTGCTCATCCGCGAGATAGCGGGCAGGCCGCACTCACGCCAGCAGCAGAATGAACCTGTCAACACGTCTCAGCTTCTAATTTCTCAAACAAAACAGCGGCGCTGTTTCATTTGTGCGCAGCTTGAGAGCGAGGGCTCTTTATTAGCGAGCCAAACTCTGCCCCTCCCCCGCCCCTCGGCCACAGGAGGCCCCGCCCACGTACCCCCACACATCCCAAACGCACACCCCACATACCTCACACACACCCCACATGCCTCCCACGCACTACGCACACCCCAAACACACATGCCACATACCTCACACACACACACCGCACACCCCAAACGCGCCCCCCGCATACCCCACGCACCCTAGCACACCCCAAACACGTACTCTGCCCATGCACACCCCTCATAACCCCAAACCCACCCACACACCCTTCCCACATCCCACACAAAAATATGAATTGCAGCATTTCCATCCATCTATCTGTAACCACCTGTCCTACTCAGGGTCACGGGGGGTCCAGAGCCTATGGGCACAAGGCAGAGAATATCCCAGGATGGGGCACCAGCCCATCGCAGGGCACACTGACACACCATTCACTCACACAGGCACACCTGCGGGCAATATGGCAACTCCTATTAACCTCAGCTGGTTTTTGGGCTGCGATGGGGAACCAGAGAACATGGAGGAAACCCCACGACGACACGGGGAGAACATGCAAACTCCACACTCATGGAACCCTGGCAGAGGCTCAAACCCCGGTACCAAGAGGCATGCGGCAGCAGTGCTAACCACTGTGCCACCATGCTGTCCCCATGAATCACCTAAATATTCAATAATTATTCATTACACCTGGCTAAATTATGACCTGTGGCTCATGCAGCATGAGCAAAGGCAAACTGACCAGGAAAGGGTGACTATGAAGGGGAGCAGGAGGGCAGGGGGGCTGCGAGGGGCAGGGGGACTGTGAGGGGCAGGAGGGCAGTGTGGGGCAGGAGCGTAGGGGAGCCAGGGGACCATATGGGGCAGGAGGGCAGGGGGGCAGGGGGACCAGGAGGGCAGGGGGGCTGTGAGGGGCAGGTGGGCAGGGGATAAGTGGAGATGTTCCCAAGCATGACGGCAGAAGCTCAGAGGTCACTCGGCGGGTTCTCATGGGGAAGAGAGACCCAGCAGCTGAGAGGGAGGGAGAATCTGGCGGCTGAGAGCCCGGCTGTGATTACAGGGGAAAATCATATAAATATGGAAGCGTTTATGAAATCAGGAAACATCCAGGCTTTAAAAACTCAGATTTACCCTTAGTCCATTCTCCTCTGTTTATTATCTCAGAACAGCAGCAGAATGGGCTGCACTGGCCAGTGATGGCAGCGTGTTGTTTTGCTGCAAAGCGGCATGGTCTCCACTCCCTTAACCAGGGGGCATCAGAACCAGGAAGGTGGTGATCAACTGCAGGGCAAACTCGCCATCACAGGAACCCTGAGCTATCGCTCGCCAGCGGGTGTACATGGCCAGAACTCTCTCTGTCTGTCCGGCCCCCTGCTGGTGCGGTACTGACCTACAGCCTGACCACACCCACACTCAACACCCGCCAGCTCCTGCCAGTGACAGCCAGACACCCCCCCGTACCACCCCCACTCCGCAAAGCTGCATCCGCTGCATCTTCCAACATACCGACAGTCTCAGGTGTAGAGTTGCAATGGACAGTAGAATGGGGAGCAGAGACATAGAAATTTCATTCCAACTAGACTGCCTGCATGAATTTGCTTTGCTTTTAATATATTTAATAATATAATAATTAATAGAGCAAAACTAGTAACTACGTATGTGTGACAAGCGGAGGATAGCTTGAATCTGAACTGAGAGTAGAAATGGCCAGCAGGGGGCAGACTGGCTGTTATGAAGCAGCCCCTAAATCCCGGTGTGGACCCTGGGATGAGGAGACAGCAGTGGAGTCAGAGCAAGTGCCGCGGACCTTTCATCCTGTCCCGATCCTCCGGCTTGACGACTTAAGGAGTGGGGAGGGGCCAGAGAGACGGATGGGCCTCGAGTGGCCCCCGCCGTCAGGAATCGGCCCCTGCTCCGTCAGGCCTTTACAGGCAGACCCCGGGCTCCTCTAGTGGCAGCGGGCAGAGGCAAGAGGAGCAGTGGCATGTGGTGGGCAAGATGTCCCAGTGCCGAGAGCTCCTCTGCGGCAAAGCGGCATCCCGCGCAGCAAGCTCCTCCCCCCCGGGCCGCCGTCTGGGGTCACCGCGCGGGTCTCCTCCCACACAGATGGCCGCCGTTAGCTCAGAAAACCATCTCCGGCTTCACCGCAGGACGCCTCCCAGGGAGAATCGCAGCGGTTACCGAAAAAAACATCAAGGGCCGCTGTAATGGCGAGGACCTCCTGCAGCTGACTCGAGCAGCTCTCCAGTGCACATACGGCTTGCTAAGTGACAGAAGGGCTGTAAAAGGCGACTGATTAATATTTACTGCCCTTGTCCCTCTGTGTGACGTGCAGTAAGCCACAGCGTCTCTCCCTTTTTAACATCAGTCCATTCGATACAGCGAGGGCACCCATTACTGTGCTCCAGCTCCAAAGTTCAGCCCCTCCTGAAGGCTGTGAATCTCACAGTGACTAAACTCCACAGGAACCCTGGCTGGGTCAGCTGGCGGGGGGCGGGGCCTGAAGTATACGGCCGCCCCTCATTGGCTGACAAGAGGGGCTGGCTCCTCGCTGGGGGGCGGGGGTCTGAAAGATGCAAATTGACCGGTGACTCGTCTCAGTCGCTAATAGCTGCCAGCAGGAGACTCAGGGAACCCTCCAGAAAATTAGCTCTATGACCTGGGAAAGACGAGTGAGTGGAAATTAATTAGATGCATATAAGGACAAAAAAAGAACTCCTCCGTTCCTTAGCACTAGTCAGAAGTGGCTGGTTTAGCGGTGTGGCTGCTCCTATTTACCTGGCCCCATATTGCCGGTGGCGTCTGATGGCGAGCTGTGGGGACAGCTGGCCGCTGGCTTCTGAGGCCTGTGGAGCGCAGCCTAGCTTCACTGGCGGCCAGATGGCAAGAGGCAGCTCCCGCTCGCCCGCCTGCCCGCTCGCCCGCCCGCCTGCCCACGCAGCTCGCTCGGTGGGGGGTGTACAGGGTGAGAGAGAGAGTGGGTATGACAGGGTAGGGGGGTGTGTACAGGGTGAGAGAGAGTGGGTATGACCGGGTGGGGGTGTACAGGGTGAGAGAGAGAGCGGGTGTGAGAGGGTGGAGGGGTGTACAGGGTGAGAGAGAGAGTGAGAGAGTGGGTATGACCGGGGGGGGGTGTACAGGGTGAGAGAGAGACCGGGTATGACAGGGTGGGGG
>JAODKL010000044.1:16420282-16434278 GCA_026780765.1 Petrocephalus schoutedeni | reverse complement strand
CGCCCGCCCGCTAGCCCGCCCGCCCGCTCGCTCGCTGGCAGCACAGTCCCGCGCGCGGATGAGAGGCTCTCTCTCGCATTCCCATCGCCTGCTCAGCAGCGGTGTCTGTCACCCCGGAAGGCTGACTGACGGCGCCAGCTATTGGCAGCGGCGAGCGGGGAGCCCCGCGTGGGTCGATACGTTTTAATTTGGTCGGGAAGCCCGCGCTTCTGGTGTGGGGGAAGAAAGTGAAGAAAATGTCATCCCAGCTGACGGGGAAAAAAAAAAAAGCGAAGAAACACTCCGCGACATCTCACTTAGCCTCCGAATGCCACAACTCCCTACTCCACAGTACCCAGCCCTATATATATCCTAATTTCTCCACCAATACTCTGTGTAAGTCGATAGAGGGACGGCTTGATTGTAAGGCTAATCCCAAACACAAACCTGAAGGCGCAGGAGACAGATAATGGGGCACAAATATGGCAGGAATCCTGGTCCTGTAGTAAAAGTCCCATCGGAAAGTGGTTGGGTGCAGGACCCCGAGACAGGAGCTTCTGGAGGGCCATGGGTTCCCTCTGTGCCTCTCCCGGCTCCGAGTTAAAGAGGGCTGAGGTGGGAAGGTGCAGATGTGGCATCACCGCGATACCGTGGGAAGGAGGAGGAGAGTGGCGGGGCCGTGACAGGGTCGTCACAGCTAACGGGGACGACAACGATAACGTCATCACCAATCTCAACGGGAAGTGAGAGAAAAGCTAGAAAGCTAGCCTCACTCATGGGAGGGGGCAGGGGGTGCAGAAGACAACCACAGATGAGGCCCTTTAAGAAGCCGGAGTAGAGGGGATGGTGCTATGAAACCCCATGAGCCTCCAGGCACATTACCAGTGAGACTCCTCCTTCCCTCTGGGAATCTGAGGCCTCTCATGCCATTTCACCCTATCAGCAGCTCGCTTAAATAGCCAGACCCTACGTTCACGTACTTAGGAACCCTACTCAGAGCTTAGGAAGCAGAACCCCTAATAATATTCAGACATGCAAGCTCCAGTGCCAGCCACCTCGTCGGCCATGTGTCCTCCTAAAGATTGCTGCAAACTGCAGCCCTAGGCCTCAACTGCCCCCCTCGGCTGTTCCGTAAGATACATAGTTGAGGCGAGATTGCGGCATGGAGACAGGCCATGGGAAGCAGAGGCGGATCGGGCTCCCAGTCGATAACTCGACCCAGCTTGTAAATAATATCACAAGGGGCCAGAACAGCATGCTGGCTGGCTCATTTTGACCTGGAAAGCTTACAGCAGGCCTGACCGGAAGAGGTTATTAATGAAGGTGAAGCAGACTTAATGACACTGAAGGATTTCTCTATTTAATTCAACTTTTCGTATCCTTTAATCTGAATGTGATATGAAGAATATTGAAAGCAAGGGCCCAGTCTTCCTAAGGGGCTCGCTATCACTATGCCAGCTCCACTGGGCAAGGAGGAGCAGATCCTGCCCATGCCCTTGCCAGCAGGATTCCTTATCTGCTGGCCAAGCTGCAGCCTTTCCCTGCATTTCCCAGGTCCAAAGAAATGTATCCATCTCTGAAATCTTAATCATTCCCTCCAGGATATAATCTCTGCATTTCCTAGTGCAGCTTTCTTGGGCCTGGATAGCAGTACCACGTGATGGGGGTGGACGGACTTAGAGAGGCGGTATATCCTAATGTTTTCCCTTATCGCTGATAAATGCTGGCTGATTGGGAATGCGACCACCGGAAACAAATTGATAATCCAAAACCTGAGGTACCAGAAACAAAAATAAATGACTAACGTTTTGGGGCCCAGTAAGGGATTAAACGTCCGTGTGGAGATTGTAGGTATTGATATTGGTGTGTTCGTGGGAGTTTTACTTTCACAAACATGTTTTGAGGGCAGAACATGAAAATTATTGATTCAGGGAGATAACCAATCAGATCTTGCGTCAGATGTCAGACCAACCAATCAGGTGACTTGGTCCTGCCTCCTCTACAATCTGATTGGTCATCTCTCGTAACCAATAATTTTTTTTCGTTCTGCCCTCAGAACTTCTTTGTGTAAGTATAACTCCCACAAGCTACTGGTGTCCACAGGGCTCCTGAATACTGGGGTGAAGCAGGAGAATGAGGACACGGCAGCATGAATGAAAGTTGGCATCTGACTCAAGGTGCAATGACAGCCGGACCTCGAACTTTCAATACTTTTCATCCCTTCAGCCCTGAACTCAAGCACATTCAGATGCGAGAAGGAACGAGTGCGTGTTAATGTGTCTAGGCAAGAGAGACTCTGTCTGAAAAAATAAAATCACTGTTGTAAATCACTGCCTGTTATTACTGCTATAAAATATCTATATAATTGCATGTTTTAAAATCACTTCTTAGTGAAGTACAGCCCTCAATGCTCCGTGCATCCTCTTCAGCCAGGGTCGTAGTTTCCATTTTGAAAAACGGCGAGGACATTTCAGTCAAGCTCTCCTCTATAAAAGAACACTCCCAAAAAATACTTTTGTCCTAATAGTGAGCATTAGCCGTCTTAGTTAGACAGCAGGCTCCCTAGATAAATTGCCCGGCCGTTCGCTCTGAAAATGGTCCATATATCACCACGTCGACAGCCAGTCCACAAATTAAATTCACTTCTACTAGTTACATGTTATAGAACACATTTGGGGGAAGAAAAAAAAACTGATTAATCACCCGCTGTAGTGAAAATATGCCCCAGTGTTTCTTATTTCCACTGAGACATTTTGGACGGTTGAATGAGATAAACACAAACGAGATTAGTCTCGAACACAGAGTATATGCACACGACTGTCACGTAGCAAAGCGATAACTTTCAAGAAAATATATTACAGCAGGAGGATGTGGAGATCTATCTCCCTACTTTACACCCTAATTTATGTGGAGTTGTAGCTTTCAAAGCGGGAAGCAGTATACTCGCCTGCTATAAATGAGCACAACTTATCTCAGCTCTAGTAAAAACAGGACACGCCAATTGTTCAGACTGGTACCTACAAACTCTGCATGGTCCAAGTATTGTTCACTCGAGGAGGCTGGAACAAAACTGGGTAGCACATAAGCAGTCATTACACTGCCTTACACATTATTACACAGTATTACAAACCCAGCTATAACTATTTATAAAAAGGCATTATGCATTATAATCATGTGTATAATGCATTATGAATGCTCTACGAAAGTTGCATCTACAGTGCACCATTCATAATGTAGCACAAAGCATCCTTAATTATTATACTGGCCACTATAATGCACTATGAAGGTATTATAGATGAGACTGTTATGAAAGTGTTATAGTGGCTTATAAGAACAGTTATTAGGCTTTATGAATATGGGCTTTAAAGAAAGTGTTAACCAAAACTGCATTTTCAAAAAAGTATGGTTCTATGGGTTAGGATGTTTAGAAGGTTTCTGGTTCAAAATCCCTGCTTGGCAGAGTAATACTGCCATTGGGCCATTGAGCAAGGCCCCAGTTCTTCTGGGGACAAGCTAAACCAACTAAATTGTAAGTTAATTTGGACAAAAGTGTCTGCTAAGTAAGCAAATATAATTGGAGAAAAATATCCTACCATTATATAAGGAATAATGTCCCCTGTTTCCAACAGGATGGAAATGAACTTCTTCCAATAACAAAACCAATCAAATAAATGCGAGATAGTTTACTCTAATCCACCATCCAAATATCTCCACTCATCCATCACCATTCATCACTATGAGGTCTTGAGGTTCCAGTTGAGGCCTTCAGCTGGAGAAGGTCAAATAGGGATGACCAGTTCCCCTTTTCCTACGGGACGTAATCCATCCAACTTGTTTGTGTCCCTGCGGCCCAAGCTACCACCAATAGGATCTGCCTAGGCGGCAGAGCCTTACCAGATGACAGAATTGCCTCAAGCGGCTCTTTTAACCTGCAGAAATCCTCACCCTGTTCTCTGTGAGCGAGCTCAGCACATTTTGAGAGAAACAATTTTAGACTCGTGTTCCCATTATGGGAAACCTTTACTTTTAATGCCTACCAGCTTAGATCTGCACAGCTGGGTCATCCACCTAACTATTGGTCAGAACAACTGTGAGAATGACATCACAGACCTTTTATCGGGTTAGTGAACTTTGTTACAGCAATAAGCGTTCAAAGATCCGGTCCTGAGTCGGCAAGCGTTAAGCCACCAAATGCAGTCAGGGAACAGATCTAAGAAAAAGTCCTGCATCCTGTATCTTTCATGTGGAGGTTGCCTGAAAACCCTAGCAAATCAGACTAATTAGCTGGTGTCTAGGGACACGTATCTCTGCAATTAAATGGACAGTTCACAACACAGCGTGAGTGTCTTTGTTCTGCTTTTCTCATCAGAAAATTCTTTACGCTTTTCTGGTCCGGGCAACTGGGTATCTGTGTTCAAAAAGATTCAGTTCTTTGAAAGGGCAATAGTGCCAAAAAAGCGGGCAGGGAATATTCTGGAGCATGACCCCTAGTTCATAGGTAATGCTATTCCTTATTTATAAACATATAAAGATTGATATGTAGGTTTAAAATAAACATTAACAGTCACCCAGTCTCATGTGGACACCCGCTGTTATTTGCTGTATTTAAAGAAACTAAAACAAATATGCAGAATGACGCACTATGAAAAATACCACTGGCTACGTACAGCCAGTAATGAAACTGAATATATTAGCTATCATTTCAGGTTTGCTGGAAAATGCTAGCGGAACCATGAAAGCCCAAAAATTAACATGTGGTTTAAAGGTTCATGAGCAGATAACACCCGTAACATTTTATACTTTATTGTGAATAAATCATGTTTTTGAATGTCAAGTATAAATGTGGCTATGCGTTCATGGGAAATGCACATCCATGAAAGGGTATTTTCATAGTTTCCCAAGATTAATTTTCTGGAACCATTTGTTACACTCGCACAATTATTCAGAAGAAATCAGAAAACAGTAAATGTAAACAAGTGCTCTATATAGGGTACCGTAGGATATGGCACAAATTGTACGATAATAGGTAGCTATACCCAAACACATCTGGCAAGAAGTCGCAGAACTATAGGTGAAGCAGTATCGCGGTATGACTCTATATCGTGATAAAAAGATCCGAAATACTTATATCAAATAGTTATATGCTATTCTATAATAAATATCTATGACACACGCAAAGATGCTAATAATGTACCATTATCACATGAAATATCCATTACATTTAGTGTTCTCCATTCACATTAATTCGGATTTAATTCCTAAAACTGTAATAATTAACTGGTAATAATTGTTATAACACATGTGCAGGCATGACACTTCCCCCAAAAGCAGACAGCATCCTTTGCTTTTGGATTGGTTATTGTTCAGAATTACCCGCCGATTTGCAGAGCATGTGATAAAGCAATAATGGCCAAAACAGGCAACACAGCAAACCTGAAATACCGCCTGACAGACCGCCATCCGTCACGCTGAGTGACAACGCGAGATGCGAGCTGTCTGCTAGCTAGTAAGCTGCTAAAACAATGCGTAGCTAATATTCACATGAACCACGTCACTGGCTCTTGCTGAGCAAGTTGAGATTAGATGAAATTAAAAAAGACAAGACATACTTCATGCAACTAAACAAATGAATAAGAAGGAAATTAAATAAGTTTATACAATATTTTTTTCCATGTATGTTTGTGTTATTTATTGAGTGTCAGGGAGGGTTTTTATAAAAATCTGTAACTCCAGTCAGAAAACGAAAAATGCCAAAAGTCTTTTGTTTGATTACTTATGGTTAAAGTTGGATAGGGGTTATGGGTGTCATAGCTGGGAATAGGGATATGCCTATAGACATGAATAGAGAGTCCCCACAAAGATATAGATACCTAAGCTGTGTGTGTGTGTGTGTGTGGTTTTGCATAAATCACATTCATTTCCCATTCCCATTCATTTCTATGGGAAATGAATCCCAATCACGACACCCTTAACCCCAAAGCAGCCCTAACCTTAACCAAAAGTAACCAACCCAAATACAAGACTTTTGGTATCTTTACTTTTTTGATTCACAGATTTTCATGAAATTTTATAAAAGTACTGAGGACCAAAAAAATGACCTCACTATTCATAATTTTTTCAGGATTTGCTGTACTTGTGAGGACCTGTATACACACACACATAGATACACAAGACAAAAAACTATCTCAGTATTATAGTGATTATACATTACTGTATATATGCTATAGTCTATACTGTATATAAATTAAATGTTTGGGAAACATACACTAATTGTTGTAGTACTCTCTTCTACTCGTTTGCTTTTTTCCCCACAAGTGTCCAAAACCAACCCTCCTTCTTTGCTGGAAGCCCCGCCCCCTATTCACGATGTGTCCTTAATCGGGACAGCCCAGTCTCACCTCGGCACACGTTCCCGTTGTCGGCCTCGAAGCCGGCTTTGCAGGAGCAGCTGCCGATGGGCACCATCCACTCCCCGTCCCCGTTGCAGTACAGCTTGATGGGCACGTCCACCTCCTCCGAATTGGGGACACAGACGCCATGGGCGGTGACCAGCGAGGTGCTCTCGGCGCCCGTCATGGTGTCGGGGAAGACGGCGAAGTTCTGCACCACGCTGGGGCAGCGCTTGTAGAAGACGCGGACGGAGAGCAGCGACATGCAGGCGCCGTAGTCCTGGAAGGCCAGGTAGAAGCCGCCGCGGGACAGCGGCCCAAAGCTGCGCACCTCCGTGTTGACCTTCATCAGGCGCCCGCCGAAGTCCACCTGGGAGAAGCTCTCGTCGGCGGCGATGGTGTCGACCTTCAGGTAGGGCGCCTCCATCCAGAAGGCGGAGCCCTTGGTGGCGATGACGGCGTCCGTCTCGTAGTAGTAGAGGTTGAAGGTCTCCTTGCAGGAGCCCGGCACGTTGGGGATGCTGCCGCAGTCGCGCACGGTGAAGCGGATCTCCACGTAGATTCGCTTGGCGCCGCGCCGCTCGACGAACGTGGTCAGCAGCCAGTTGTTCTGGCTGGGCTCGAAGACGTTGCAGACCTGGTACGTCCGGATGGTGTTCAGGTTCTCGTCGTAGCCGCTGACCTCCTCCCACTGGGACACAGAAAACCGAGAAGAGCTGCTTTTAGAGGAGACAGCCGTGGTGCTTACAGTTTGCATTTCAGCGTGTTATATTAGCATTTTACAAAGTACAAAGTATTTCACTGGTTTCAAATTATCCAATGAGAGTAAAGCTTGGGCACGTCAGCCATTTTTTTGACACCTCTGAAGCAATTTGTAGGTATAAAGACTATGTATAAAGTAAAATATATAAAAATGTACAAAAAAGGCCCAGCATAAATATGAGTACTCTGCCAAGCAGGAGATTCAAACCTTCCGGACAAAGGCACACACGCAAAATCTCCGCACATACATGTGCTTGTTGGAGGCGAGAACATACACACATACAGACATGCATATGTAAATTTCCCTCGGGATAAATAAAGTATCATCCATCCACCTATCATCTAATCTGGGGACCATCTATGGGAAAAGCCCTAATCCCCGTCACGACAACCTAAACCCCTACCCAGTCCTAACCTTAACCACAACATTCCAACCCAAATAAAAGAATTTTAGCATTTTTACCTGCATTCACTGATTTTTATAAAACTGAGGTTATCAGGTCCAATGAGGACCTGAAAAATGTCCTCAAAAGTAAGGACGCTTCAGGTTTTACTACACTTTGTGGTCCCCAAATGTGATCTATGCAAACCCATGCACACACCCACACATGCAAAGACTTGTGTGCCTATCTAAATGGGGACCTTCCATTCCATTCTATGGGAAAACCCTAATCCCAATCAGGACACCCTTAACCCCTACCCAGCCCTAACCTTAACCATAAGTAACCAACCCAAATACAAGACTTCTGGAATTCTTATGTGTTATATTGCATTCACAGATTTTTATAAAACTGAGGTTATCCAAATGGGCACCTGAAAAATGTCCCCAAAAGTAAGTTTCAGCTTTTGCCACACTTTGTTCCCCAAATGTGATCTATGCAAACCCATACACATACACACACACACACACACACACACAGATACAGGTACACAACACCGCCATCAGTCACTGTTAATAAAACCAAGGTGCTACTGTATTAAAGATTAGGCAGCAGATTAAACTCATAAATATGAATTATGTATGGGTATAATTAAAACACAGTTACTCAGTGCACAGTGCTGATATGTGGCCAATATTAAAAAATCCATATCGTGCTGATGAAGAGTAGGTTAGTAATCGTATGATGGTGAAGTGGGTTTGGACACGAGTAAAGTGTCCTTCCATTTTCTGCTTTTATTTTCTGCTGCATTTTGGGCCCTCTGGGCCTAATTTATAATGTTTCATTCCAGTGGTATTTCTTTCCATCTGAGTAGTAAAACTTCTGTACATTTTGCATGACAATATTACATATACAGTGAAAACAAGATGTGGGATATTCCCTAAAGAAAGAAAACCACGTGAATTTGGCCCAGTAGAGAAACTTGATAAATAACTTTAAAAGACTGCAGTGCAGTAGGGTACCCCCAAATTATCTGCAAGACAGGAGGGTCGCAACCCTCACCCAGTCATTAAAATCTGCACTAGCTATTCCCGACCACAAAAAAAAAAAAAAACTCAACAATTATCGGCTCTTGGGTTTCTATCGGAATCGGTCGCGGTTTAAGCACGACTGCGCCCGGTCCGGGCGCATTACGAAATGCGACGTGCTGTGAGTTTATGATCGAACCTCCCCAAGCGCTGAAGCAAATGCACTGGCGTGTGCCAGCCAATCGCCGGCTCGCTGCCCCGGAAGACAGCAGACAGAAATGTTTAAAAGTGCGAGACGGGTTCTGCCCCAGTCTGCTCCTCACAGGGCCACCGCTGGTTCTAACTATAGCATTAATTAAGCCTCACATTCCCTATTACTGGGGTCCACTGAAAATGTCACTGCCCCAAAGACCCTCGGATGCAGCAGAAGGCACTCTACATAGTAACAGTATTGGAGGAGAATATTCTGGAAGGATCAAATAGCTGTGGCCCGAGGAAGCCCTGAGGGAGTTTCTCGTTTGATTTGACAGCACCAAATAAAAAGATTTGCGGGGTGGGGTTGACTCTTGCCACCTCTGCGTCAGTCGCGTCAGCAAGGAACAGTAGGACGAGCTAAGGGTTTAGGCCAGGTGTCATCAAGGAAGGAGACTGTGGTGGGGGGGTGGGGGGGGGGGGGGATGTTGAGCACAGAAATGATAAATGAGTTTACAGAAATACGGGCCACAAATTAAAGCCCTCTCATTCTTTCCCGCTGTCACCGGCGGCTTCTCCTCGCCTCTCCTCCGTAATGACCATTCATCAGCATTAGGAAAACCTGTCCCCTCCAATGCCAGGCTACAATTACTACATCCCCCAAGAGCACCGCCCACCTCCATATAGCCATTAATGCAGTTTCCCCGGGGGTCAGGCCCATATGACTACTGCAACACTCACCCTGGGGGGCTGCACCCACTACCGAATCCCATTAATGTACATCCATAGATTCCCAACCCTCTGTATTAGGATCATTAATACATAACATCAGGAAGCCCCACCCATTGCCTGGGCCCCATTGGATATCCCCCAGTGGAGCTCCGCCCCCTGTCAGATTGGCACCAAGCCAGCCCACTGTCCTCCACCTATTCATAAAAATAGTTATTCTGCACACCAGGCCACAAAGACTCCATGGGCATCTTCACATTTAATCCTCATCTGGGCCTCCCTCCTTCATGCTCGGCTCATATTTCGATTAGTATATCCCTGATAGCCAACAAAATTGTGCAAATATGTCAACAAAAAGTCAAAACTTTCCTATTTGGTGAGGCAAACTGAAACCGTATGCGGACATGTGACGGCAGTAACAGACCATCCATGCAAGCAGACTCATTCCTCCACATCCTGGCTTGTTATTTGAAGGATATTGTTTCAGGGGAGACAGCATAATAAATTCGTGGAATTTAGTAGATCCATATGTAGATAATCATGGCTTAAGTATCATTTGTGATATAAGGACTTTCTCCCCATGCAAGAAAAATTACAGGGGATTTTATAGTCTTCGGGGAAATTTACTAGGGCTTTGGAGGAAAATGTATAAAACTGCCACAATTCTTTCTAAATACACTGTGCCTCTTTCTGCAAGTCAGCTACTGCTAAGCCTTTATACCTTCAGAGGTCCCGTTAATGTTTCAAAGTCACAAGTAGAAGCCCATATGATGCATTTTTAGTGAATTTAACAGTGACAGGCGCAGGATTTACGGCTCGATGTTTAGTGTCCAAAGCTACTCACGGACATACGGTTGCCCCCCATGGACCCAGTCTACCTCGCATACATGCCCACCGCCCTCCATTTCTTCACCTGACATTTCAGTCAGGGCGTGAATAGCTCCCAGCCGTCATTTCACCTCGCCGAAGCCGGCGATCCGGTTCGCGTTTCCCTATCAGGCGTCCGTGGGTAATTGTAACTGCCCGCGGAGCTGGATGGTGCACGAAATGAGGAACAGATAATCTGCTGATCAGCACCTCCCGAACGAAATCATCCCAGTATATTACCCTGCTCATTTGCTAATATTAGCAGACGCGCACGAGTAAAATAATATTAGTAAGTTAGTACATTAAACGGATCCCTCGTTATAATTCATTACACGGAAAGTGCTACATAGACGGAAGCGCGCATAATAAGAGCGAATTCCCTAGTGCTGCACGGTTTTAATTGGTTTCACAGGTCAAGCACTTAAAGGTCACCTTAAATATAAAAACAATAATAATATTCCTCCTCTTAATAGTATCCGTAATTAATGCTATTTTTAACTGTGACCACTAAAACGGGTGCACACATTACAGATACGAATTAGCACATTTTTTATTTTTTATTTGTTTTTTATTTTTCTGCGAGAAGAGGAAAGAGTGCAAATTTATTGGGTGGCTAGAATAATAATTTCATTTGTGTACCTCAAAAAATGAAGACGGACATTAATTCAGCCCCCAAGAGGCCCCAACTTCCACAGGAATTGTACACGTTAAAATGGGGTTAAATTTAAGGCACTCTGATGCTGTTCATCACAATTTATCATATGCAAGACCACAACCTGCACTAATTTGCATCTTTTCCTGCTCTGTCAGACTAAATAAACAGCAAAAAAATGTTTAGCGGTGCAATAAGGAAGTTTTATTAGTATTATTTTTTCGAAAAAATTACATTTTGAAAATATACAGGTTACTTTACTTGAGACTTTGAAATGAATGGGTATGACAAAACAATTTTTAAAAACAATTAAATAAAAAAAAAATCCTTATACCTGTCCTTCCTGCACTGCAATGTTACGTTCTCGCCATTCTTTGACCTCATCACTTGGATCTGGTAATGTTCACGCGATGACACGCTGCACTCCTGCCCCAGGACATGTAACTAGCTTTTGCTAAACTCCTAATCTCGTCAACAGGACTCGGGCTGCAAAATATATTCAGGGTTGAAACTGTCACCCTGAAATCTATTAAGTTTGAAATCAATGACGGGATTACTCTGGCTAGCTCTACACTTTTTTTTCTTTCTTTACCCCCCCGGGACAAAATCTTATTTGGATCGTAAATAAGCCTGTCATCACACTTGATTGCTGAAGAGGAGGCACACAGACACCTTACTCACACATTTAACGCACAGTTATGGGCACTACTGGGCCGCAGATAAACTCTCAGGAAAACTCATGCTTTCAAGACAAGTCAAGTCAACTTCAACTGAACGTCAAGTCAACACAAGTCAGCGTCAACTTCATGGCGAATTGATGGCTTTTGACACAAAATACATGGCCTGTGCTCAAGTAGTAAGCTCACATAGTAAGGGCTGGAGTTCAGCATCTCATTTCATCCACAAAACCACATGTCTCCAGGATGGAACTTATATATGTTAGGACATCATATGCATAGCTTCTAGTATGATAGTAGATGATAAATACACAGTGTAACTTAAATAAATACACTCTGCATACTAACCATACAACACAGCAGGACAGCATTGCGTGAACCAGATATGGACGGAAAATGGAGAAATGGAGGTTGAGTGAGTTAGGGGTCTTTACGCAGAATCGGTTACGCTGGAATTCCGAGAGACAGCGACACTGGAAGACGGCAGAAATATTGGTGGAAGACTAGCTGACAGAAGGCGTCAGCACCAGATCCACGTACGTTCAAACCGCGTCACCGTTGGAACTATAGAGTCCCTTCGTCAAATGAGCACCAGCCAAGCACCCCGTCTGAAAGATCTTCCTGGCCATGGTACCTGCTATCAGGCTGGTTACATATTTCATGTGGGATCAGACCCCATGACTATTTCACAGTCCATGTATATCTCCTGGAGAATCATCCTCGATGTTCCGGTCTCCTGCGCCATATACATTATTCACTCCGGTTTCAAGAACGCGAAGTTGAGTCAGATCAGCAGAAAAGCCCATCCAACCCGCTCGCTTTCCCGTGTGTACAGTTCCCCCTCGGACAATACAAAACTTTTATGATATAGATTTATGCTTAAGAAACACACCAGCCTTCGGTGGCACCATGCCGTTCTGCATTCTCTGACAACTTCCAGCTTGTTTAGTGCATCTTACATAATGCTTCGAAAAATAAAAGCCCAGATATTAAAAAAAGCTCTTTTGATAAACGGAACATTGTTGCATTCAACAATGGATTGGAAACTGATGTGAGTATTTCACCCGGGGAACCAAGGTTAATCGATGGAGTACAATGAATCCTAGCCTGCCTGCCCATCCCCCGCCCCATCACCCTATTCATTATATCGATCTTCTGGCATTATTCGCAGAAGCAGAACATTAATGAGGCAGTCAATCTAAATGGCAAACAGCCAACAGGAGTGAGCAGACAGCCATAATGAGGCTATGGAGTGGATGAAAAATGCCCCAAAAGGGGGAAGTCGGCTCTGACAGGGAGCTTCCCTAATTAAACGCCATGTGCTTTCAGGGCAGTGTCAGTGCCACGCAAGCTAGCCAGGTCTGTCTCAGCCGTACCCTCATCTGGCATACCACAGTACTCAAGGCTAGCCTCTCCACACCATGCCACACCGGAGGCCCACTCTTCCACAGTCGTCCAGAAGGGGCCGCAACACGTTGCGAGGCTGCACCACGCTCAAGACGACAGCTTGACAGTCTTTTGCAGCTTTGTGGCCAACATTCAGCTAAGCATACATTTTCTGCTGCATGCAAAATTCGGTTATGCGTGCAAGCTGCTTCTCGGTATGAGAACCGGGACGCAAATCCGGCGACCCCCTCTCCTAATGACGTCCCGTCTTTGACTTGGCAGCACAGTCCTAGAGTCGGATCTTCCGTATTCCTGTAGGAAATGAGCCAAAGGGCAAGCAGCAGGAGGCCTCTGGCCGGTAGTGAAGGGTCTCCCCCACCAGGAAGGACCGCAGGCTGTGTCCCTGCTCTGCTCCACGGCAGGAAGGCCTGAAACCAGCTCTTCAGGAATCCTCTTACACACACGAGGGCTATCAGCAGAGCTTTCCCCATCTGCGCTATTTGGTTCTCTTCCCATTACAGCAAAATAAATAGCAGCTGGACCCCTGTAATCCGCACATGTAATCAGACGTCCCAAGTCGCCCGGCGCCCTCTGTCAGGCTGCTGCCTGGCGCTAGTGTCCCTGACCTGAAGTACGGGGCAAATTTATTTTAATTAGGGACAGGGCGATACGGACTGGTCATCAATCCAGGGAGCGGGCAGACAGATCTGTCTGGCAACACTCTTTGCGAGCGAATCTTTGTATGTTCATGACGTTATGCAGGGCATCATGGTGGTGCAGTGGTTAGCGCTGTTGCCTCACATCTCCAAGACCAGCTTTCGAGTCTCCGCCATGCTCCATGTGTGGATGGAATTTGCATCATGGGGTTTTCTCCAGGTAGACTCCGGGACCAAAGGGGGGTGATGCTTCTCTACGCCCATGACGCACCCTGCGCGGGACACTGCAATGCCTAAGC
>JAODKL010000044.1:16398548-16409055 GCA_026780765.1 Petrocephalus schoutedeni | reverse complement strand
AGAATGAGGCTGAGGATGAGGCTGAGGATGAGGCATACACTGAGAATGAGGCTGAGGATGAGGCTGAGGATGAGGCAATGGCTCAAGCTGTAGCTGAGGCTGAGGAGGATAAGTCTGAGGCTGAGATGAGGCTGACAGTGAGAATGAGCCTGAGGATGGGGCAGTGGCTGAAGCTGAGGCTGAGGCACTGACACTTCGCTTCCAGCCACCTCCAAGATTATAGGGCAGCACATCAGGCCTCGCCACATCCCCCTCCCCCGCCCAATACCCCAGCACAAAGCCACCACCTCAGAGGCCCTGTGACGCAAGGCCCCCCGGGCAGGAACTGAAAACTCCCCAATCATAAGCACTTCCATGTGCTGGAACGTTATCAGTTCAAGCTGCATGAGGACATTGGGAACGCGGGGAACATGCACAGTGGTACAGAATTAAAGAGGACTTTTAGCGTGATGACAGACCCAGAATACACGGACCCCAGCATCCACCATCCCAAGTCAGATCTACTGGCACAACCCTGTAGGCACGGCAACAGGGAATGCACCCCCCCCCCCCCCAGGGCCAGGGACTGAGCCAGTATGTGATGGTGGGCAGCTTCACAAAAGAAAAACTGCATTACATATCGACAGCCTGGATTCTCCGATTTACACCCCCCGCCACACACACACAGCTATTATCAGAGCAGAGCACATCAGAGCATGAGCTCTCAACCCCCCCGGGGGGGCCCTGGCACGGACACACAAGCGCAAAGAGAGGCAGCAGTGTCTGCGGTTTGAGCCGGACACCCTTCACTCACATCCAGGTGGATGCCACACACCCTCGTGGACACGGAGTCCGTAAACACGATGGAGGCAGCAGTGTGGGGGCTCGCAGGGGCTGAGCAGAGAGTCACTGGGGGGTGGGGGGCATGGAGGAGCAGCTGTGGCATCACAGAGTGACACCGATGCGCTGGAAGGGCCTCATGGGGACAAGGGACCTGGAACCCCTTCGTTCCAGCGAAGGAAACTCTTAATGCTTCAGCATGCCAAGACATTTTGGACGATTCTATGCTTCCAGCTTTGTGGGGACAGTTTGGGGAAGGAAGGCCCTTTTCTGTTCCAGCATGACTGTGCCCTAATGCACAAAGCAAGGTCCATAAAGACATGGTTGGGTGAGTTTGGTGTAGAAGAACAGAGCTGTGACCTCAACCCCATTGAACACCTCTGGGATGGTAAAACCTGGTATTTAGCTGACGAAGGTGTGTTTGAGAAGGGAAATCTGCAAACTGTGTTGGATTCTGGCCCTCCAGGACTGGAGCTGGGCATCCCTGATAAAGTGTAACTAATTAATGCCATCTACATGCCGTCGTACTGGGGGCGACGAGGCCCGCGCAGGATAGCAGTTGTTTGGAGGGAACCCCAGAATGCCTTGGAATATTTACCACTGAAGGCACACTTAACATTGACCACAAGCTGCAGTTTCTACTGAAATTAGACCCAGATTTCGAGTGTCTTGCCTGAAGCAACAACAGTCTGCAGGGACTTACAAACAATAAAGAGCTTCACTACCTACTGGCCTTATTCTTGGTGATTAACAATCCAGTCAAAACGGCGGCACTATGCTAGCCTCAGTGTGTGTTCCGGTGTCCTAGCGCTGTTCAATGAGTCTCCGCACACAGATTCCCAGCGCTCAGCCACTCTCGGCTGTGACTCCATCAGCGAGTCACAGTGTTCGATGCGCCTCCGAGTCAGAGCGCTCCTCCCAGCTAACCGCTGCGGCCAAACCAGCAGACCGGGACAGCTGGAAAAGACCGGCGTCAGCCGCCGTGGGGAATACATCACACCCACGGCGGCCTGCCGTTTACCGTCACTCAGCGGGACCGACCGAGCAGCGACATTCACCCCTGAGGAGGGGCACAGCTCAGCATACGGCGAGCCGCGTGAGCGGAGGGGGCGAGAGACACACGCCTCCAATCAGAGGAGCAGCAGAACAGCAACAGCATGGAGTGCGTGCGTGCGGGGGGGGGGGGGTTATTCCCAGTAGGCCAACATAAAGGGGAGCGACACCCTTCCTCAGTGGAGTGAGGGGCTCGATTCTCAGCGGCCGGGGCTCCAGGGCAGGCCGCCACTCCACAGATCCCCAGGAGAACCCCAGACCTCTCCCCCAGTAAAAACCCAGACCTCTCCCCCAGTAAAAACCCAGACCTCTCCCCCAGTGAAAACCCAAACCCCTCCCCCAGTAAAAACCCAAACCCCTCTGACAGTAGAAACACCTAGTAAAACCCCATGGTTGGGGGGGTAGGCTTCCAGAAAATCTCCAGGAGTTGCAGGTGCACGATTTGGCCTATAGAGGCCAGACTAGAGGGGCATGGAGTGGGGTGGTTAACCTTGTAACTTTGTAAGGGTTCTGGTGCAGGTCCAGGGAGAGGTGCAGTTTTAGCACCTGTTAGCTAGGTACTTCGTTTTAATCGCTTCATTAAAACCTGGATAGACAGAAGAACAGGTGCTTACAACAGATTTTAACCATTTTGGCAGAAAAAAATATGAATTGTGACCAGAACAAGAAAGATTAACCTTAATCACTCTGGTAAGAATATCTATCTGATGTTAAAATCTGTATGGCACTATGCAAGCCAGGGAGGCTTACTAGGTACAGTATCTCCTAAGCTACTATTGGAAATAGCGCCCTACTGCCATCTATGTACATTTGTTTTGTTTTTACTTTGCTTTTGTCCAAAGTGATGTAAAGCAAGTATTTTTTATGGGACACTACCTTCCCTTGAGCGGCTGGGGTTAAGGCCCCGCTAAAAGGTCTCAATGGTGATTACTCTGTCAGTCATGGGTTTCGAACCTACATATTCCCTGCTGAGTCACAAGCCACGGTCACTGCGCAGCAAAGACCCCAGGGAGCCCGTCATGGAACACATGAGGAGAGTCCCACCTGTACAGGAATCCGCAAAGAATTTCCACACGCTCTCGGCGTAATGGAGAGTCTGTGCGGGCAGACTGCCCTGAATGCAGCACATCGGAGATCCCACACCCCGGCAAGCACAAGCCGAGGCTGGTTCTCCCCAAATCGGGGAGCCGCACCCTTCCTGGGGGAGGCCCGATTAGACAGGAGCAATTAAGGAGCTACAACCGTCACTGTAAGCACAGAAGGAGTTCTGCAGGTACCGGGGGGTCCGGGGAGGGGGGCCGAATGGGAGATTTGTGAGAAAGACAGAGTGGGTGCAAACGGCTGCCTGCTTGCTGTAATTAACACTCCCATCCTGCAGCTTTCTAGGAGCTTAGGCACTGAACTACGCATGACTACAGCCTGTGAGGCCAACACACACACACACACACACACACATCACAGTATAAATAAAAAAACATGTGGATATATATTTTTTATCCAAAGAAAAGTGGTTTGTTACCATCATAATCTAGGTGCCCACATGCATCAGCAGCACCTGCCTAAAGGCAAAATCAAGACCTGAGACAGACTCCACTCACTGGAAGATGGACCATAAGTAAATAGTTTAAAATAATTAAAAACACACTTTTGCAGGATATTATACCATCCAGGTAAGGAGCCACACCTTCGGCTGCAGGAAAACTCCATCTGTGGAGTCTGTCCATCCGTTCTGCAGCCAGACAGAACCAGTTCTTGAACCTGCAGAACCAGTTCTAGGAGCCAAACTGCTAAAACCCCTCTAGGTTCCAGCACAGGGTAACAGAAGCCTCCAAAGACATGTTCTGGAAGGAATCCAAATCAGCACAAAATGTGAAGCTTTATTTTTTGGATAAAGAGAGCTGAACCAAGCCGGTAGGTAGCTAGGTGTGGATTCAGTCCATTTCCTGGCAGGACCGTCATCTTTTTCGGGACAAGATGGCATGCTGAGGTCTCCCCCACACCCCCCCCCCCCCCACCCCGGGCCACTGTGGTCAGTACCAGAGGGTCTGCGAGGCCCGTGACAGACAGCACTGCTGGCGCGCCAAGCTGGTCCATCTGGGCCGAGGCAAGGCACGGCGAGGCAGGGGGGCTGGAGCACGCCTCTGTGCCTTGAGAGCTTCTCTCTCCTGCCATCACTCACCACTGGGAATAGAGAGGAACCCCCTGCACCCCCCCACCATGTCCCCCAAGGTACAGAGGAAGTTCTTTCACCATAGTAACGCTACCATCAGCCATGTAGGTGATTTTTAAATGCCTCTGAAATCGAATATTTTCAGGATCACTTTTGCACATTCCTGCTAACATGCAGCACACACGTATAACTACTAGGGGTTGCACAGATTTGTTGACTAGTCCAGTGATTCCCAACCCAGTCCCCGGGGAACCCCGGACAGTCCACGTTTTTGCTCCCAGCCAATCAGGAACACCGAATACCTAGTACAGGTGTGCTGGGAGCTGAGAGGAAGCAAAAATTTGGATGTTCCCCGAGGACTGGGTTGGGAAACACTGGACTAGTCGACAGGTCAACTTTACTGCACCACAATGACATTTTGAGCTTTATGTTGACTAGTTGCTGTCCACGTGGGTAACAAGAACGGGTGCAGGTGAGTGTTCTTTTATTAAGGGAACAGAACAGCAGCGGGGGGGAAATGCAGAGGAATATGCAGGAAGATAAAGGGCGTCTGGGTTGGGATTTTGAAAGGAATACACAGGAGGATAAAGGGCGTCCGGATTAGTCTTCCAAGAGGAATACGCAGGAGGATAAAGGGGTCCGGATTAGTCTTCCAAGAGGAATACGCAGGAGGATAAAGGGGACCGGCTTGGTCTTCAGAGAGGAGTACACAGGAGGATAAAGGGTGTCCGTATTGTTCTTCCAAGAGGAATACGCAGGAGGATAAAGGGATCCGGATTGGTCATCTGAGAGGAATACCCAGGAAGATAAAGGGGTCTGGATTGGTCTGCCGAGAGGAATACGCAGGAGGATAAAGGGCGTCCAGATTGGTCTTCTGAGAGGAATACGCAGGAGGATAAAGGGTGTCCGGATTTGCCTTCCGAGAGGAATACGCAGGAGGATTGGTATTCCTTGCTGGCTCTTTTTTACAGTGTCTGACGTGGACAGACCAAGTAATTGCTCTGCAGGTTGCTTTTCACCTGGGATGTCAGATTTGAACCTTTTAGCTTTTGTTCATTACGATCAATAGTTTGCTGGATAATATGGTTTAACTCGACTTATATGCATGAAAGGAGATGTAACATAAAGTATATGCATGTATAATGTAACAGCTTAGTTGCAGCTTGTTTATATCTTTGCTGTTCTGTGTAAATTTAGTGTATGAGCTGTCTGTTGTCAGTGAATACAGATTGTTGCAAAGCATTCCCTCCTACTGTGATTTTATTAATAAATGACATCAGCAACTAGTGAAAAAAGTCATGCAACCCCTAATAAATGCAGGTCTCACGTCCAAGTCAGGACCCTGACACAGGACGTAAGAGCAAGGGGACAGCCCCAAGTGTGCAGGAAGACTGGAGGAAGGAAGCAGGAAGACCAGGGAAGGCCCAGGAAAGCCAGGGAAGGCATTCCATTCAGTAGTGGGTCAGTGTTCAGTGAAGAACTCGCTGCTTGGCTGAAAAAGTGAAGCTCCCCAGCTTTTCTCATAGCTACCTGGTTACCTGCCATCAATCATCTTTGCCCCCCATCCTTTGTAGCACACCGCATGCCCCCCTCCGACGTCACCTTCCATAGAGCACTGTGCTACCATTAGCGAATTACGGTTAGGCCAAAAGCAAAAACACTTCTCCCGCTCTCACTCAGCCTTGAAAACTGGGAGCTACAATCTTGCTCAATCTAGCTGTCAAAACTGGGCCAAAAGTCTCCCGGTTGGACTTACAGCACAGCCTGGCCTTCAAACACTAAACGGCCTCCCAGCGGCTGACAAATTAAGGCGTCCCAGCATCTGTTTGGCTGACTGAGACATCACCTGTACTTAGAAACCGGTCTGTGCACGAGGAAAACAAATGGATGGCAGAACAGGCAGATGGCAGGACCACTCCAACCCGGAGGTCACTGGTTCAAATCCAACAGTCCCTTCGAATAGGAAGACCAGTAGCTTGCACCTTAACCCCCTCCTGCTCCAGAGTTCTACCCCTGTGGATATTCACTATTATATAACATTTAGTTGTGGCGTCTCATCCTGTTTTAGCACTAGGACTACACCCTTGGTGGGTTCACAATGATTAAGATTAAACCCTTTATTTGCCATTTTCACGAGTGCAGGTACATCGGCACACTTCTGTTTACCTGTGCCTATGAGACAAGCTTGGGGGGTCACAGCACAGGGTCAGTGAGCATGCAGTATATGAACGTCAACGTAACTATTCTGCTGAGGCCGAGCTTGAACCGGCAGCCTTCCCATCCCAGGCACAGGGACATAGCTCGCGGAACCAATCACCACCCCCCATGACAGCCACGACATGTGCATGTCCATCCAATGGAGTAGAGCAGCTGGGTGTGGGATCAGGCGCACAAAACTCAACAGAAATGTAGCAGACCTTCCAAGATAAGTGATCCCTCCCTTCCAGAGGGACTGGGGCTCCTGGCACTGAGGCTTGTTTATTCATGAGTTATTCCCTGATCTACTTTCAGCCAAGACTTAGTCACTGGGAAAGGCCAGTGTCTAATAACGGCCATTATAATACAGTAAAGAGACATCTCTCAGAAATGTAGAGCAGCACACTGGCCTGGGGGGCGGGGGGAAGGGGGGGGATTCTCCCAATGATAGATAGACAGACTTCAGTATAAGAACGCGTTTATTTTCAGAAAAATTCCGTCATCGTTTCAGTCCGTGGGGATGAACAGATCCACGACGCGTGTTACCGGCGGTATAAAAACATAACGGATCACTGATATAAAGTGCATTTTCAGGCAAGTCTACCAGGTTTGAGACATCAAACAGACACAATAAGTCTGGATCCCAGAAAAATAAAACAACTGTTTTAAGCAAACGACTTCCATCACATGATAAACAAAGTGCGTTATCGTCTGAAAACAGCTTGGATCGTTGCGTCTGGAGAGCTAGAGAGACTCTGAGGTCTCATGTTTAATCCATCATTAGCAAGAAAGTGGAAGCTTCTTTATGTATGGAGCTAGATGTAATCTAAGGACTTTCAGCACATCTAAATAGCTGGCAATCGGATCTAATCATAGATAAAACACTGCAGTTGTTTAAACAAAAAAGGAAATCTGCCAGACAGCAAGTAAAAAAAATGGTTTGTTTATTTTCTGTTCTATATTGCAGTAGCTATATCCTCAAGGGTAAAGAGGGCTCAAAATGCTATTATTTTCAACAAACAGTTAAGGAATCATGCCTATGGTCTCTGGAACTGCCCGTAAACTCAAGTCAGAGAATTACAAGCACCACACTCATCTCTCCCAAGTCAAATAATCCCAAAAACGATGAGCACATCGCTAAATGATTGTTGAACCATTAAGTTTGTGATTTTGGGTATATTCCCATATGAAAAAGTCCTGTAAGAATACAGAGAAAAGAGACACTTGTTTTATACTGACTTTATAAGTTCAGTGTGTTGTATACACCAAAAAGACATATACATGCCATTCGTGGCCATATATTAACGTGACCACTGATAATCACGTAAGAAATGGCCATAACTGTACTTGTACTGTACTAAGTAATACCTTAATAAGAACAATGATGCTTTTCAGTTTGGGTAAAGGGTGTTTTGAAGGGGGGGGTACTGAAATGCGAACTATGCACAGGAAACGTGCATCTAGGTTTGGGTGGTATTACAGTAATACAGTGTAATGTGGCATGTTTTTGAAATCGTACATGTTTATCGTGGGGGACCTCCCAGCCACACTTGGCACATTTTATCGCCAGGATTTCAAAATGCCGGAATAGCAGTGCTTTTGAATATACCATCGAAATACTGTAGATATATATACACACACTGTATGTCTGGATGGTATGATGGTATGAAAAATTAGATACCACCCAAGCCTGCGTGCATCTAAGGGCAGTTTTCCACTGCACCAGGTACCAGACTATTGATAATTCAAGTACCAGGAATCTGGTGAATGAAGGTGTTGGTTTCCCATTGACATAGAAACTGGTACCGGCAGTGAATGACAAGATTATCTAGTATTTGTTTAAAAATCAGTTTAAAGTTTACCTCCGCTGCTTTTGCACGAGCGCTGCATACATCCTTGAAGACAATCGTAATCATTTTCACCCTTGCTGTTTAAATCACTCCTAGATGGGTTTGTGAGAAATTTATGCTGAACCCCTTTTTTGCTTTAAATAGTATATCTTGTTGAGTTTTTTTTTGCTTAAAAGACCCAATTCTTTTACTACAAAATAACATTGTTTATCGATTACTGAGTTCGCAACTTTTTTCAAGACAGTGGTTCTATTGTGCTTAAGGGACAGAAGCATTTCAAGCACCACCCCAAAGTACCAAAGTCCCAGAAAAGCACACCAGCTGGTTTGGCACTTTTGGTACCGGAAGTTTCGGTACTGGTACATGACCGGAAGTCAATGGAAAAGGGAAAATACCGAAAGTACTGCACCAAAAGTATGGTACCAGTGGGAAACGCCCTAAGTCAACATGCAAGCACAACAATGGCTAAGCACAACATACCGAGAGATTTTAAAATGCACGCAATAAAAACACACAACAGATGTGCAACGCAGCCTTCTTACATGGAATGCACTAAAAAGATCGCCCAGGGACGTCTTCGGTGACTGGTGTCGAGTAGCAAGAATACCGTGCAGTTAATGGTTATGTGGGAGGAGCAGTATGAGCAATCAGCCAATGAGTATCGCTGCTTCCCTGAAATCCAATGAGGAAACAGAAAGAAACACTGAAGACTGACACAGATTTTTGGCAAAAATAAATGGGCAGTCAGCTAACGAAAAAACACATTACAGTCACCCCACCCCCCCCCCCCCCCCCCCCACGCATTCCTGGGAGCTAGGGCCAGAAGACCCCCACAAGCATGAATCTGCGAGTAATACTTAGGTCCACTATTAAAAATGCTAAATTAACGGCACTGAAAAGTTAAAAAGGTTCTGTGAGAAACGGGACACTCCACAGCCTCAGACAGGTAACGTGAGTGAGGCTGGTTGCCAAAATAAAGATGGCGCGACGCACCCAATACAAAGAATAACATTTTATATTAATGGTACAGTATGCAAATACACTAATAAACCTTACACAACACTGTTCTATATATTATATATTATAGTGATTCAGATCACATAAAATCAATATAAGTACTGTTGATATATTTTTTGAATGAATGAATGTGACATTTATATAGGTGATCATAAAGAGTCACAGAGGTACTCAACTGGTTGGTAGAGACCTGAACTTTTCACCTCTGCACATTTGTGGATCCATGTTTGTGACTGTATTTGTACCAGAATGGATATTCGGCTCACCCACACCACAACGGGGTGCAAACACGCTCTAGAGAGCCCCTCCCTGGCATTTACCCCAGGTACCTGGTACCTCCTTCCCTGTACCTCTGTGAAAGGTGTACAGGTGCAATGGTGTCATATGTAACAAAATATGAGCAGGAGATTCCCAAATAACTTAAGGACCAGCGCTCAACCATTCGTCAGGGGGGTTCAGATGGAGGGCGGGGGGGGGGGGGGGGGGGGGGGGGGGGCAGACATAGATGTTGCAGTGTTAGGCAGAGCAGAAACCGCACTGGTTTTTATGTTTGTATAAATGGGCTCTTAAGAGCGCTCTTGTGATTTTTTTAAGAGCATAACACACCTAAAAATACTTCCCTCATCTTTGTTAGAAATCCCCTCAGAATAGGTGAAAACGTGGCCCTCTGAAAATAGAACCAATTACGAAACACTTTAACAGCAACATTAACCCCATCTGCCGCTGCCACTGCAGCCACATGGTGGGGGGGGTGTCACACCCACACATACACGCTCTGACACATTGCAGCCATACAGGTAGAGAGTCGGCCTCCTCAACGCCACGCCCATATGAGCAGGTCCACGGTGCCCATTTTCCACATCAGTGCAGGGTCCCAATGAGCCTGCAGCCTATTGCAGGCAGGGGTCACACATGTCAGCCCACCACAGGGCCTACACACAAACAAACACAATGGGCAATTCAGAGCAACCAATTCACACACTGGGAAATGCCTGGAGCAGAACTGCTGGAGGGGTGCCAGATAAATGGGTGACCCAGCGCCGTGACCCTAAGCTCTGCTCTCACCTGTCGGCATGTCTATGTGTCTCATGGAAAGGAAGATGAGATTTGTGAAAATTAATGAACTCCTATGTAACTTTAGTAAACACATCCACACATAGAGCAGGGCTGAAACCCTCCCACATCCAGACACTGCACAGGGGCGGGGCTGACACCCTCCCACATCCACACACAGCACAGGGGCGGGGCTGACACCCTCCCACATCCACACACTGCACAGAGGCAGGGCTGAAACCTCCCACATCCACACACAGCACAGGGGCAGGGCTGAAACCCCCAACATCCACACACAGCACAAGGGCGGGGACGAAACCCCCCCCACATCCACACACAGCACAGGGGC
>JAODKL010000044.1:16362514-16378120 GCA_026780765.1 Petrocephalus schoutedeni | reverse complement strand
CGGGGGGGAACAACGCGTCTCGCCATCGCTCACTATTAACATCGCTCGGCGCTGATTGTTGTGGTTTAGGAAACATTCATGGGTGAAGAATAGAGGGAGGAAGATGGAGAGAGAGAGAGAGAGAGAGAGAGATGGGATAGTCTTTTGTGAACTGATGGGTGATGATATTGAAGGTGGGATTATCGAGGATAAATGGAGATATTGAATAGAAAAAGGTTCCTGAGAAGATATCAAGGACACCTGAATCAGACTGCCCCAGCTCCTCAGACGGCAGGCTGTTTGTATTCACGTTTGTATTAAAGGCCCTTGTTTCAGATTGAAAATGACGACCTTCAAACGGTTCCAGTTAAAGGAAGAGAAAGAAAAGGGTGCAGACACAGTACGTGTGCGTGGCTCTCCTTTATGGCGAGAGCCCCAGATGTAATCATAATGAAGTCATGGCTCAAACAGGTATGAGGAGGGCGGGGGGCCGGCCCACTCCTTTCTAAGCCCACCGAGCGGGTCAATGGTGGCTGCTTCCCAGGAGGGGGGGAGAGACACCTCTCGCCGCAGTCTATACTCTGCTGCTACTGGCCCGATCTGGAGATTAGAGGCGTTTAATCTGCTTCCAAGAGGCGCGGAGACCTGTGGAGCGTCCACAGCACCGAAAGCTCGAGACAAGAACGGCGCGTACCTTGCATGTCGGCCAGCGAGGGAAGAGGAATGTCAGAACTCCTGGCAAGCTGAAACCGTCAACAGGATCAAGAGAGAAATCATTTAGCCGCCGCCAAGTTATTAGGCAACACTGGGCATCCAGTTACTGGAACTGTACTTTCAAGAAAATCGTACCTAATGCAGTTACCATTTTAGCAGTGCTTCGATATAAACACGGGTCCATCCAGTCATCCATTGTCCATAACCATTTATTCTTACACACACACACACAATGTCAGGGACACCAATTCACCCAAATGCATGTTTTAAATGGCCACCAATACAAATGAATGGACCTGGGTTTCACTATGATCCAAATAAGCACACTACAGAACAAAAGATCGTACATAATTCGAGTCAGCCCAGTAACACTATAGTCAGTGCGTTAAATACTATGACATGTTGGGGGGGGGGGGGGGGGGGGGGGGGGGAGCGAGATCAGTAGTTCATTCTAATTCAGTCTGCAGCTGAATCCCGTCTACAAAGCTGCCAACGTGCTCTGCCATGCCAGGAGAGAGTGTCCATTATGCTAAGAGTGTGCAGGTGTGATAACCCAAATTCGGCTCCATATCTCACAGGACGACGGCCTCTCTAGGGAGGCCGCTCCATACCCTTACGCTGCATATAAAGGCAGATCGCTCACCCAAACGTCCTAATACAAGTGTGCACCGAGCAGCAAAAAAAAAAGCATCAGTAATATCATTTGAATAATTTAGATAACAGTGTACTCCAGTACATACCGATGACAGATATCCAGCTTAACGGGAGTGCATTGCAGACAGCGGACAGACGTCCAGTTGGGGCTAATTATGAAGATTTCCACTTAAGATCACCGTCAGTACAGGAAGATAGGAGTCACGGCAATATGAAGTTAGGGAAAAAATTGATCATTAATTCCATTTATATTTAAGTTATGTTTATGTTTAAGTTATGTTTATTAGATTTCAGTTAATGATATACATTATTTATTATTATTATTAATATTATTATTGCTGTTACTAACTAGTAACAAACATCAATGACGTGCCAGCTGACTTCCATGCCTCACCTCGCCTCAAACAAAACCACGGTAAGCGCATATTACCATTTTACTGCGTTTGATCCGCGCCTATAAGGTTTTGCATATAACGCGAGCGGCAGTTACACGCTTTACCGAGAAGTGTCATTAGTATAGAACAGTGTTAAATGTTCCCTATGCAGATACCAACAGACACCAACATAATTAAAAACGTTAATCGACAAATGCAATTAAAATACTTTTGTCCCTGACTTCTGGCTAACTGGAATAGGAAAAAGAAACTTGGGCTTAAGTTATAATTGCGGGGCTGATCACTGATCACACAGCTTTTCTGGGTTTTTCTTGGTGTCTGGGGCTCGTCGCGTTATGCTGGAGACGCAGATGAGAAGCGGCAGGGCCCAGCGGGGAGGGGCGGCCAGGCTCCGCCGTACCGGGGCTCTCGGGCGCCTTTGCGGGGGTGATGGCAGAAAGCTTCAATCCACAATGCACTTCTGCATAATTTAACCACACCATCATATTAACAGTGACGTCCCCCGTAGATCTCAAATATAACGTGACCGATCTGTCTATTTTACACGTTCTTGGCGTTTCGAGCACTTCTATAATTTGTCGGGAAATTATATTTCGGACTCGGAGTTTGAAACCAACACATTCCTTACAGCCCTTACTTCATGCATTCGTTAACAGTTTACGTAACAAAAGTGCCAGGTATTACTGATATGTCTCATTTACCAGATATGCCATCGGTTACAACACGGTGTATAATCTATTTCTAAACTCCTGGCTCTGGGCGGGTTCTAAAAGTTTAATATGAAAAACTGAATTAAGCATCAGTGCCATGCAAATGAAAGAGGATGGACCATTGGTCTAGATTGTCAAATTAGCTGTTGGACAGCAGTAATATGGATTTTACCCCCAATAAAACCTACCGCGATGCAAGCAAGAAATGAGTGCAAACATTATTAACATATTATATAAACATGTACAAAGCCTCTTGTTTGCACGCTCCTAGACACGTTTTTAGAAATAACTGTAACCGGTTACAAAATAACGTCTGCGTTATATTTTATATTAAAATGTACATCTGAACGCACCAATATCACAACGCATCGGACTTATTCAAAGACAAGCGGATGATATAAAAAAATAACCAAGAATCGTTGCTAAATTCACTTAACTCGTTAATTCCTTTACGTTTAAAGTAGCATTGCAGAACTTCCGATAATGCAGAATTAATGTGCAATGGGTGGGTAAATTTAACGTGACACATCCACACACTCCCGACTGTATCACACGTGAGAGCCGATTCGGTGCTTCCACACAAGCATGCATTACACTTTCAAGACCAACTTCATCAAATTAAATAACCAACAAGCGTAAAGGGGTTTCGGAAGACACCCACGTGTTCCGTTTTAAATCCCCAAAGTGCACAAAGTGCTCCAAGTAACCTGCACGAATACCTGTTCAGCTTTACCCGGAATACCACGCAGTCCCGGCGTATCCCCAAAACTGCGTCTCAAAGATCCAAATCGATATAAAATCCAGCCATTTACCTTCAACTGCAGAAACCGTAGAGATGATGCATAAAATCGTGATCAAATCCACGGTCATGGCAATGCTATTCTCCTCTACTTTCCCCCTTGATGTTGCACCAAAAGGCTCGCACGCAATCCCCCAGCTGTCACAGAAGAACGTTATTCCTGCAGCGTGTATTTTGACTCACATTTCAAGCCTGTAGTAAACAGCACGTTAAGGGGCCGCTTCTAGCAGCGAACTGGTGCCCGTGTGGTGGGCGGGGCCGACGCCCCCCCCTCTCCTCCCTTCCACCCCTTTTGCACGTTATATCCAATCACAGCAAAGAGAGTACAAACGCCGAACCAATCGCAACCGAGTACCCCCCCCCCCCCCTCATAGGCATTGTTAGTCTAACAAAACTTTTCGACTTGCCCGATTGAGCCACTTTTGCTCTGCCGGCTGAAGGGGAATAGCACCGCCAAGCGGCCGTTTTCCGGCGCCCACGCCGCCGTCGGTTTCTCCAAATGCTTGAAATGCGTCGATATCCAGCTGACGTAGTTCAGGGGTTGATTGCGTGAAGGAGATGCGCGCTGGCCTTCAGAAGAAGCAATAGGTGGCGTGTGTAATGGTGTGATTAATACGATTAAGTGACGGCTCAGTAGGCAAATCCTTCAGTTTTATTGTTAATGTAACATAATGCTTTGGATTATCCATACTAAAACGGACATATATATATACACACGCGCATATGTATATATATATATATATATATATATATACATATGCGCGTGTGTATATATATATATATATGATTGAGTGCACTCTTACACAAACACAAACACACACAGATCCCCTGTCTGTTAACTGGAGAACTTACCAAGTGAAAAAATGCTACATATTTTTCGAGTGCTAATCATTAGTTGCTTGACAAATATGCAAATATGCACAGTCCCTTGTGTTTTATGAATAGTCCCTCCCGCATTTAAAGCAACCTAAAGCTCTATGGCCCTGGCGTTCATGTCCTTTAAACTTGGGTCTCTGCTATTTGCCAGCGGTTTCCTGTCTGCAGGTACTGGGCATGCTCCGTTTTGCACACGCAGCACAGAGCGGAGCTCATCAGCTGGGGAATATCCACAGCAGAGTACAAATGATTCCCCACTCACGGCGAGCGCGGATGCCCTCGTCCTCATCATAGACCCACAAGCCTCGCATTTGCATCTGAAAAGAGCCCTAATTGTGTTGTGAATCTGGGCACATTACATGGACATCCCATCCCCAGGGCCTGCGCCCACAGATGGCTGGCACTGAGCCAATGCCACCCCCCCCACAGCATCCCTCCAGTAAACCTCCAGGAGAGATGTCCATTGGCCCAAGCTCCTCTGACACGAGCCGTGTCTGCTTATCAACAGCTCTTACACCTGCCTCTCTCCTCCACATCCCCGTCGCATGGAGCAGAGAGAAATTCAGCGCCACTCCCAGCTGCTTCCCTCCTCTTTCCTCTCCTCTCTCTACACCATTATCCCACCTCCTCCAATTGTCATTTGTCATCTGCTTGTTCCTGTGCTCCTTCTCTGTTCCTCGATCACCTACGGCTTGCCTTTCCTGAGCTTCAGCGGTAGTACCAGAGTGAAGCTGTTGGCAAAAGCGACCTTTGACCTTGAAAAGCATGAGGAAACCATACCCGGGCTGAAGCATAAAGGAGGGCCTATGTGTAATCTGTGTGCTGTGACCCGTTTCGATTTTTGTTTTTGTTTTTATTCTTGGTCGATTGCTGTAGCATTTTCTTGGGCTGAATTTGACGGGGGTTCTCATAAAAGTGAAGCGAGACACGTTCCTTCAATGCGTTACTCCTGGTAGTGAATTGGAAGCAACCAAGGGGTGTCCTCCAGAACTCTTTAGCACCCGATGTTGGTGATTCGTCGAGATCCTTGTCACCGTGGAGATCGGAGAGTCAGCCAACAAGGCTGTGACCCAGGGGTTGGCGAATAGCGACCAGCCAGTCACCGTTTGCCGTGACCAACCTGCAAAATGAAAATCAGAGTCTCCAGCTTCATTGCCCTGCTCACACATTCTGTTTACTCTGCGTTTTGTATTTATTGCGATTTCATTAAGCAGCAACGAATCAAACAAAAGCCATCACAGAAGACAGCTATCCAGCTAGCTTGTGAACCTTCGCAGATGCACACATTTCACCTCAATCCCCCATCCCCATTTTGAATAATCAGATTGAAGGCTCTGCTTCCAACCTACAAAGCACCAGAGACTGTGAAACGTCAATGACATAACTTACAGAGTCTAATTACCGGCTATTCCCCCATCACACTCTTCTGCAGGTCTTGTTGGACATGCACACATGGCTTTTATTGGCCATTGAACCACAGTCAACTCCAATCCATCTCTCCTGTACACGCACCCAGGCTCTCATGCCATCACATTCACTCACTAACTGCTCTTGCCAGGTTGGCTACACCAGTGGCTCTCAAACTTTTTTTTATCCAAGGTGTCCAGGGAAACATGTTTGGACCGGCAGGTTATGATATCGTTTTTCTTTTATGTGTCCGGGCAATTGCCAAATGTTTATTAAATGAAACATATTTTAATTGAGTTACACTGCCAAGCAATGTAATTTCTTTTAAAGATGACTCAAACAAGGTGTCACTCCACAAAGTCCACCAGCAGTCTTTTTTCCCCCTCAGTTTATAAAATTGCTCTTAAAACAGTAGGTGAATGTTTGCGAACGAAAATAATCTAAATCTAAAACCAATTTGGAAAACGCCTCTAAAGTCAGACACCTGACAACCATTAAATGCGCGTTTAATTAGTGAAAATACTCTCGCTTTACAGTATCAGCCTTCAACACAATAAAACGAATATTGCGAATTACGATATTTTTCAACGATGTTTTAAAACGAAATTAACCAAGTAACCCTGATTCTGCGCCTTTCCCCTCCGCCACTAACAGAATTCTTTGATTTTAGCTGTGAATTCTGCTACTGTATTCCATGCAATGTCATGACCGAACCCTTCATGCTGTTTACTACCCGAAAGCAATACTTTTGGTTTCAAGTAACACGTTTTTAATAAAGCAATTATTTTAACGCACAGTTAAAGCATATTGATATAAAGAGTATTGTTTCATCCTATATTATCTTGTTGTCACAACATATCAATATATGGCCAGCTCTCTCGTTAGCAGTGTTCTTTTTTTTGCGCGCCTTTCAAATACATTGTGCACCACCCCAGGTGCCCCCTCTCCCCGGTCCCCCAGTCCTTACTGAGGCCCCTTATTGGGCCGTTCCCCCTGGCTGAGAACTTTTACCCCACACCATCAAAGTAAGGTGAACCTAATTGGAATCAGCATTGCAGGTAATGCAATTATAGTAGACAAGTCACTGCATCTCACCAAGGACATCTGCTTAAGGAAGTTATGAATGTAGCAAATAATTAAAACAGGCAGACACTTTAGCTGTTTGCTTACTTTCTATGGTATCTAAGACGAGTTCTGTCTGGGTATATTAAAGGAAGCTACAAGCAGAATCTAAAAACAGGAATGCAGGTCTGTATGTGCCTACCTGATGCAGGGCGCTGGCAGGTGATGTGTGTTCCAGTGGAGCTGGGGTGAAAGGCAGGAATATGTGTGTGGGCAGATTGGAGGATGCTCAGGTCGGCATGAAGCCGGAGGATCGCTGAGCAAAACTGAGCAGGAGGTCTCCTTCTCCTCCACCAAAGATGCGATGCTCTGGGCTCCTGAATCAGCAATGAGGTGGCTGCCCTATGGTCACCGGGGGAGGCGAGCTGCCCTCCCTGACAAAACTGAAATATACACAAAGCTCTGAGTCAGCGGCGCCTTGTGCCAGACACATAAAGAGCTCGCACATTTTGTGAAGAGGATCGCTTGCAGTCTGGCCGTACAGTGGTACAAGCATTCAAATTTCAGTGAAATTACTGCTTGATCAGTCCAAGTTTGATCAAGCGAGCAGTCTAGGGGGAGGTGTCTGTAAAATGTTTTGGACAAACCTCACAGTGGAGAAAACTCCAAAGGAGCAGAAATGGCTCAAACTGTGTGAGACCTATTTTCTGTTCACAGCTAAAGAATCCAAGAGGCAAGAGAAATTTGGCCACATTGTCGATGATTTTTGTCCAAATGAGGTAAACATTTTCGTTCTTAGAACTACGGCGCCACCCTGTGGCGGATCTGTTTAATGACCCGAGGTGAGGCCATGATTTTAATCCTGCCTGAGGTCATAATTATAACTTACCACTTTTGGTCTGGAGAAGGGCTGGTATACCAATCCTGTGCAGGGTCAGAGTGAGCCTGCATCCTGTTGCAGGAAGCATGTGTCACAAGGCAGGGGATACCAGCCAAGCTGCCAACTGACCTAGGCAGACGCTTTGCATCATGGGAGGAAAGCAACATTACTACAGAAGGACAGAGAGTTAGGGTCAAGGATCAAACCCAAAACCCCAGAGGTATGCGACCACAGCACTAACCTCTGTTCCACTTCATGACCGTAAACATTTTTGCATGTGATGTTTGTTGGCTGTCCCATTACCTGCACAATATGTAATTGGGAAATCAGGAAAACCTTCAGTTTTTTGGCGACCCTAGTAGTGGTTGAGAGTCACGTCTGAACTCATTCATTTCTAACCTTGTGTAAATCAGCTGGGAAACACAGAGCAGCTTTTCTGTCACCATACCTAAGCAAGACCTTCATTAAATTTAATAGAGACAGGTTTTGATTGTTCAGTCCCTTCTAAGAGAGCTGACGTGACATCGCCTAATCAGTCCGCACCGAGCGAGCTATTCAGTTCCTGCTGCAAAACACTGAAAGCAATTATGCAATCACACATTTAATGGTACAAGCAACCAGCAGGGTCAACGGCTAACTTCTGGCTCGAAAAAAAAAATGAAGGCATTTGTCACTAATGGGAGATGGCCGAAATGAATCATTCATATGTTCTCGTTAAGTGGATATATTTCACGGGCAGAGTTAGTTGGGTCACAGACACTGGTACAGGGTCTCTGGGTATGTTTGAGGGAGAGACATCCATCCACAGCTACTGTCTGCCAGGTCAGACTAAGCCAAGCTGGATAGCAGCATGTGGTGTCTGCTATAGTTGGGTGTCTAGGCCAGAGTTTCTCAAACCAGTCCCCGGGGACTCCCAGATGGTCCATATTTTTCCAGTTTCAGCTCCCTTGGAGCTGGCAGGAAGCTTAGATCACCCTGGGGGTCCACGAGGACCAGTTTGAGAGGTGTAGGTTACCAACAGCTGCTGGTGCATGCTGGGAGAATGATAATAAATGCTAGAAAGCGACTAGTCCACATTTTGTGTGAAAGCTGAACATAATTTCCAATTTCTTTTATACTGCATCACAGTGTCATTCTGAGTGTGAACAGCAGGTGGCGCCAACGAAGCAGCGGCCCTGGGGAATCCTCTTGGAATCACAGGGCCGGTCACTCCAGGGGTGGATTAATGAGAAGCACCTGAGCCAATTGGTAACTCTTCTTGCTTACCTATGAAAATGATGGTTGATGTTTGTTCTGTAGTTTGATTTGTATTTATTATTATTATTATTATTATTTGCTTAAAAGTCCCTTGTTAAGTACACATCAATACAACAGACCTATCAGACATATCTGTAGTACAAGCTGACTCATAAAGAAATGGACCCTCAAAATTCACAAGATGACTCAGGCCTGCAGTGTTTGGACACTGTGTGAAAGGGGTCACTGGGATGGCAACAAACCGTAACGTGTGAAAAATCCAACCCAAGGACCCGAAAACCTCCAGCATTCATCTTGGTGGATTCTCGCTGTGCTGAGACCCCATGTGACCCATAACGGGCACGTGTGCCAAGAATGACGGCGGGCTGCTGCTGACCTTTGGCGGTGCACCGTGACATTTCTGCGATTGCATGACCACCGGCAATCGCATAATCGTCCTGTAATAGGCTGCCTGACGATATGCAAAGGTCTCCAGAATAGAAATAAAGCGATAAATGTCAAAACCTTTGGGATGGGACACCCGTACACAAAGAAGACAGGTGCAACATGTAGGGGTTACATGTCAGAGTGGGTGGGCTGGGGTGGGGGGGGCAGTGACACTTTGCAACATTATACCACCCTGATCATATGATACAGATAAGACAAAAAAGATACAGTATTGTACTATGCAGTTCATAAGGTAACACTTTGTATTAACAGCACCGTACTATACGAGTATACGATCATAATGTTTGTTATTAATGCACATTAAAGCCGTTACGGTATGTTAAGGTATACTCACATGCTGCTTATGAATGTTCTTATAATGCATTATGAAGGCTAATGAATGTTCTACGAATGCATCATAAAGGCATTATGTAGTAGTCACTGTTAATGTCACCGTTTATAATTACAGTATGTCACAATTTAGAATACTGCATAGTGTAAACAGTCAACAGGGGACTTGCAAAAAGGCAGTTTTGCAGCCAATTAACAATTAATGAGTAACTCTGAACCTCTGAGACCTCTGAAACTCAAAAGAAGTTTCCCTGTTCTGATTTACAGTGAACCGTAGCGTTGGAGTATACAAACATGCTGTATACAAACATAAGCCCCCACCCCCCGTTACCGTAAAGGAGATATGTTGTGCATGGCCCCAATTTTACACAATATTGTACAGGTGTCTACAGGTACATCTGCATGGTGACAATACAGGCACCATCCGAGCTGGATGCATTTCTCCTTCCTTAAATGGTCCCTCTACGGGAGCTTGTCAGTGTCCCACTTTATGGGTCCCCAGTATCTGCTGTGGAGAGCATCCTCTTCACATCCCACGGGGGATGGCTGCCTGGGCTCGTTAAGGACCGGGGGCGGCGGGGGCTCTCCATGGATGGGAGGTGCCGCTCCTCTCCGGGAAAAGCTGTCTCCGGAGGCGATACAGGTTTGGAACTGAAGCAAAGCGGTACACTTACTGTACCATAATTCAATTGACACAAGAAAGAAAAGAAAGCTACCTAAGAAGTACGAGGAACAACACTGGTGCTGTGATTCTCGCCGTGTTGCCTGAGATGTTTCTGGATCTGCACCAGCATGTTGGCTTAATGAAAAAATATTTGAGGTTGTGCCCTTGAGGAAGAGCGAAGCACAAATCCTTAAGATTTACCGGATTGTTTTACCTAATATGATTCTGTAAAGGTTTGGATCAAAAGGTTTGCTATGTACTTTATACATGTTCTTAATTGTGCCTAATGGTTTAATCGCCCACGTAGTTTCAGCACGAAGAGAACTTCAAACTTAGCTACCCACTGTTTTCCTAGAAATATGTGCATGTACTGCATATCAACAAAGGAGAGGAAATGAAAATATACAGCTGTAAATGTCGATGCAGTCTGTGTGCATGAAGGGACAAAGGCTCCACCATTTGTCTGACAGCGTGTACTACAGGCTTATTCAGAATTGATTTTAAAGCCCCTTCACGGTGAAAGTAAACTTATTTTCCTGAAACCTTTCTACAGAGTAAAGCCTGCTTTCTGTCTGAAATAATGTTAAAGGTTTTATTGAATTGGTGTAACGGAAGTAGTATATGTCTGTGTGTTAAAGTTATGGGTGTGCCGTCAGCAGGAAAGGAGGAATGAAATGGATGGATGGAACCATGGATGGGAAGTTGGGAGAATTAAGACCAGCTCTCTATTTACGGGAAAATCCATAAAAGTTATTTTTTCCCCACGCACATCTTTATGCGAAATCTACAGACAAAAAAAAAAATCATAAAAACATAAAAAGAAATATTATCTATGATTTAGCTATATATAACGGTACCTATTTCAGCAAATTCAAGTATTAATTCAGCATACACAACTGATAATATATATCTGAAATACAAATTGCATTAGTTAAATAAAATTTGCAAAATGCATTTGCTTGATAAATTCTTTGAAGTTTTCAACATATAAATCACAAATGCTTAAACATAAATACTATTGGGAACATTTTTAAGCCTGAAATATTTTAATAACTGGGCAACTAATAGATATTCAAAATGCACAAACGGAATTCATTAACTTCAGACTGGAGGTAACATAATGACGTAATACAATAACAAAGATCATTTCTATCAGAAATGATAGATGTCCCGGGCCGCACGATGCCTCAGTGCTGCCTGTCACCTCCAGGGTCTGACGACTGAATCTCACCTCACAGCTCGCGTTTCCTCTGGGTCCCCCCGCCCCTTGGTTAATTGGTGTCTCTTACCCATAGTGTGTTTGTGTGTCAGTGCCCAGCAGCAATAAAAGAGCAGAGGCCTGCTCCAAAGAAATTAATTTCCCTTGGAGCCTGTAATGGTTCAGAAGTCATGTGTAATGTAAGTGCAGAAAACGTCCTTTGAAATAAATCAACACTTCAGCCTTGTGGCATTAAGCATGAGAAAACCACTGTGCCCCCGGCCCAGACCAATCCAATTACAGACCAGATTTTTTAGGGCCCCTGTTTTTAGGGCCCCTGTTCCCCCCTTTATGGCACCCATGGCCTCTGTGCATTATTGTAAATACTGTGCTCCCTCGATTCGGTTAGAAACCTCAGACCATGCATGCCAGGCTGGTGTGACGCATGGATTTCTAAGATACCCCGCAAAACATACAGCCTGCTAAAATGCTACAGGACACTATATTAAAAGCAAGTTCAGTTTCCAGGACATGCTGAAACTATCATAAGGGTATATTGGAAAACAGATGTATAAAACAGCGCATATTTTAGAGTGACTTAACAATGAAAAGCCCCCCCAAGCTCTGCCGGTGCACTACCACGCTCACCAAGGCTGTGTTTATAGCCACATTTCCACAAGGTTACAAGCGCTGATGTGTTACAGTCACTGTAACAGAGAAATGAAACCAACTAGTAAAACAAGTGTCTAACACAAGCACTTATGCCGAACAACCAGCAATCCCCTACCAGCATGCTTTTCTCTGAGCAAAGGGAAGCTACATCCATACAGCGACAGTCACTATAATATTGTAGTGATACTATCAGACCATATTAGGTTTTGGTCTATTGGAGATGTGTTTAGGAACACTGCTTTCGGCCTGTCGGAATAGTCCTCAGACACAGCACGTAATGTAAATTCCGCATAAAACAAGTCGATAGGTCAGTAGTACAATTTTAATATGATGGCAACGGTTATTCCTGTTTGCCCTGCTGACTGTTTCAAACGCCTCTGCATTTGATGGTACCAAGGTCAGTCAGTCATACTGCCACCCAGTAGACGCGCTGCTAGGATGACCAACTACACATGAAATGATCCCGGATTTTGGGTCGTTTTTGAGACACATTGCAGGAGATTTCTGAGATTTTTCCATGTAGCTTATTCTGTATAGTTGCCAAGGTATCTTGTAATGACTCTCATTATTCAGTGGTTCGCTGGTTTTTCTTCTCCTTTCAGTGCTTAAAGGGCATAATTTATTGGGAGACACAGTCTGAAACAAGTTAAACAATACACTTCAGTAACTTTATTAAAGGGTGGTCAAGCATAGCACATTGTCAGGGTTGTGAGTTTGATTCCTAACTCAGATCTGTATGCATATTGCATTCCCTCCTGCTGTTTTCTGTCATTTCCGCTGGGTGCTCCCCTTCCCTCGCACAGTCCATTAAACTGTGTTTAGGTGAGTTGGTGCAAAGTGCCCCCGCCCCCTGCCCCCGCCCCCGCCCCACCCAGCCTTGTGTCCCATGCTTCCTAGGAGGAGCTCCAGGCTGTCAGTGACCCTGTACTGTACAACCAGTTACAGAAAATGGAAGGTTAATCTTGTTGTCACAGAAGAGCGATTGTCAAAACCTGTTTAAAGAAGGTCATAGCTATACATGTACAATATATCTGCCAGTTTAGAGATACTTTATAATTGCCTTTGCTACTGTTACATTGTTATATTGTAATAATTTTGTTGCGAGAAGACTGTAAACATTAGACATTGCATTACACTAGACCAGTCGCTCTCAAACTCATTAGACCAAGTGCCACCTCAGATCAAACCAAAGCAGCAGTGTGTCTCGTGAGTGACAGAACCTCACAGTGACCTGAATGCTCTCATTATCTAAGTGAGGACCGGCCATTCATTTCTATAAGAAGAACCCTAATGCCAGTCACGACACCCTTAACCCCTACCAGCCCTTAACCATAAGTGAAAGTGATTGTCATTGATGGCACACAGCAACTAAATGCATCCTCTGCATTTATCCCACATGTGACATGGTAGCGGGCAGCCTTCAGCTGCCCAGGGTACCTCACTAGTCAAGGTATGGAACCAGCGAGCTTTTGCCCCAAATGTGCCATAACACAAAATATGAAAAATATCTTAATCTGCCTGAAAATTATTAAGAATGATTTTTTAATCTCAAGTAATTGTACATTGATTCCAATTTACATTTCCAATTTTCTTCAGTGCACACAGCAGATTACCACAGTCTTCCCAAGTATACCACCTGGGGGCGCTCCAAGCACAACTGGTGGCTTGTACGCTACAGTTTAAGATCCACTGCCTTACACTTTAGTATAACCACATGTACTTTAAATCCCCAGTGTTTTTGGTAAGCTCCATAGTAATTTATAGCATAGCATCATCATTCTCCACTTGTAGACAGATCTTTTATGCCTGGGTTACATGGTTCATCCTTACATACATCTTACATAGTACAGGGTAGGGTCAATGTAGGCAATATGCTCATTAAATGCTACAAAGAAATGGGACTTTCTCAAAAAGTCAAGGCTCATTTCAGGATGGATACATAATTCTTCTCTTTATGCATTATTAATTTTCCTGCCCATTGCTGGGACAAGTGTAAACAGAATATTTGGCTGGCTGTTTGATTTGTATAGCACTCTTGAAGGAAGTGCTTGTGGAAGCACTATCTTCCAGGCAGAGAAGAACATTGTCAAGCATGTAAAGTTTTCGTCTTTTATAAAGCTATTATCACACACCGGTGGGGGACGTACAGCTACCTCGCCTTTACAGTGCACTTATTCTTACAGCCTTGTTAAGGACTTCTGAAGTCTGAAGGTTTATCTTTGATAGTGTCTTCATGTCATCATCAGCGGGGCACTTTAAAGTAGATATCGTTCTGTCATCTTCTCCTGAACGCTTTCTGGGGAGCAGCACCCAGAGATTGTCAATCAGGAAATGAAAGAACAAAAAGCCTACATATGTGCAAATATATTTACAAGCATTAGTCACATAAATGTCACCTTCTTCACAGCTGGACAAGCTGGAGAGCCTGTCCTGATCTAGCACCCTACACAGCAGTCTAGGCATCTGACTCCTAGACTCCTGTCGCCTTGACCTTAATTTAAACAAGACGTCACAGGCCCAGTATATACTGAGCAACAAGCTTTGCTCAGTCTTGACGTCTTGTCTGCCTCTTGCCAGTGTCGGTGCTTCTGATTGAGTAATATGATTCTTTTAGTTGGTTTTTAGCTTTTAACTATCTGCCCCAGCTCCACCAATCATCACTACTCGAGTCCTTCTCATGCACACATCATTCTGGAAGCTTCTGTCCAATCAGCTGCCCCAAGACAGGGCACCTGGTTGCCTGGCTCCTGCGATGTCCCACCTAATGAATGCAGGGATTGTTGGGCAGTGTGAGTTAGATGCCCCAGTTCCTGTGATGCCCCATCCAACCAACACAGGGATTGCTGAGCAATATGGGTGGGATGGTCCAGTTTGTGAGACTTTGAATCTTAGTGTTGTCCAAACTTTCAACTATAAAACCAGACTCAGTGAACCTTGATCCCTTAAAACCCAGATATAACCTTGGATGAGATTATGTCACAGACTTCCCACCAACGTCCATTTAGGGCAGGATCAGTAGAAGGAGTCATAAGTTACACACTGGATTGGATGCCAGTCCATACACACACATGGCATAGAAGAGAGTTTTATATTTGGGAGGGGCTCAGCCTAAGAATTTAAAGGCAAAGTTCTGTGGGGGTGGGGGGTGGAGCCAGATACTTGGGGGGAGGAATGCCCTCCCTTCCCTCCCAGTTCCTATGCCGCTGCACACAATAATGCTAGTTGGGCAATTTAGAAACATCAAACTGCATGTTTTTGGACTGTGGAAATTAACCCACATAACATGGGAAGTAACTCACATGACATGGGAAGTAACCCACATGACTTGGGAAGTAACTCACATGACATGGGAAGTAACCCACATGACTTGGGAAGTAACCCACATGACATGGGAAGTAACCCACATGACTTGGGAAGTAACCCACATGACATGGGAAGTAACTCACATGACATGGGAAGTAACCCACATGACTTGGGAAGTAACTCACATGACATGGGAAGTAACCCACATGACTTGGGAAGTAACCCACATGACATGGGAAGTAACCCACATGACTTGGGA
>JAODKL010000044.1:16275180-16301038 GCA_026780765.1 Petrocephalus schoutedeni | reverse complement strand
CCCCCCCCCCCCCCCCCCCCCCCCCCGTTCAGTTCCAGCAGTGGCACCACCTGTGGACGCTTTAGGAACAGCAGGCTTGAGTGTGATGTGCTCTAGGGTGGAGGTGGGCTGGGGGCGGGGAGCCGCCCTCACAGAAGGTACCACTGCAGCCCCAACAGGAAGAAGGAGACAGCCAGCAGGGCTGGACTGGTGGCCAGGATGCAGCCGGTGGCCCCAGGCCCGTCCTTCTGTGGGTGGCCAGTGGGGGGTGTTTTGGGGGAGACCTTCTTCCCATTGGGCACACCATCCTGGGAGGTGTCAATCTTCCCATTTTCAGCTGCCAGAGAGTGAGAAAGAGCAAGAGAGAGAGAGAGAGAGAAATGTGATTAAACAGCTGGAGTTAAGCCTCTGAATACACAGTAAGCCACACTTTTGTTAATCCCTAAACAGTATCATTATGGGAGTTGATTGGTAACAGATTTCTGCTTTTTTAACAAGGCCCTACAAACCACATTTAGCTGATCAGCAGTAGCAAAAGCCAGAGCGAGATTCATATAAGCCAGCTGCCATCTCAGTCCTGCAGAACCATGTCAGCCCAGTCCACTAAAGAACAAAACAGTGCAGGACCTTCAGAACTCAGTTCAGAATCTGAACTTCCAGGGCAGAGTCAAGACGGCAGAGGAATGAAGATATCATTTCTGGTCCATTTCAGGAGTGGATGCAGGACTATTTTGGACTGAATCACGCAAAAATTCCAATTAAATGGATTGCAGGAATAGCAAGGAATGATTCTTCCTCAGTTCAACTTCTTGCCCTCTTGCCGGTTTGCAGAAGCTAATTCTTTGTAAGAAGGCTGTTTGCGAGACACACGCCATCTCTAGCTCTCCGCCGAAATACCATCTGTTCCTTGGAGGTTTACACCAATTAAGCTGAAGTTTCCTATTTAATTATCTCAAAGCACATGTGGAAAACCAGGGAAATTAAATAGAAGAAAGAAGGCCCCTCTGATTGCCACACAAACGTTCCTCCTGTGCTACATTTCCATGCATGCGTGTTTGCTCATGGGCATCTGCGTGTGCGTGATGGTGCTGAGGTTACGTGCTGCTTGTGCTATCCAGGGTAACAGTACATATACTGTTTTTAAGTGCCAGCTTCTTGCTTTAAGACCAAAGTGTTGCCCGAGAGCCTAGAATTAAAGGCAGCCTGGATAATTACTGACGGTGCACCAAACAACCCATGACTCTCCCAGAAGCAATTGGCAGCTCATACACAATGAGCTTCCGGCACGTCGGGGTGCCCTGGCCAAGCCTTCCAGTGAAGTGAGCATGATCTTTGGGCCTCCCACTGAACCCTTAAGCCTCATAGGCTCCCATAGGAAAACTGGTCTCACGTGGGGTGAACTGATCAGTCAGGTACATACCTCAGCGGAGAAACCAGACACTGAGGTTAGAGGGGCAGAACACACAAAGCTTCAGGGACTGTAATTTGATTTGGTTGCACAATAGCTATTGTTTGCTTCTGAGTACAATAGACAAAAGCCCTCATTTACTGCTCATCACGATGAGGTAATTGTTATGGGGGTGGGGGGGGTTCGTTCAGATCAACCAACAAGAATGATGAACACGGTTTTGCAATTCTCATATTTAAGCATTTTTTTTATCTAAAAGTGCAATATATCGGAAAGAGAAACTTCTAGTACAGTCTAACAGGTATCATTTAACTGCAATGGCACCCTCCCTGCAGAGGCAGACAGCCCGTGAAGAGGACTGACAGGCAGCCTAAATGAGGTCATGTGACACAAAGCTATTCGGGACGCGATTGGTGGAGAAACACTGAGGAACATCTGGGGCGGGGCAAGACGGACAGAAATGCAGTGTACTCGCCCGCAGGCCGTGTGTGCGGGATGGGGCGCATGGGGAATGGGGCTAACATGCATGTGGGAGGGGCCAGGATGGACAGATATCCTAAGGCAGGGCACTGTTCTCTTGACAGAGAGGGCGAGGGGCCTGTGTAGGGTTAAACCAGATGAAAAGGGTAAATCTTACTAAGGAACACATTCAAACCAACTTAACTGCACTGAATTAACAAAAAGTTTCCATTTTTACTGCCCTCTAATTAATCTTTCCCTGTTTTTCCTCACAATATGGAGCAGGTGCAAGTTAAATATACAATTAACATGCACCAAAGGAAAAAAAAAAAACAAGGACATTTTGCTGCTGCCATCCATTGTGAGAAAGCTGTGCATCTATTACATTTGAAACTTTCTTAATTCCACCCACGGTAGAGCTCTGGGTCTCTCCAGGGTGTAAAATGCATTACAGCTCTTTAAGTGCGAAAGGATCTCCGTTTCACTGGAAATACCAGTTCTAAGGGGAACACAACACATGTTGGCTTTGTAAATGTGGTTGTAAATGCGCGTTTGAAAAGATAATCCAAACCACAGGCCAGCATTGACACTGGCTATATTTAGCAGCTGTCAGGGGAACACGATTTTTAACAGATTGGTAGCCGCTATTATCCAAAATCATAAATTTCACATTTTGATCTGTTCGTGCAGGATGTCTGCTAATGGGTCGCAATGGACCGGGGTCCCGTTTGGGCTGCGCTGACTCAGCCCGCAGGCTGGGGTCAGTGTCACAATGGACCGAGGTCCTGACTGGGCCACGCAAACTGGAGGACAGGGGCTCTGAGTCACATTGAGGACTGGAGGAAAGGAGCTCTGAGTCATACTGAGGGCTAGAGGACAGTGGCTCTGAGTCACACTGAGGACTGGAGGACTGGAGCTCTGAGTCACACTGAGGGCTGGAGGACCAGAGCTCTGAGTCCCACTGACGGCTAGAGGACAGTGACCCTGAGTCACACTGAGGGCTAGAGGACAGTGGCTCTGAGTCACACTGAGGGCTAGAGGACAGTGGCTCTGAGTCACACTGAGGGCTGGAGGACAGTGGCCCTGAGTCACACTGAGGGCTGGAGGACAGTGGCCCTGAGTCACACTGAGGGCTGGAGGACAGTTGCCCTAAGTCACACTGAGGGCTAGAGGACAGGAGCTCAGAGTCACACTGAGGGCTAGAGGACAGGAGCTCAGAGTCACACTGAGGGCTGGAGGACAGGAGCTCTGAGTCACACTGAGGGCTGGAGGAGAGTGGCCCTGTGTCACACTGAAGGCTGGAGGACAGGAACTCTGAGTCAGACTGAGGGCTGGAGGGCAGGAGCTCTGAGTCACACTGAGGGCTGGAGGACAGGAGCTCTGAGTCACACTGAGGGCTGGAGGACAGGAGCTCTGAGGCACACTGAGGGCTCGAGGACAGGACCTCTGAGTCACACTGAGGGCTGGAGGACAGGAGCTCTGAGGCACACTGAGGGCTGGAGGACAGGGACTCTGAGTCGGACTGAGGGCTGACTTCCCTGTAGTGTTACTCCCTGAATGTTTCCCCTGGTGGGCAGTTGATAATGGCGCGTTGCGTAAATGGCGAAAGTAACAGTATTCGGGAGGGTGGTCCCCGGCTGAGTCCATCAATTCACTAATGATCGGTTACTTGGGTGGACACCGCCTGTCCCCGTTGCAGCGGGGCCACGCCCCCGGAGGGTGCTGGTCACTGGCAGGAACCCTGCCTAGTAACAGGGGCTAAAACAGGCCAAAATGAAAAACAGCACTGTCTTCCGAAACACCAACCATATGCACATTAAACTGCTACCCGTCCATCCATCGATCATAAGCGCTTATCCTGGGGGGGCGGGCAGGTCTGGCTGAGAGGTGGTAAATTAGTATTCATTCATTATTAATATTTCATAGTATATTAATATAATATTTATTTAATGCAGTGCTAGGGAGTAAGGATGGGACGAATGATTTAACCATCTGCATGAAGCCAGCTGGAAACATCTACCCAGAATCCCCATAATAATGCATACACGCATGTGTGTGTGTGTGTGTGTGTGTCTCAGAGGCCTGTAAATGAGCCAATCGCTCGTTGTACTCCCGAGATCACCGCACTGTCTCCTTGGCCCAGCGCACGTCCACCAGCAAGGATCCAACTGTGCCACCACCATCCTCAGACTGTTTCAGATATGAGATACAGTCTCAGACTGTATCAGATATGAGAACCCCGAGATAGATACGCATCAAAACAGGTGTGAAAATCTGACTTTATGAGGGGAATAATGCAGTAGGATAATTATTCTTGGTCTTGTAGTTTTTTTTAAATTTCTTCTGTGGGGTGGCTTGTTGGTGCAGTGGTTAGCATTGCTGCCTCACACCTCTGAGAGCTGGGCTAAAGTCTCTGCTGAAGTTCTGTGTGTTCCATCCCTTACGGAAATTCACTATGGTTTCCTACGTTTTTTTGGGTTTTGGGTATGGGTTTTTACATTAACCATGGTTGTACTATGGTACCTCATGGTAATTATTATTACTAAGCTGCTACCCATAGTATTACCATGGTTTACTTTTAGCACTGCATGGTAACTGCAGTGAAACCATGATAAAACCATAGTCATAAACGCATGGTTACGCAAAAAACCATAGTAAAACCATGGTTCATTTTCGAAAGGGATGTTGTTGAGGGGTTTCTTCTGAGTACTCTGTCGTGTTGTTCCCCCCCCACAGTCCAAAAACATGCTGAATTTAATTGGTGTTGCCAAATTGCCCATATTTGTGAATGGCGAGTGAGTGTGCCTCGGGGTTATTACCTACCTTACTCCTCTACCCCCCAGGATAGGATTGGTGGTTACAGGAACTAGATGGATGGATAATTTCCTCTATATCATACGATAGACTTTGCAAACAATGAAAAAAATGAATACAGACTTCCAGCAGGTAGGTGGCGCTCTGACTGGGAGGACTGAAAAAACACAGGTAGGGAAGGAAATGTGACAGCATCAAGGCCAGTGTTTCTCAATCCTGCTGCTGGAGTACCTCCTGCCAGGATGTCTTCACTCCAGCCTGACCCTAATTAGCATCAGGTGTTTCTTAATGGCCTAATAACGAAGGTGGGAAGTTGTGAGCAGTGTGGGTTTGACTGAAAACTTTCTGACAGTACTCCAGGAGCAGAAACACTGTTTCACTCCAGGTTCGCGGCTTGTGACAATAACAACGTGCTGATTCAAATGAATTCCATCTGCGATATATACAGAATGAATCTTCTGAGCCTTTTGGAAGATATATGGCTGCCCGGCCACGCATGAAGTCCTTGCTGAAGGCCTTTCTATCACTTCAAGGACTCCGCTTAATCGCGTACATTCATGCTTCAGCAGCGGCCCAAAAGGTCGGGTAAAAACACCCACACCCCCTCGGGGGCACAGAGGAGCACAGGAGCAATTATAATACAGACGTTATTATTCTTCTTCTTATTATTATATTATTATTATAACAGTGAGACTGCTCAAATTAAGGTCTCCATCCTCAATTAGGAAACTCCACTCACATGACAGCTAAAGTAAGCTTTCCTGATAGACACATGGATGACACGAGGCCTGGTTCTCAGCTAACCCAAACAAAGGTTAGGGTTACAGTATTCTGGTCTGTAGGATTATAGCTACCCAAGCTGCTCCTTTTTCAACCACAAACACGCCCCGAGTAGGAGGAGTCGTTAGCCCACGCACTCAGCGGGATTCAAAAAGCTTCACTTTATTGCATTTATGCTTTCACTTGAGGCAGGGATGACAAATTGACTCCATGCATACGGCAAGAAGATCATCTGCTTTTATATTTTGTTACTCAGAATCAGGGCCCAACCTTTGGCCTATGACTAGGGCATACTTTCCTAGTGTCCAGTCGCCATGGAAACAGTTCTCTACTGGGAAGGTTTGCGGCGTTGCGGCAGAAAATCACCGGCGATGAACGAGCACCTAGGGGGACCTGTCTCATTCTCATAAAGTATGTCCTGTCACCGAGGAGTCTGTCCCATTTGCTATGGAGGGCTCCCCGCCGCTGCGCTGTTGCTACGGAGACCGCCTCGCATCTATGACGGCTGTTCCTTAGCTGTGGAGGACACCCCATCGTTATGTATTCCGTCCTATCGCTACGGAGAACGTCCCGTCACTGCTGGCTCGCTCACCCGGCACATCCGCCCTGTAGGCTCAGCGCCACACAGCCCCTTCATTACCGGCCCAGGCTGAGCTACACTTTATAGTCTGGCACCTGCTTGGAAAGTTATAATCCACCGGTTTGAAACAAGATACACAAGCAGAGGTAACTGGCAGGCGAGGGAGAAATTTAGTTGGAGCTGCACTGTTTTGCTGTTGGCTTTGGGGCATTGTAAGAAGGGGGAGGGTCGGCCATCTTGGGAGGGAGAGTCACGTGACCAAGATGGCGGCATTCACTCTGGGAACTTGTGCCATTCCCGCTGTTACCTGATCGCCAGCCAACCTCACAATCCACAGAAAATGAATCAGCCCCCCCCCAAGGCAGTCGCAGGGCCTGAGAAACAAGCTTGTCGCAGCAACATTGGCCGTCATCCTACAATAACATCGTAGTTAATAGCTGCCAATAAAACGTGTTATTGCATCTTTAACAAAGGTGGAATGACAGGAACTTCAGTATATCTGAACGCGGGGCTGCATATACAAAACCGCATTAAAGAGCACCACGGAATTCAGAACAGAGGACTTAGAGCCACAGTGCAGACGCACCCGCACCCGGTCCGGGTTCACTCTTCACGGGTCTGGGGGAGATGGCTGGTGCTGACCTGGGGAGGGTGTTGGGCTCTGGCGACAAGCGTGACCTCTGAGGTCATTCGCCGGCGTCAGGAGCAGACCATAAGGGCAGGAGCCCCCCGAAACGGCCTGGCGGAGCAGAGAGAACGGAACGGATTTTAATTTCCTGAGGCTTTGGAGACCAACTTCGAATCTGTCTACCGTTTACATGTGCGAGACAGAAGTTGGCATCGGTGGTGGAATGAAGAGCCAGTGAGTGGCTATTGCGTAGCGGAGGGTATATGAAAAACAAACAGCGGACAGGCGACGGCCTTACCGCCAAGCGATGGCTCGTCCCTCCGCCTTTCTCACCGAACTGCGGGCCAGCTCAGGAAAGGCCCAGCCCAGATGGGTGAGAGGCCCTCGCTTAAGCACATATCTGCCTTTGGGTTCTGCTCCAGTGCGTCCTGTCATAGCCCCTGATCCCAACCCACGGGGCACAGCTGGGTCGCGTGTGCTCATATTACCATTAGAACCTTTCATTTCCTGCATCCTGCCTTCCATGTGCGAATCTGTTGGACATCCCATCGCCGAGTTGACCCCGTCTGACCGAGGGGGCAGGGGACAGGTGACATTTTGTCTAGGTCCCACCGCGTTCCCCATAAGACACCATCCTATTAGCCAACGATACACCTACCTGACTTAAATCTGTCAGCTACCAAGCAATTATTGCATCCAATTTTTTTTTATCGTTATCCAAGTTGGCCTACAGCCGACTCAGGCTTTTACCCTTCATTTTTCCCACAGATTCACACCAAGCCAAAAAAACTTGAATTTGTCCTGGAAAAATTCCAGGTGGGAGATACCACGGCCCAGAAATCATTTAATTACCTCTCAGTTCCATCCTAAGTAGGTCCTAAAACTCAAACGTGAACCCCCGAAAGGGGTGAGGGCAGGGCTGCACGATTACCTCATCGCTTTCATCCAGGGAAACATTAGACCTTTAGCTAGCCAACCGTAGGCCATAATGGAGCGATAAAGCAGTTAATACCCGTGGATTCACATTTAAACCCCACTCTATACAGCACTATTATGCTGCAGAGGAAGTGAATTCCACTATGATCTCAAAGTTTCGAGTGTCTCTCAAACCAATCGCAATTGGAGGCGGGTTTGATGAGGCGTGAGCAGGTCCCCAGGCTGTGGGGCAAGGCGAGAACAGAAACAGCTACATCTGTCAGGAATCCTCCCTCTGTTTTTTACCCTTTATCCCCCCCCCCCCGCCCCCCGTGCGTCACGAGCGAGCTACGGACCCAAGACAGGCAACGGCAGAGCCAGCCCGCTAACAGATGGGTGAGCTCAGAGTAACTGCCGTTTTACCCAGCATGCACCGGGAGCGACCACAATAGATGGCTGCTCCCCAGCAGACGCAGGCAGGCCCTACTGCAGCCTGTGCCCAGATGCACTGCACACCTCCAGGCTTTGACTTTACTGCGCTGCCCAACTTCAGTGTGTCGAGTCTGAACTTCTTATTGTGTCTTTCTGTTTTTTCTCTTGGGTTTCCTCCAGGCAAACCCCCGACACGCGGGCTAGCTGGTTTGGAGTACCTACATTTCTGTGTGTGTGTTCGCCCTGTAATGTACTGGCGTCCCGTCCAGAGATCTTCCTCAGGAAGTACTGGTGCCAGGCCCCCTCGTTATCCTCGTGTGAATGCCTGCGTTATCCCAGCTGATTCTCGTTCATGTCATCAGTCCTGTGTATTTTAGTCCACGTTTCAGTATGCTTCCCCCGTCCGGTCATTGACGTCGCAAGGTTGTGTCGTGTTGTTCCCTATTCGTCCGAAATAAATCCGTGTTCACGTTACCTTTTGAGTCCTGACCCTGCTTCCCCGCTCCGCACCCGGCACCGATCGTGACACTGGTGCTGTCTGGTTCTGAAATAAAACTATTTTTTGTACTTCAATTAACAGGCATCATGGGTTCTCCCCAGAAAGTCCAAAGACATCCAGTAAGGGTAGCAGGTATCCTTAAATTTCCCATGGGTGTCCTGTGATGGACTGGCATCCCATCCAGGGTGTACACCAGCCCTGTGCTGCCTGGGATAGGCTCCCGGGCTCCGTAACAATGACCAAGGCAACCAATTAGGAGACAGATAATATTTCATTACAGTCCTCATAAGAGAGGTATTGACACTGCGTTACAGATGACAGCTTCACAGAGCATTCATAATGCATGAGAAACATGCATATACTGCTGTTATGCCTTTTAATAAATAGCTATAGCCGTTTTTATAATACTTTATGAATGTGTTTATGAGTGTTATGAATAATAACTTTTGGAATAGCTGTTAGGCTTTATGAATACAGGCTTCATAGAATCAGTTTCCCTTCATTTCCTTCCCCACATGGCCCTTTTATTTTGTGGTTTCCCCCCTTGTTGTTCTGTTTACTAATAAACCCCCTTTTTGTCCTGGAGCCGCACATGGATGGCCATCTTTCTCCCTGTCTGCGCCATACTGCGCCACGACACTTTCCACTCCTAGGCGCAGGGGCTTAACCCAGTGATCCGCACAGCACCTTCTGTCTCCGTTACCGCCCGAACTTGCTGACTAGGCCGCCTTCCACCTTAATCACCGCTGCTCAGAGGTGACCAGGCACGGAGGTGGAGGCACAGAGGGATGCAGGAACACTGAGGCTGACTTTTATACTGCAGCAGGGGAAAAAAACTAAAAAATAACTATGCAATTCAAGCTAAATGCGGGCTTAATTTAAGTGTCAGTTCTTTTTGTTCTTAAATCCACACCTCAGGTGAAAAATATAGCATGTAAGGGGACACTTGTTCTATCAAGTTGAGTGGCCTAGCAATAGCACCAGAGAGGGTTAAGGCACATGAACCAGGACCAGGTTCGAGCAGGGTGTGAGTAGGCAAAGGCCCCCAAAAGCATCGTACCACATCAAGGCCAAGCCGCCCTTGTACTGTGGATAGTCCTTAAGCAAGCAAAACATTTCTTCAATGCAGAGAAATGCATTAGAAAAAAAAAGAAACAGGATCCTAATCCACGTTTGACAGATTCCTCCACATCTGCAGTGCGGCCCAGCTATCTGCACAGACCTGTTCCCCACACCACCTAAATAGGCAGGAAATGCCACACACAGCTACCACAGCCCAACCCCTGGTAGAAGAACGTCCCTAAATGACAGAAGCAATAAGGGTCCAAGGTGAATATGCTATCGACCACGAGTGTTTCACTGAACTCTCGCTCAGACTCCAGTTAATTATCAAGACCTGTATTGACTGCTAGTAAGTACTGTATACAGCTTGCCTTAGCAGGTGACGTCCAAATTAAGACGTGCAATGGCAGCTCTGCAGCTACCCAAAATCCTTCAGTACAGATGCCTTTAGTCAGCTGACAGGAAGCTGAGAAGTTTAGTCAAGTGACTGAGTAGTCAAACTTCTATGCATCTTATTTGGAAAACTATGTTCTTACTTAGGCAAGTGGGGAAGCATTTACCCAGGAAGCTCAATTTGAGTCTATAAACTCTCCCCACAACAGCCAAGAGAAGTATGGCTCTGTCGCTCTTCAGCCGTAATCCTACAGCAGTGTGGCTGCCTTGACTTGACTAGATTGACAGGCCAGACTCCGCCTCCCTGTCTTGTGCCTTTAATACTGATTGCCTTATTGAGTGAAACACACCTGTCCTTTCAGCCTGCCGTCCTGCCCGCCGGGCTAGCAGGGGCCTGGATGCTGCAGCACTGACAGAATTCTCACCCCTCCTACCCCCCCGACACAGATGACAGGCAGTCTGGAGACAGCCAGCTGCGAGCCGTCAGCAGGAGGCAGAGGACAATTGGGCATCTGTCAAGCTTCACATGTCTCTCTTCGGCAGACAAGTATCTACAGCGACTGCGATGTCCCTGAAATGAAGACGCTCCACGCTGCATTCCAGGACCCAAGCGCAGGGGCTTTACCTACAAATGTGGGCAAACACAGACACCCAGACGCCCGGCGGCACGATGCCCCCGCGCAGCTGCCCCTGCACACCTGTGACACATGCGGCTGTTAACAATGCGCTTTGTTAGCGTGGCAGGTACGCGCTCGCACAGAACATCCCGCCCTGGCAGTGACGGCCCGAGACGAATTCCTTTGGACAGCCGGAGGAAATCAGAGCACCTGGGGGCAGCATGCGTGACGCTGGAGAACAAACTCCACGTGGACGGAGAAGGGGAGGCAGGATTCGGCACCCACCCACCCCCACCTGGAGGCATGAGGCACAGTGCTACCCACTGATGATTTCAGCATCTAGGTCTTGCTCTCTATCAAATGCCTACCTGCAGATCTAACGCCCGCCGCCTCTCGGAGACATTGGCGCAGGCACATTCCCACACCTCCTTCACCACTTCATATTCTGTCTCTTTCTTCTAATATTTTTCTTATGCAGATGAAATATCTGACTAAATGGTACAAGAGTATAGCTAGAACAGACAATGAAGCCCGGTCCTGTGTGCAGAGATCAAAAGTCGATCTAGACAATCGCTCTAGATGGACTGTTGCTCCAGCTGAAACTGGCCTCCTGTGACTATAAAGTGAAGGCAAGGAAACACACTCTGAGGAATATATTAGCGTTAGCGATGACAGAAGGCGAGCGCTGTTTTGACAAGCCTTTTCCAGCAAGCACCTGCTGTTCTGCGGTTGCACATGAAAGGCAGGTCGACTGATTTTCATATCAGGTGTTCTCTTCTTTTACCGTCTTAATTCTCATTAACGCTACTTATTTATGACATTAACGATGCCAGCTAGAAAACAGGTCTGAACCCAGCCTCTGCACCTCATACATGCAAACAGACGAGCCATACCTAATAAAATATGCCTTGATAATATGCTAATACACAAGATAGCGGCCGTTTGAAGTATGTGTCCAGCCGTCATCCTACGTCTCCATGGAAACATCTTTCGATGTTTCTTGGGTCAAGAAGGAAGCATGTTAAAATGGGGCTGGGATATTGCGTCAAGTGTGCAAGTTATAATGAATGAGAACCGTGATACAAAATTATTCCTAAACGGTGCCTGAGGCAGGCAGCCATTTGTCATCTTATAGCTAAATGTGTGGAGTGCTGACATTATTGGTCTCAATTCTGCTTGACAGAAAGCCTCTGGACAGCAGACCACGGGTCTAACCCAACTCTCATCGAGATGTTCAGTGTAAAAAAAACATACGTCAAACAAGCACAGCTCCTGAGTCGACTTCCTGTTTCATATGCATCAAATGGCAGGTTCTCCCTCTGCGCCCACATGCATAAATGCTGCCTGTCTGCCTGAATTGAGCACAAGGTCAGCAACAGGGAGAGTGATCAAAGCGCAGCCTGTTTCAGAAGAATTCCTCTCTTGGCACTCGCCTCAGATGAAATCTCTTTCAGAGCGGGTAATTATTTGCTCTGGCGAGAGCAAAGTTCACGGCAGGACTGACACCCTCCGTGGGCAGCACAGCGGACACAGCAAAGGGCGGGGGGGGGGAAGGATGTTAAAGGCAAGAAAGGAGGTAGGAAATAAGGATGAGGGGGTTAGACATTAGAGTGTGAGATGAGAGGAATGACATGATGATGGGAGAGAGATACATGAAGTCAGAAATAATATCTGTGAATGAGTGACTGTGAAGTCAGGAATGATATCGGGAATGAGTGATCGGCAGGATGAGGGATGTGTGAAGTCAGGAATGATATCGGGAATGAGTGACTGGCAGGATGAGGGATATGTGAAGTCAGGAATGATATCGGGAATGAGCAACCAGCAAGATGAGGGATATGCAAAGTCAGGAGTGAAATCAGGGAATGAGGGATCGACAGGATGAGGGATATGTGAAGTCAGGAATGATATCAGGGAATGAGCGACCGGCAGGATGAGGGATATGTGAAGCCAGGAATGATATCAGGGAATGAGCGATTGGCAGGATGAGGGATATGTGAAGTCAGGAATGATATCAGGGAATGAGCAATAGGCAGGATGAGGGATATGTGAAGCCAGGAATGATATCAGGGAATGAGCGACCAGCAAGATGAGGGATATGTGAAGCCAGGAATGATATCAGGGAATGAGTGATCGGCAGGATGAGGGATATGTGAAGTCAGGAATGATATCAGGGAATGAGCGACTGGCAGGATGAGGGATATGTGAAGTCAGGAATGATATCAGGGAATGAGCGACCAGCAAGATGAGGGAAGAGTTGAGCTGAAGGGCAGAGAGACTTACGGCGTCTGAAGGCGCCGTCTCCAGAGCCCGGGCATCCATCTTCATCGTCACAGTCAGCACTGCCCTCCGTACCCCCGCTACCCAGCTCAGCCCAGGTCCAGGCGGAATGCAGGCTGGGCATGGTGTCCCACACCTCCTGCAAGAAACCGACACAGCACTAGCTCAGAGGATAGTCAGGGCCCTGTATGGCAGAGGCCCAGGCAGAGTGCAGCCCAGGCCCAAGCAGATAGCAGCTCAGGCCCAGGCAGGTAGCAGCCCAGGCCCCAGTGTAGAGTAGCCCAGGCCTAGGCAGAGCGCAGCCCAGGCAGAGTACAGCCCAGGCCCAGGAGGACAGCAACCCAGGCCCAGGCAAATTGCAGCCCAGGCCCAAGCAGATACCAGCCCAGGCCCAGGCAGGTAGCAGCCCAGGCCCTAGTGTAGAGTAGCCCAGATCTAGGCAGAGCGTACCCAGGCAGAGTACAGCCCAGGCCCAAGCAGATCGCAGCACAGGCAAATTGCAGCCCAGGCCCAGCCAAGGCACAGCCTGAGCGCAGTGATCCCCACCTCCCATGACTCATGTGGTCTCATAGCTAACTACGATCATTTATGTGGCTTACAGCTGACTTCATGGTGTCCCCTAATAAATAATAATGTCTATTCACCTCAGTGTGCAAACTCACCTGGCCGATTTAACAAATAACTCATTTCAAAATAATATCCTGGGGCGATACAGCCCGTGGAATGTCTAAAATAAGGTTTAGCACAAAAGATTAGCCTCATGGAGATGGAACACAGCGTGCTGTCGTCTCCAGCACCTGCCATCTTTCGCAAAAACGAAAGCAAACGATGAAAAACGAGCGCCATTGGTCAGGAAGGCGAGGGAGGATTTCCCGGAAATAACGCAACTATATACAAATGATGGAAGATCCGTCGCCGCGATGGACAGACATATTTGTGTCTCCTCAGGAAGGACACAAGAACATAGAGTTTTGATGACCTTCTGCACAAATATTGTCTCACCGAAGCCTTTATCTCAGGCTGTGCGGAGATAAACCCCTGTGCCGGGAGATATAAAATGAAATCCTAAGGCTGAAACATTTCGGACGCGCTGTTTCTGACAGGAGCCGAGCGGCAGTCTTATCTGCTGTTAGTCGGCGTTATTCTGAGGCTGCAGGAAGACCACGCTGAGCTTTCATCGGACGATAAGGAGAGCAGCGCCGGATGCCAGCTTCAGCAGCCCTTCGCCTCAGCTTCAGTGTCATTTTTAATGAAAGGACAGTCTGCCAAACAACTGAACCATGTCCCAATATCCCAGACCAAAGCCAGACTCCCAATATGGGACGTTTCACCGCTTACACATTATTAATACAGAGACATTTCAAACTCACTCACACTTTAAACAACGGCGTCATTTTCCCGCTAAGGAAATAAGGAAAGCTCAATTTTAGCTATCGTCCTTCTAACACAGTGTTTCCCAACCTAGTCCTCGGGGTTCCCCAGCCAGGCCACATTTTTGCTGGGAGCTGGGAGGGAGCAGAAACTTGGACTGTCTACGGGTCCCTGCAGACCAGACTGGGAAACTCCCTAACATCACATCAGTGCTGTTTGCATGTCCTTCCTGTGATGGACAAGCCTCCAACCAAGGGTGCCTCCTACCTCATACTCTATGCTTACTCCATGTGTACTGTCTGTGCTCCATATGTACTGTCTGTACTCTGTGTGTACTGTCTGTACTCGATATGTATTACTTTTGCTCCACATGTACTGTCTGTGATCCGTGTGTACTGTCTGTGCTCCATATGTACTGCTTTTGCTCTATGTGTACTGTCTGTGCTCTTTTACTGTGTTTGTTATAGTCAGTGTGCTGTCAGCTACAGCAACAGCAGTGTTTGTAACAAAGAAGAGGAAGAAGATCCTTTAGGATTCCTAAAACTGTATTTTTCAAAATGGGGGGTGGGGGCTGTGATCCAGAGGGGAGAGATGGACTTTCATGTGGTGAACGCCACCAACAATGGTTATATAGCACCTCAAGAGCGGATCATACTGAGAAGAACCCTAACAGTGCCAGAGGTTGTAGCGATCACTTTGACAATGGTAAGAATAACACTTCCAAGTGTTCGGTTCTGTAAATGACAGCTCTGCTCTTCGTTAGTTGGAGAACATGGGCTTCGTTTTTCTTAGCGTGCTAATGCTATTGCATCTCATATTCCCCATTCTGTTTATGATTGTGCTGACTGACGTAACCTAATGTGAATAAAAGTCATTTTATGGCTATATGAGATGCTACGTGATTTATGAGACGTAAGCTGAGGGCATGAAATTATCGCTCCGCTTTACAAATACGACATGGAAACATATTCGGAAGGCCACTCTTCTACTAACTGTAGGCAGAGCAGACAGATAGATGGATAGATCATATCAATAAGCAGGTATAGTATTGCCAACCCTATTCAATTTGAGGAAGTATTTTAACTCATTTTGGCTTCATAAAGCGATTTTCATGAACCGTTGCATGACTGAAACATGAATGGCGTTGCCTAGCAATATTTTAACTAGCTCTGCTTTGCCAAAAAACCAATAAAGAAAATAAAAGTTTTAATTAAAAAAAAACATGTGCAGTCAGAAGTCTAATTATTTGCTATTTTTGTGTTCAGTGGCAATTTTCAGTCTAAAAAGCAAACTCTCATGTTTGGGGTCTACTGAGGATTAAACTTTGTTTACGGGGGGTGGGGGGCCTCGCTTCTTGCCGCAAGGGGGCGTGAGTCAGGTGACTGACGTGCATTCCTTCTGCCTCTCTTGTCCCAGCTGATACCCGCCGGCCCGCGGCGTGGCCCCAGGCTGCTACGCCAGCCCGCCAGCATGCTCTGCCCCCAGCACACGAGCACCTCTGCAGCCACACCCCTTCTGTGACCTGATTCTCACCTTCCCAGTATCTGTTCTGCCCCCCCGGGCTAGCACCTGTCTTGTTTAATCTCTCCCTATTACTCCTTACACCTGTCCCAAAATTAAACGCCCCATCCTTCCCACCCTCCTGTCATGTTGCCTGAATTAAGCAAGTGTCATATAGTTGTAAAATAAAAAAAAAAAAATCAAAATCTCAAATAAAGGACAGGATACAGCTTCACTAAATCTCAAAATCGGATGTGTGAGTGTGCAGGTGGCTAAGTTAGGGATCAGTGTGTGGGTTTGAATCCCATGGCCAGCAGAGTCACCATATCACTGAGAGGTCTTGGAGCAAGGCCCTCAACCCCAACATCTCCAGGGACTGGCTGACCCTACTCTCTGACCTGATGAGTCTGCAAAATAAATTATTAAATGTAAATGGTTGTCAGTAATATCTGTATAACACCACATTCTTGCTTCAGGCTCCTCACTTCAGTGGAAAAAAAAATGTGAAAAAAGAAATGTAACAGAATCAGGAGAGGCATGGATAACCAGGGGCAGGAGCGGCTTTGACCTCCAGGGGCAGGGGCAAACTTGAGGGAGGAGTTCCAGCACCACCTGGGCTGAATTACTGACAATACAGATCAGCTTCTGTTTTTCCGGCTTCCCTGAGTCCCCAGCCAGGAATGTCACCTCAGACGGGCTCTGGGATGGGGGGGGGGGGCGGGGGTCTCGATTGCTTGGTGCAGATTAAGTTGTATTTTCCATCTGTTGAGTTGTCCTACTATAGCATTTACTCTAAATTATTTCCTGACTGGCCCACAATCAGGGCAGCCTGCTGCAAATTCTCCCAATTAGCCACACCCGGGATTGCTTTCCCGGCAAAGTTTTGTCAAACCCGTTCCTCTGTCCCATCTCCGTGTCACAGGATTCAGCCCAAAGTCCTGCTCGCTAAAAAAAAAATCCCCGGCCTTTCTAACCTGCCTGGTTCCACCCTGCTTCTTCCTCGATGAGCTAATGGAAGAAAAAAAAAAAAGCACAGCTCAAATCAGTCCATGCCTGGTGGATTTTCCACAGCACCACAGTCGAGTCCTCAGTTGCCGTGCAGGTCTGGCTCCATGACCAAGCAGCACCCCCGCGCTCACTCTGGGACTGACCACACTCTCCACGACCACAGACTCGTAAACGGGTGGCTTTCAGGGGGCGGCCAGACAGTGCGATTATCCTCGAGATACTGACAAATACCTTCAGTTTACATTCAGCTGTACAAACAGCAACAATGACAGCCATATAGAGCCTATTAGTTGTGGCTCTCGATAAACCAGAATTAACAGCTACATACTACGCACTCTGGGGCTCAGCCCAAAGCGGGTGGCGGCCAGGCTTTTCCCAGCAGTGTAACCGAGGTTAAAACAAACATCCCAATGGACGAGCTGTGAGCTGGCATTTCCGATACTTTTGCCGATATTAAACAGATTAAATGGGCTTGTTTTTAAACTCGAGGTGGTTCCTAACTTGTTCCTTATGGGGTCGGCCGAGTGCTGGCCTGCGTGTTTCTGCGCCTCCCAAGCTTCTGCATTCTGAGCCTACTCCCAGTATCTTACTGGGATTTCCCTTCCTTAGCCCAAGCTGATCAGGGAGGAAACGATAAAACAACAATTAGACTGTCCAGTCTGGCCATGACTGCATTCAGCTCCGTTGACCTTCAGTTACCTCTGAAAAAGCCACCAAAGAGTATAATTCAGCTCTCCTCTGGCCTTGGATTAAACTCTTAATATGGCCATTATTCATTGCAGGGGAACACTTCGGGCACCATTTGAAACTGTTCCAGTTCACTTAACAGAGGCACCATGAGCAAATTCAAACACGCCCATTTTCGCTTCTGTACACGTGCGTGCAAACCAAGGCCCGTCCAGGGTGTCCACGCGCACTAGGCAAGATTCTGTTCAGCGCCCCCACCCCCCAGAACAGCACTGTCAATTCATTTCAGTAAATGAATGAAATTAAATGAAATGAAAATCATTTCAGTATCACAGGGTATCTGGCTGCTAACTAGCTAGATAGTATCTGTTCACAAGAAAAGTCTGAAATATTAAAAATATTGTAAAAAACTGTAAAATCACATGATCCTTCTCATTTTTCTCACTTGCTCTTTTGTGCCCCCTGCTTAAATGGCGCCCTAGGCGATCGCCTATGTTGCCTACAGGGCGGGCAAACCCTGGTGCACACAGACACATGCAAAGACATGCATAATCACGTGTATAAAATCGTCAGCTCAGTATGATTGTATTATGAGACAGAAAGGGGAACCCGGCTGACCTTGGCAAAGACTTGTAGCTAAAGGGGGCCAAAAATATACAGAGGCGTTAACCGGACCCTGGAGATTCATAGTATGAGCCCTGTCGATAGCAAAGAGGAGCAGACATATGCAATACACGCAGCCTCCCTCAGGCATCTGCTGCCTGCTTTGGTTCTTCCAGAAAGACTCCAGGCAGCACGAGAGAGTGGCCTCCGTCGAACCGAGCCGGAGTCCAAGCAAAGTGGGAAGCCTCTGAGTCCACTGTCCACTGAGCCAGCAGCCCTAGACCCACCCTAGGGCTGGAGAAGTTTCCAGAGCTCAGCCAGACTCTGGCTGAGACATTCGATTAACTGCAAGAGTGTAGTCTAAGGCTCTCCGACGCTGGGCAGGTGACATTATGATCACTCGTCATGTAAATGTTTTCCTTTGTAATCCGGAAGCGGGCAAAGAAGAGCGAGGGAAGACATCCAAAGAGACATTTAGACTGTCAAGCAGCCAACTCCATCCTGAGCTGAAGTTCCACCAGTCCGAGGAATATTATACTGTCAGATTAACAAAATGGCCTCCATTTTCCATATTCCTATATGTTGCATTTGACATATCATAACCAAAATATCAGATCTCAGATTATATTCTTTCCTCAGCCAATTTGTTAAATTAAGTTTAATTCACATATTTCATCGAACAGGGCCAGACTGGGAGGCTTGTTTAGGCCGGAAATCCTAACAGTAACTCAGGCCACAAATCTTCTTGTGGGGTGGGGGGGTCTGAACAATGTTGCTTAGAAACAGGAATGTGGGATGATCCTGTAATATATTTGAACCCTTCCCATTGTTGCTTATAGCCACATCATAACGTATGACTTTTATGGGTTTTACCCAAATCATACAAGTTCTTTATATGATACTCATAATAAATATACAATGCATATTAACATAATATGTCATCCCGTATTCATGTAAAATACATCGGAAATTAGTGTACTGTCATACATATAAGTCCTATATGCATGTACAATGCATAATAGATGAATGCTTTGTCAGTATTAGTTTTATACATCATTCTTTGAAAGAACTCGGTAGAATCGTAGACAGTGGTTCCACACAAATAGAGTGAGTGTTTTGAAAGGGAAACATTCTTTTTAAAATGAAGCATTTATTTTGTGTTCTTGAGAACATAAAATAGGTGAGTTAATCTCACGAAATGTTCTGATATCTAATTAAACCAGCTGAATGTGGAGAGATCATGCATTAGGATATATAGAAGTAATATAAAATTGCATTAAGAAGCAACAAGCAATAATCATGTGTCTCCCGCTAAAGCCATATGATATCAGGTAGAATGTCGAGTTAATGTATAATTTTATTTTTTTTTTCCTGTAGGCTTTTCCCTTGAGTGCCTTATATTTGAGTGCTTTGCATGTCAAGTATGTTTTGGTGTGAATGGGGCAAAATCATACAAGAAAAAGCACAAATGAACGTTTACAGTAAAAACATCATGCACAGTCATACATAACGGAAAAAATGTATGATAGTCTTATATGAACCACTGGGAATAAAGTCATTATGAAATCATAAGTAGGGGTACTTTCGCAGTGAGTCAGGAGGCCGTGTGCTGTTAACCAATGAAATGCAGTCTGACTTGTTTGACAGGTGCCTCATCAAGTCAGTGACAGGGCTTACTACAGCATAGGCCCACTAATCCTGATAACAGACGAGTCATCCAGGTACTGAGAGCATTCTTTCATTTTCACTGACATGACGACAACTATTTTTTTCAACTGATGCTTTGAAATTAGTAATAGAATCGTTTCGATCTATTGTACTGAGTGAAATTAAATGTTAATTTGCTATGTAGCTGTACATTATCCCTTACAAATTACATCGATGGGTGGGTTCTGTGGGTTCGTGATCGTACCACGAATCGAGAGGCACAGGGTGGGACCATGCTGCATGTGCACTACAACATCTAGTTTGTTTCACCTTCTGATTATTTAAAGGTCTTCTCTGGATGGAAATCCCCTGGCATTCCCAATGGCCAGTCGGGCCTGCTTTCAAACAACGTTCAAAGTCAACGCTCAAGTTAACCGCTGTGGATGTGAAGCTCAGTCCCTTGATAATTGGCTCTTGCAGAAGAACAGTTGGCCAATCATTTCTCTTCAAATACAGAGACATATCCTCTGTAGTTCAGTGCTGGTAAATATAGGCAGGGGTGTGGGAACTGTCTTGTACGTTATTCGTCCCCCACATAAAAAGACCTTTGTCTTTACATTATTAAGTCATGCCCCCCCAACAGCAAAATCTCTCCTACACCATTGAATATAGGCATCTTTGCAACAACTATAATGACATATATAGTCTGACAGCTTAGCTAAAAAACCCTTACAATTGTGCATTTTGTGATACACGCCCCAAATTTGGCACATTTATAGTCAAGAGCCATATGAAAAAATACTAGGCCTTCACTAATCTTAAACATGGTGGCTATGGCTGGCTGCCAGCCACGACTAGTTTCCATACTGTGTTCATATAGTTGAGGAATACCTTGAATTAACCTTGAATTAGAAAACTAACTGTGTATACTTATCAATTCAATTATGCTACAATCAGCAGCCAAGTCATAATGCGATTGGTTAGCGGCATGGAAATGGCTTCTATTGCAGCCAATAAATACCACTCGTGCCCAATGAAGTCGTCCCCTTTGCATCCACTCAACATCCGTCTCTTCTCTCTTCTCATCTTCTTTCCGATCTCGAGCTGCTCAGTGAGCAGAGGGAGGCCTGAGGACCCCCCCCCCCAGGCCCGGGAGCGCGACCTTGGCTGTGCGGTGCTGGTAAACAAATCTATCAGGTGATGCTTATCTTTGCTTAAGACACTTATCCTGTGCTTAAGGGAAACGACGCGTAAAAAAAGGGACGCAGTCAACTGGCATGGAAGGCAGGAGAACAATTTTAGCTTTAAAGGAGGAGGAACATGGTGACATGCAGAAGTGGTTTTGAGTAACTAGAGCAAAAGCAGAATAAAAGAAAGGATATTTTGGAGTTTCCCAGCCGGGAAAAGCCTGGCCAGTCTGTCTGCTAATCCATGCGCAGCAAGCAGAAGGTAGGAAACAGAAATCTATTTATAAAGAACCAAAGAGCTGTCTGTCTGTATTACAGATAGAAGTGAAATTGAGATGTAAAGGGCACCCATTACACCGGTCACCTCTGATTGAAGATACCCCCGCTGGATGTGCGTGGGTCTGCAGGTAGAATCTTGGACACTGCCCTCTAGCTTTACAATGCTGCTATGGCAGCCCCCCAACAACAACAACAACAAAAAAAAAAAACGTCAATGCTATTAGCTAAATGAGTAGTGGGGGAGAGCCTCGTCAGGCATCGCTTTGGCACCCCCAAGCTCGTCGTGAGTCATTCCTGGCCGTTTCGCTGCAGGTGGGACCCACGCGATCTCCCTCTGATGTCATTCACACGATAAAATGCAACGTCTCACGGTGGAGCCCTGATTAGCCGTTGAATATGAGAGCAGGAGTCACACAGTCTCTTCTTACAGAACCTGAAACCCTGACAGCCAATCAACACTCCCCTTACATTCTAACGCCTAGAGATGGCACCTCATCCCCAGGTGTCTGATGTAATGCGTAAGCCAGATTGCAAGGGCGCTGCACGCTTCCGAGCAGAGCATACCTGAACCGGGGCCTGTGGCAGAGAGAGAGCAAAGCCCTCCTTCTCTCCATCCTCCTTCCTTCCATCTACCCCCTGAAAATCTGAGGCTAGCTGGAGGAAGGAGTGTGATCCACCGGGTACCCGGTGGGACCCGGCACCGGACAACTCTGCCGCTGTCACCTCATCCGAGACGATCTGCTGGTGGAATGGAAGGCGCAGCCAAGGTGGAGAGCGTCCAAAGATGAGGCAGAGGAAGTGAGAGGGGAAGAACTCCATCATCTACATTTGGGTTTCATTAGCAAAGCCCAGAGAAGTGCTTAACTCCAGCGCCGGCCCCTCCCTTGCCCTCGTTCCCACACTCTCACACATGCCCTGGGATCGAGGACGCCGTCCGGTGACTGGCTCGGGTCTCAGCGCCGGGGCTTCTGGGATACAGCTCTCCTAAGAGGCCTCCCACGTAGACTCCGCCACGCACACGAGCAGCAAATCAAAATCCGCTCGCCGACAGTCCCAGAGGCCAGCAGCTCTGTTCAGAATCATCCTGCATTTGGCTACTCGGGCAGGCCCTGTACGAAGGGCCGTAAGTGAAAAGATGCATTGGATCGCAGACTCCTGACACATTGCGTCTTCCCAGGGCACCCACGCTAGGACAGATTTTGATCATCCTGGTGAGTATGGCGGTGACGTGTAGCTGCAACCGCGCGTCTCTTGCTTGCGAATGCCTGAACAGGTGCGGAATGCGCCGGAGCAGAGGGAGGCCCAGAGCAGAAGCGAGCAGACGGCAAATCCGCTGGAGCCGGACGCACTGTTTATGTTCCTCCTCTAGGTGGGTACCGACGCCCCCGCAGGGTGGCCACCACACTTACGAGACTCCCCAAGAGTACAGCGTCAGGGTGCGCTGAAGTGTGACTCATGACCTCATCAGCCCACTGATGCACACAAATATAAACAGACAGTTTAAAAGTTATAATATTAAACCTGAGAATCTCTTAGAGACAGAAGCAAACAGAGACCTATTATACGGCCAACAAAAGTAAACCCAGAGTTGAGCTGACCTCTGGACCAAAGCCACAGACTTTGTGGAATTATCACTGCGGCCATAGCAACTACAACCAGGCCCAGGATGATCACCATCTGATCTGAGGGGATTATCCCTGGGCCTCTGCTGATAGTCGCCAGGCCCCTGGGGCTTATCACAGTTCATCACTAGGCCTGCAGTGTTTTTCACTGAACCCAGATTCTGTGTATGCAGCGGCTGGTTCTGAAAATAAAATGAAAGTTTTAACGTGTACCTAGTTTTGGAGCAATGATTCAATTCCCAAATAAACAGAAATTGTGTTAAAACACAGGCCTGACCCCCTAATGCCAAGCCTGACTCAAATAACCTTCAGAGTGTCCCAATGAAGCTGTAATACAGTGTTTCGGTTTGAGACACTGAACACAGGCGGGTCATTGAAGCTACTGCTTAAGAGGAAGGGAAGGGTGCCACCTTGGCAGCTAACAGCTACGAGGGGCTGGGCAACTCTCAAGCATTAAAGAGTTACAGTGGTGAGTGATCCGGTGAGTCAAGTCAGTTTAACTTTGCCTCGGCATTGAAGATAAGGAAGACTGTCTGAAGACGGGGCCATTGGTAATACAGGGTTTGTCAACCTGAATCTGTACCCCACGTGTTACTTCTGATCTTATGTCATTAGACCTCTCTGATTCATGGTTCTTTGTCTTCAAGCGTTGACTCATCAAGAACCAAAAGCCACAGAGACACATGGGACGCAGACACGTCTTCCTTTTAGCGGACACATCTCTCTCCAGTTGGGTTAAATGCATTTTGTCATGGGATAGGATTTTCGGAGTTTAGCAGGAGACTGCCGAGAGCTCCCGCCCATTAATACGATTCCAGGCACACAGCCAGTGATGGGGAATTTCATCAGCTAGACATAGCCTTCTTTACCTCCCTACTGGCCCTAGGAGTGGAATCTTAAGAGCTTCCCCTCAGCCCCTGACCCTCTCGCCCATGGGAGGGAGCTTGTATGTTTGCAGCCATCTCCGACTAAAGGAAATTTAAATGGCTTCACCCCTGAGGCGTCTCATTCCTCAGGAAATCAAGTGATATCAGCGTTCAGCAATGAGACGGATCTTCTGAGAGCCAGTTATGTTTTAATAACCGCGCGATAAATCGCCCAGTATTAAGCGAGACTGAAAGACAGAAACGTGTCTTTCATCGGGACCGAAGGAAGGACAGAAACAGACTGTAAGTCCGCACAGAATCAAAGGCGAAGCCGCAGAGGACAAAGTGTGGCAGCATCTGTGAACTTCTGCCAGTCAGACTTCTGGCCTCCCAGCATGCAATTCCTTTGCTGGTCCAGCCGGGCGTCTGACACAAATTCAGACTCCAGCAAAGCACTAGACTGAGAGCCAAAACATCACACAGAATTTTTTAGCCGACCAATAAAAGACAGGAGTGGTCGGGTCTTTGTCCTTCCAAAAAAAAAAAAATACAATTAGCCATGACAGTGCTAGACTCGCTTAGGATATTTACAGCTTTCATTTGATACATTTATAGGAGTGTTTGGGAGTGGGATGTATATTAAAGCACCACAGAAGCTCGTAACTTTGCCACAAGACCTATTTTCAGCCCCAGTCGGTTCTTTGAGAATATCTGCTCCCTCATCTCGCCTCATCAACCTTTCCGGCGAGGAGGACGTTTCTCTCCGGTTTCTTAACCAAGGCCCTCACACGCTAACATGCCTTACATCACTTCCGCAGATAAACATTCTGGGAGCTCCCAGAGGTCACGGAAATCTTTCAGGGGTTAGGATACATTTACAAGTTAATAAACGGCCCGCTCTTGTGTTTCCAAGACAACAACCCTAAGCCCTACAGAAATGGCATCATTGAGGTCGGTGCTCCTGGCAGTGGCCAAACGTTGGGGGGCCATTTTATTTATTTGTTTGTTTTTACTCACGGAGAGCTGCATTTCACCAGTGCTCACAAAAGGTTGGAGACTTCATCAGGGGCTGAAGGGCCGTGTGACTAATTGCCCCGTACTGACACTCAGGCAGTGTACTATGATGAGACTATCACAGGACTGTGCAAATTACCATCCGCCTCTTGGGAGTCTGGGAAAACACCCCCCCTCCCTTTTTTTTGTATTTAATCACATTTACATGACAAAGGTATCCATTTCCAATAGCCAGGGTCTTGTACATGTTCCTGGCTCTCTGTTCCCAAGGCAGTCCTATTGATCCCTGATTTTTCCGCGCGTACCGCTCAGGCCCGGTGCGTGAGAGTCTGGGAATGTGGGGAGCTGGATTAGTTCTGCACATTAGTTCTTTTTTAATGGGGAAAATTGGCCAATGTGTGATCCCTAATGGAACCGGCCTACAAATTAGCCTGAGCCTCCTCAGAGCCTTGCTAAACACATACCAATCAAGCACACTCATTACTACTTCAGACTAATTATTCCATGAAAAGCAGGATGAACATTAAAAGAAAAGTTTCCTTGAAACTGGTTTACCTGGACACCACCAACATTGCATCAGGAGCGGCAAACCTTATCTGCGAAGAGCCGGTGTGTATGCAGGGCCTCTGTGATAACCTTTAGATCAGCTGTGCAAACCCAGGTCTGAGGACTCTTCGGCCAATCAGTCCTCTAATTAACAATCTAATTAGGGAGTTGCATTGAAAACCCGCACACTCAACGGCCCTCTCTGGATAAGATTGGCCACCACTGATCTACGTTTTTATCCAAGCACCCACCCTGACCTGCGACCTCTTGATTACCCAGAATTCAACAGTGACAGATTGTCACAGAAACATTACCCCCCCCCCCCCCATCTAATTATTAGTTTATTCAGTTTGTACTTTTTCATTGCTGCTTGTCTGGTCCGTGGCCTAGCAGACATACTAACGTGTACGGCGCAGGGTTACTCTGTAGCCTACCTGGATGAAGTTCTCCAGCTTTACCTTGGCTTCTGCTAGGGTGGGGTCAGCACGCCTCACCTTTACCTCGGGGTTCAGCTTCTGGGCCTGCAGTCCATTGCCAACCACGTGACCTGTGTAACTGAGAGAAAGCTCTGATTAGCGCTAACTGTAGCCTCCAAAGCTCGGGGCCCTATATCATATACATCACGGTGGGTAGCAGTTCAGCCACTAACCCCTGGTGGTGGTGGGGGGGGGGGGGGGGGGCT
>JAODKL010000044.1:16264235-16275080 GCA_026780765.1 Petrocephalus schoutedeni | reverse complement strand
ATGATTGTTCCAGAATTCAGACAAAAAGCATGCAGTTAGGTGGACTGGTAAAAACTGAAAATTGCCCCGGGTTAGATTTAATAAATACTGCTTTTTCGCCTGCTGACCTCACTTCCATTTCCACCACTGATTGTAGGATTTGTAAGAAACAAACCTTCAGGAAAAACGTAATGTTTTAAACTTTAAATTTTGGTACCTAATTTGCTGTGACTTCTGAGAAAAAATGGGGTGAAATGAACCCATATTATACAGTAGGTGAACAATGCTGAGAAATCATTGCATTTCGATGGATAATTTCAGTGTAGTTTTTTGAAAGAAATAACAACATAGTTTGGCAAAAAGAGTAAGAAATATCCTGTATTCCATGCAAAAATATGTTCATGTCGAATTTTTGAATGTAAAAATGATTGAAGTTGAATCTGAAGCACTTGGTCCAGTTTGTAAACTATCCTCTGGTCAATATGCAACGCCAGTAGCTATTCTAAATTACCTGTAGTTTATGATCTTATGTGGATTTTTTTAAGGCCAGTGGCTGAAAATACCAGTGACACTGGCCGCATGAGGGTATCAAAAACTAAACCTTACTGTGGCCCCCCAGGACTGCTTTGTGGACCCCAGCGAGAAGGCCTTTGTGCGCAAGAATAGATATATCACAAATGTCACCTGGTAATTACAGATAAAAATGAACAATGAAATGTTGAATCCATATAACTATAAGTTAACAGTTTCATTTTGAGCGTAAAATGGCCGTGCTCAAGATCAATCCCAGGGCACCTGGAGGACACACGTGGGCACACACTGGGCCAGTGGGCAGCCTTCATAAATTCAGGGGAATGTCAAGTACAGAGCCAGACTTCCCAGCACTCATAAGTCCTGTCTAGTCCTCACATAGGGGCCTTACGTCCAAAGTAAATGATGTTGCCCGGTCCCGAAATTTCCAAGGAAACCAAAACAAATACCTAACGTGAGGACTGTGCGTGCTCCGCCCCTGGACGGCCCCTGGCGTGCGTTTTATTGCACACAGCCAGTGAGTCCTTCAGCTGACAGTAACGCATACATGGAAAAGCAGGGCCACTTCCCTAGAACCCGAAACAAGGCTATGTCGCGGCCTGGGACGCCTGCCTAGAGCATTAACAGCCAGCGACTCGCAGCAGAGAACACTAGACTTAAGTGAAGAGGAGCCAGGCGGGCCGTTTCTGCATTTCATACATAATGAGAGACTCTCTCCAGTTCAGTGCTGCTCACTGACCTAATGGGCTTTCTGGGCTCTCCATTCAAAGCACTGGAATCTGACCAAAAGGCTCTTTTAGGTGCTTCCAGCCCACGCAGCGGCATAAATCTCCCCCTTGTCAGTTCTGCCGAAGACATTACGCTAAGGAGTCTCTTTCCCGCGTGAGAAACACACGAGCCCATGCTGGCTCGCCGCGTCCAATTACGGGCCGGCTCTGCAGGGACGCATAAAACTGGGTGGGCCTCAGAGAAGCCCGCCAGTGGTCAGCTTCAAATGCAGCGTTCTATGGACGCCCAGAGAATGTAGCATCTGGCTAATAACCACATTTGGCGACACCCAAGATGGGGACGGGGGGGGGGGGGGGTATAGCAGGGGGGACACGCTGGACAGGGGGCGAGACCATCGCAGTTTACAACATGACGGACATCAGTTCACCAAGCTGAATGCTTTTGGGCTATGGGATGAGCCCCACACAAACACAATAAGAAGATGTAAAATCCAAACTCACAGAGCTTGGTGCAGAAATCAAACTTACAACACTGTAGGTGTGATGCTAACATTTTAATAGCTAACAAGGCCCCATATTAAGAGCTTAAATGATTTCGATCTACATTTGTACTCTTGGACAGTGATTTTCAACTCCCAGACAGTTTGCATTTTTCTCCTCACAGCTCCTTGCTAGACAATCCACATTTTTGCTCCCACATATTCGCTCCCAGGGCGTCCCCAGAGACCGGTTTGAAAAACAATGCTCTCAGAGACAAGATCTGAAGTATTCTGAATCTTGTCATTGTACCCAAAATGCACATTACTGCTCACAGAAGTATAAACTGAAGTGGGACGGTGGAAACACATCTCTATCACGGCAAACATTTCCAGCCGCGGGGGCTTGCCGATGAGGTATCTGTATTCAACTTCAACAACAAATCAGGCAGGTCTTTGGAACAGGATGTCTAAAGTCAGTCTGTTTTGCTGAGAGAAGTGATCAATAGCATTTCAGCTGTCTACTGACATGAGTGACTCATGAAAAGGTTTCGCTGTGAAGGACGCCAGAAGACCTTGGCTCCACATCGAAACACCCTGAAGGAGCTGCATGTAGCAGAGTGAACAAGGTATTAGTGATGAAACAACATGTCTGAAAGCTTGTTCCTGGCATTTTCTGGATTAACACACCACCTAGTTTAAATCGGTCTTTTAATGGCACAAAACAATCATATAATATTTTACCCCTATTACAGTTAAAGCTACTTTACGTCGAGATCTCCAGTCCCTAAGCAAGGCAGTGTGTAGCTCAGTGCCTCAGTGGGAATCTTTTCCCATGTCTGAAGGGTTGTTTTTTCAAATCTCACGCCCAGCAGAGTAGTCATATCGTCACTGGGCCATTGAGCAAGGGCCCTAGCCCCAATTTTGATCTTTGCTCCTTTTTTGCATGCTGTGTTGCATAAATGGTGTCTGCTGATTTACTAAATGTACCATTCAACCCCACTGGGTAACCTTTTTCTACAGGATAATACTGCATACTAACTTTTAAGATTGATATTTTTGTCCGCTGTCTTGTTATTGGAGATGTGAGGCAGTATTTACTTGTGCCTCTGACACCGGAACATTCAGCACGTTCCTCATTTACAAAAGCTTAAATGAGACACAGACGTGAAAATAACTCTGCTCATGAAATCACGTGATCACATTGTTACGCGCACGGAACATCGTGAAAGACCTTCGCGAGGAGCGCTCCATGGGTCCAGGAGGGACACTGCGCAACGCTTGTCCAAATACCAGGAGGTTCGAATGCAGGAATGTCTGAGTACATCGTATCTGGGCCTGGTTAAGAACTGGTCCTTAAGTAACGAGCTTACAACAGGTTTGGGAAGTAGGAGTGGGGAGGAGTAACAAACTGAAGCTCCTTTCTCCAGCCTCAACCTTCATTGACAACCCGCTGTCTCCAGAAACATGCCCGTCCAAATCTAACTAAGCCGTCGCTTCCATGCCGGCTGATGTGGCTAGCTGCATTAGCTAACCCATTAGCCTTCTGCTCGGACAGGTTGATGGGACACTGGCCAGCGCATGGCGTATGAAAGCTGGTTATGCATCTGCTAAGCATTGCAGAAGGGTGGGAAAGAATGTGTTTAACAAGCAGGAGGGCTGCAGACACAGAGCTAAACTATTAAAATAAATGATCGTTTCATTGTTGAGGTCACATTTCTGGGCCTTAGGCAGCACAAGAGCTGTGCTCCGAGACAACCTCTCCAAACAATGTATCTGACCATTCAATTATTCATACAAGGCTAATCCTTCACATGTCCCGTGCGATTGGCTTCTGTGGCCTGTTATCCTGCATTATTCTCCACGGTTGCCAGCTGTAATTAACAACTTCTTTATGGGCGATGCAAGCTCCAGTCTTAAAGGGATGTGTTTATTTTGGCTAGAAGCTACTGCTTCAGGCTAAAAACCAAAGCAATGACTGTAGCTTAGCCTACAGATCCCAGAGACTGGGAAACACATATTGCTTCCTGTTCTAGCTCAGACATGTTAACATGGTCCCAGAACACGACCAGGATGGCTCAGGTCACAAGCTCTCTACCTCCTGCTTTGAGTGATGGATTCTGGGAGAGGAAGCCATATTGTTAAACTACAAACCCCAGCTTGAAAGGGTTGCCGTCAACTAGGCAACCTCTTTTTTTTCTCCTTTCCTGATTGGATGGCAGAAGCTACATTAGGCCAATGGGAGAGTCTTGCTACAGCATGGGGTCCGCCCCAATGGCTGCTTTGTTTGGCTGTTACGTGACCTGGAAGAGTCCGATCCCAGTTTGCGCAAACTCATGCAGGAAAACCGCCTGTTTACAACCAGCATCCTGACATGTTGCAACTCGCAGGATGATGAGGTCATGCTGGGTGAAAGGCCACAGTTTTCTCACGAAGAATCTGCAGCAAAACCCGTTAAGAAAAATAAAATGCCTAAACACTTTGAATAAATAAACAAATGTGATGAAGTGGTAAGAATAAACATTAAAATAAGGGACCATCCAAACAGAGCAGCGCTTGTGGTCACAGCTGTTTCGGCTCTCCGTTCCGCTTTTTTTTCTTTCACAGCCATGGCGAGATACGCCTCTCGTAGAGTCACAGAGGCAGCTTAATTTCGGCTCCAGAGGACGCTTCTCAAGGTTTCTCTGGCCTGTAAAGTCCCGGCACCCAGGGAATCTCACCAGCACACATTTTCTGGCACACGCCGTTTCCGTACCGTCACTAACCGACGTGGGAACATGCGCGGGTCACCAGAGCTGCAGCCTCGCACCAACTAACACCTTTGTTGAGCAGTGCAACTCTACTCCCTCGTGATAGAAACTGCTTTGCCAGTCTAGCCTCCGAATTAGCCGATCCCTCCAAAACATGATATTAGTCAGAGCTGTGTGCTAGGCAGGATACTTCAAACTACCTAGTGTTTCTTGATCTATGGTGTGGCACCATTAAAGCAGGCAATGTATTTATCACATTTTCTCAGGACTGGATGAAAGTCCGAAAAAATGCAGTGAGAGAGGTCCAGGACACCCAGGACGATGGAATAATCAAAACTTAGAAATTGCAGTGAACCAGTGCATGTTGGATTACGAAGCCAAGGTGGCAGATACCTGCTTTTAATTCATCGCCCTGCAATCTTAGCCCCCTGTGTGCAATCACTGCATTTGAAGATAAGGGAATAGCTGGATGCCTCTGATGCGGATCACGCTGGGTCACTTTTTAGGGCCGAGTTCCGCCTACTAGTCCTTCTAAGTATGTGTCGGTCCCCACGCTCCAGCCTGCCAGCTCCCAGCCCACTTACAAGATGCCAGATTCGTGCTATAAATCTGTTGTCACCTTCTCACAGGTGGCTATTTACTGCCAAAGAAGTTCACAGTATGTAATTATAATCCATCCTCCTTGTCTGGCACAAGAGAAACTTTTTACATGCACAGTTTTCTGAGGAATGATGCTCCCGTGACTCACAGTGGCCCAAGGCCTTCTGGGAAAAAAAACAGTGCGATGACAGTTTTTACAGATGGAACCAAAGTGGTTGAGCAAGTGAAGGGTGTGTGTGTGTGGGGGGGGGGGGGGGTTGCAAAGAGGCACCCTCATTCCTCTCTGGAGCTGGCACTTCCTGTTATGGGGCCTAAATTGGGAACTAGTGTCACATAGTAGCAATACAGACTCTTCATTGTAGGGCACATTAGCCCCATTCTGTGCTACTGGCTGGAAGCAACCATATAATCTGTGTGTGTGTGTGTGTGTGTGTGTATACTGACAGAACGCCATAGGTCCCACGTCTCCTTAAACTCCTACCACAAGGGTAACATCACAGTTGCAGTCACAGTCCTCTGGGGTCTGACAGGTCATAATAACCACAGAGAGCTCAGTGCCTTTGGATACATCCCACGGTCAGCTGAAAGCCCCAAAAATCCTGCAACTCACTGAGGATGAGTGAGTGCCAATGAAAATCTCACCAGGAAACACAAAGGCCACCGCAGGTGGGCCAGGCTGTAATAACCGCCCTGCTGATCTCATGGCACTTCATGGCGTCCTGCACTAGCAGTGAGTAACACCACATGTTAGAAGGGAGCCCCACGCTGGTGGGAGGACCTTCCGTACCCAGGGCCGAGTATGAGATCGTTCATGAGAAGTGTGCTGACCTGCATCTGCGGCCTCACAAAGCAGACGGGGGCCCGTCTGCGCTCACGGTGAGGGGATTTCACCGATGCCAGTGCTCCCCTATATCCGGAAATACAGTAGCTTGTCATTTTCGTCCTTAATTTCCTGTCCTGTTTCTGCAAAAACCGGAAGTTGACCCACGTGTAAGTATGACCCACGTGTAAGTATGACCCTCTGAATTTCTTGACACGAATCGCAGTTCGAAAGAGCCCGAGGACCTCTTTATATTAACGCAGACTCACCCATCATATGGGGGATACAGTTACCATCAGTTCAATGGCCTCCCATTAGCCATATTGTATAGCATCGCAGTTCACAGGCTCGGGTGTGGCCGCCCTGCTCAGTCTCTGCCTTCGGAGCTCCTTAGGCCTCTGTCTCAGATACAAAAGAAGCCCAGGGGGATGACCCAGCAGTGATCTTCCAGGACCCAGGGGGGGGCGTGTCTGAGAATCCTAATTCCGTCTGTGGCTCACTCCCAACTCACCGCGGAGACGCGACGCCTCCATGGCACCCGAGACAGAAGCCAAAAAGCAGACGGGAGCCAGAGAAGGATGGTTCACCCCGGAGCCATCGTGCCACCTGACTTTATAACAGTACACAGTGATGCGTGTACAAGCTAAGCATTTAAAAACTTGAGTTAATCCTTAGCGTTCAAAGGGAAGATTTCCAAAGGTAAGATAGTTTGCTAATTTTTCACGGCAAAGCTTTTTTAATGGCACTTGTAAATTCTGTTAAATTTAATTTTTTTTTTTTTTTTAATTTTTGTTTCATCATTGTTTAGTGTCTACTAATGCTTTCTGGCACTTGCCAGGCTGTCATTGTAAATAAGAATGTTTTGCTTTGCCTGGGAAAATAAAGGCTAAAAGAAAAAGTATAGTAATTATCCATTTTGCCCCTTGGAGATCTTTCTGAAATCTTCCACATACTCAATTTAAGATATAATTGAGCTTGATATAATTCAAACATATAACCTTGGGATATGGAATCAGACACGCTACTGTTGCACCATGAAGTCACAGCAAGAACAGCAACCCCCACAAGCTGACTCCAGATTTGAACCAAGGCCCTCTTGCACCCAAAACGAGAATCATTGCTCCTAGAAAATGGCTGGGCAATATAAACGATAACTTATCGTCATATAAAACTTAGACAATAAGAAAATGAGAGTCTTCGATAAGCTCTCCATAAGGAAGATCACCTATCAAATCGCAGAAATGAACACGATTCCAGCCAATTATATGCCGACCTTTTGAAAATGGACAACCTATGGCCAAGAAACTCAGTGCAAGGTTGTATGAATCAGCAGAACGTGCCACATGCCTCTGTTATGGTGAAATGGAAGCTTTGCCTCAAAGGAAACTCCAGGTGTGGGTGAAGAAAGCAACAGCTCAGCAGCCAAAACATCTTTTTAAAAGGAATATTTGTCCACTTTAAAGTCTGACGCACAGCAGACCGGTGCTGTGTACTGTAAACTCCACCAAAAACTTTTACCAACTAAAACTGAAAGTACATATTTCACTGCTCAAAGCACTGCCATCCAGTGGAACATACAGAATGCAACTGCTCACAGTTGCAGCTACCAGCAATTAGAGTTTCCATTTTCAATCTGAAGAAATACTGGACAGATCGCATCCTATATTGGTTCAAAACAGGGCACACCATTTTATTCTTTGTTACAGGATGGGTGACAGCTCCACCAGCGATGTCAAACCCCTTCCCCGGAACGAGCAGCGTGGCAGGTGGAGAGAAATCCAGGCGACAAACCGTACTGTCAGCGATTTGTAGTGATACACACTACAACAGAAAAGTTTACTTTTCTATGACTGTTTATGGGCCATTCAATTTGGCATCTTTTTCATGAATCTGAATCTGTTTTAGGGGAATCCTAGGGGAAGTTTAAGCAAAAGTGAAGCCCTGAAGTAAAGAAATAATGACTTGGCTTATATTGTGATCATTCTTGATATCGACTGATATGAAAATAATTTTCCCGATAAAATACAATGCCATAGCGCGCAGCCCTGCCTAGACCAATGAGCCTGCAGACTTACTCACTTCCCAGACAGTGGTTTCCCACAGATACAAGTCAAATCATTTTAACTGGGCCTCTTCATGTCCCAACAAGACATCAAATATCTCACGCAGGTCTATGTTTAAAACTTTCTCCACTAAATTATATAAAGATGTCTCGCCTTTACAATTACAAGCTTTCTAGCACCAGGGGTGGAGGAGGGGTAAGTATGATAAGGGAGCCAGATAAAGAGGACACAGGTCACATGGCCTCACAGGACACACAGGACACATTGGGGAAATAAGAAAGTCTGCCCACTGCAAAGCTTTTGCACTGCATTCTGAGTGCCATCACCTGTTAGCCAATCACGGAGCCAGAGGAGCAGAAGCCAGCCCCTCCCCTCCCGAAGGTCGACGAATGACCTCTGAGGAGGAAGGTCACTGGAAAGGTGCCACGGTGGGGCCAAGCACACGCCATTGTGTTCTTTTATATGCTGTGTGAATGGAGCTGGGTGGGCAGAAACCGGCCTCGCTCGGCGCGGCCCCGGGGCAGGGCCACCACCGGTCGCACAGGTGTTGTCTTACGCCTCGGCGATTAACAGACCGTTTAGCGAGCCGCTCGAATCGGATGCCTCTTCGGGCTGCTCCAGAAACAGCTACGGTAATTCACGAGTCCGATTCTACCGAACCTTAACTGTAGCTCGATCCTCACCAATGTGCGGCAGCCACCAGATTCAATCCCGCCGACGCTCAGGAATGTGGACGTGAAACACAGGATAGATCCGAAGCTGGACTCGCACAAAGAAACGTGAGCTCACTCCCTACTCCAGTGATTCTGAAGATGCCATTCTTCGCACTTTAACCTAACAGCTCTCCATGGAGCCCTGCCACGGTTCCCATGGTAACAGAAAGAGGTGAGAGGTCAAAAGTGACAGGCCCTGCATGCTTCTCGCTATGTTAGTCTCTGTCTCCGCTCCTGCCGTGAGAAGACTACGTTAGGAGTCATGAAAATCGGGGAAAAGAGCTGGATAAAACCCGCTGAAGACAATACAAATGAGATTTAAGTGCAATTATTGCTGGAAGGACATCTAGCCTGAGAACTTGGCATCTTTCATATAAGAGTGCCATCTTGTTTGTAAATCGTGTGCTCCCTCTAGTGGCAGTTAGAAATACTGCACCTAGTTCACATAGCTGCTAGACTAAATCAGGAAAAGGGACTAAATGAGTTCAGTTCAGGTCAGTTTATTTTAATGTAGTTTACGATATATTACTTCGCTGTACCTTAGTGTTAGTGTTTGTTCCTTTCACATCTTCCACATCCCACTATGCATCACAGGGTCGACTTGGGAATCGAAGGCACCGTTTATACTTATTTCCCTCTAAACCCCGTATCCCCAAGCTCCAGGCCGACGTCTTCCAGGGAAGGTGTGTGTCCGCTCCTTCTGAGCTGGTTCCCATGTGCTGGGGTCAAAACTCAGCTTGGAGTCACCAATAACTGGGGGGTCACTGTATATGTTTATGAGTGGAGCCGTGGAAGACGTAAGAATGGGCTGGAGCTGGGTCCAATGCGGGCTCGCGCTTGGGCGGGTCACTCGGACTGCAGTCAGAGGAGAGCGGGGTAAGTCTGGCGGGTTGAATGAATGAGCCTCGGCCCGGGCTGGGCCTGACCACACAAGCCAGCAAGCACAACCTCTACACATCTATAGCTGCAAATGCACATTATTAAAAGCAGGAAGAGAGAGACAGTATCTCCAGGCTGAGGGTGTCTGGAAGGGGGTACCCCAGAGGAACATGACCTGGTCTCAAGAAATAGAAGAAGAAAGACCTAAGGACTCTGGGAGTCTAGGAAGGAACAGGGAAGTCATTTACACACCTATTAGCTGTTCTCCATCAGGTTCACACCTCTGACAAGGATGCCCCTCTTTTAGACACCTGGATGGCCACCATGCAGCGGAGAGGGAATACTAATGTACCAGCATTAAATACTAAATAAATACTATTTTGAATAAGAAAACCCCGGGCCCACACTTGTGGGTTTTCTGAAGCTGTTTGGATGTTTCCAGAAAATCGTGGGAAATTAAGAAGGGGAAACGGAGCATCCGAATGGCCTTGAAGCCGGTGAGCAGCCGACAGCCGGGAGGCGGGGGGGCAAGTGCGGCGGCGAGCCGGAAGCACTCCGCTACTGGGCGCCACGCTACGGCGGCAGCCAGCACTGGGAAGGGTGACGCCATCCCAGTCAAACGGCCACGGATCTGCTCCTCATTAACGTGCCCAATCTCTCCATCTGGATTTAAAATGACTTTTCTTATTACGTTTGTTTTTCTCGGATTTGGTTCCCCACAACGAGCCTGTTACGCGGTTACGTAGGCGACGTCAGCCTCGGCAAAACAAACAATATTGACGATCTATTAAAATTAATGACTCCGACCGGTTTAGATAATGACTGGTTCCAGTCACTTGAAACTGTTCGGGGTTTTTTAATGGAATCCGATTTTCCTGTGATAATCGGCAAACAATGACGTGGACCACAAATTGCACAACTCAGTCCCCGGGTTAAGAGAGTCTGACTTACGAACATCTCGTCCTTGCGAACGGACTGCCAGTCTACTGTATAAGACATGTGGGTTAGATGCAGTGGTTTGTAATAACGAAGGCACACACTACTTTGTGGCACTCGAGAAAACACTGCATGTCTTCAGTGGTGTGCTGGCTCCATGTACAGTACGGTACCATATGTACTTTTACCTTTATTATTACTGGATAATAATAATAATTCTTATGTACTGCATTATTATTTTCCGACTTACAGTACAGGCCAAAAGTTTGGACACACCTTCTCATTCAATGTGGTTTCTTTATTTTCATGACCATTGGTAGATTCTCACTGAAGGCATCAAAACTATGAATGAACACATGTGGAGTTATGC
>JAODKL010000044.1:16253599-16264062 GCA_026780765.1 Petrocephalus schoutedeni | reverse complement strand
TCAGTGAGAATCTACCAATGGTCATGAAAATAAAGAAAACACATTGAATGAGAAGGTGTGTCCAAACTTTTGGCCTGAACTGTACCTACAAATTCCACTTAAAGGAACGAAACCTGTCCGCAATCTGGGCACAGCCTAAATATAGACAGGAACTGAGAACACAGAATCAGTCTCTTGTATGACAATATCCTGTCAGCTTCCCCGGAGTCACCATAACGGCATGACTAGTAAGGCTGTCCAATAGGGGGCGGGATTGAGTCAGAATTAGCAACACACACCACACGGAGACACGAATTGTAACTGGAGTCCCACCGGAGCCAAGGCCTCACCGGCCTGGCAGCTTTATTCAAAACAACAGTTGTTAAAACTGCTCCTGAACTAACTATGTACACCAAGGGTGGCCATTCTTATCCAGAAAGGCCCATTCTGCGTGCGTGTTTTCTCTGCAACTCCCTAATTAAGTTACTAATTAGAGGACTGATTGGCTGAAGAGTCCTCACACCTGGGTTAACCTAAAGGTTATCCAAAAATACCTGCGTACAAACTGGCCCTTTGTGGATAAGACTGGCCACCCCTGATCTACTCCAACCACCTCAGTGGGTTCTTCCTAAAATGGTCATGGCTTCATGCAAATATCTACCAATAATCATGACAAGTAGACAAGCGCTTATTCAAATAAGTAAGAACGTCACCAGCCACAACCAGTGCAAAACAAAACAAAAAAACAACAATGAAAGGCCAGTGCAGAAAAGCCAGGAGGCAGCCCACATGGAGGAAGTATCCCAAAGCAGGCATGGGAGACAGGAGTCCTCCTGAATCCCAGGCCATCCGACTCCTATGGCAAACCATCCACCGCTAAACTGGTTGTCATCTGTGTGGTGGACATGGCGGACAGAGAGCAGGCAAGGGGACGTATAGCATTTAATAAACACCTTTGTAGAGCGCATGTGAAGTTGGCTTGTCTTTGCCCCCGGCCCCCAAACCACGTGCCCCAGCCCTGGCTATCTAAAGCCCTTTGTGCTGAAGCCAAACCCATTTCGTTCTCCTTCCTTGTCGCCATTTCATTAAACCCGTCTCCACCACCGTACCCAAATAAAGCCCCGGTTCTTTTCTCCGTTCCCTGCTTCCCCCAAACCCACTCAGAGGAAGACTAACAGTCACCTTTCAATTATGCTTTGCCTCCCATTCAATGTGGATTCGCCCTGCAGGCAGAGGGAACGCGTGCAGGAAGATCACTTCCAGCCAGCACTTCCACCCTCCGAGAACCCGGAAGGCGGGAGAAACGGCAGCTGCGGTTGAAACATGCATAAGCCGCCATTGTCCAGACAAACGACCAAGTGCATTTCTATTCCCGGCCTTCGGGCGGCCTTTCTTTGGCACTTCTTACGGCATTCAGTGAAACACGATGCAAGACAGGGCTTCCCGGCACCACCTAGGAGCGTGTCAGCCTGGCAGCGGTTGGGGTCTTTAATAAAAACCATACAGCAGTGCCCAACAATTTGAGAAGCTGACAGGAACTGACCTGGCGGTACATTGGACGCAAGACAGGAACGCGAGGCCTTGTCACACTGTCATGGTTATATCCAGACCTCGCTACCGATGCTCTGCCAATGAGCCGTGCCAAAAAGAGGGGGCTGTCCAATAGGATTGTATCTTGCAGACTCCTCCCTTTTCTGATTTGCATAATCACTGATGATGTTACTGCATTCCAGAGAGATGAAAGCCAAACGGCAAAGACCTGCAGGCAAATCTGGCCACCCAGACTCAGTCATCTGCAAGTTCATTTTCAAGGCTGTCAGAATTTGCATGTAAGCTCCCCACAGTTGCAGAACTGGTCCGATCTGTCAGTGGCTGTGTTGTTTCCTCAGGGTCTCCTGAAAAATCCTGTGAAAACCCCCGTGCATGCCAGCCAGTTCCCCAAAGGTTATCCATGAGTTATGCTATGTTTCACACCGTTGTTCTTTCCTACTGTTCACACTACCACTTGTTGGCATCCACTCCAATACCATGGAGACCATTTCAGCCAGGGGGGGCCCAGCAAATGGGGGAAGAGTCAGTGGAACGCTGGCGACCCTCCTACCCAGACCCCTATGCCAATACCACTAGGCTCCTGCCCACCTGCTGGCACCGCGTGCCACCCCATAATCCCTGCGGGATAAAACAACAGCAGCAGAGTTCCATGGAGTCACGTCAGACTTGGACGTGGGAAAGCGGGGGGGGGGGGGCAAGGAGCTGGAGGTCAACGTGCAAGTGAAGGATGACACTCACAGGGGTCACCATCCTGGTGAGTGGGGGGCACACAGGAATGCCTGTGAAATAATGGAGGCAATGGAGCTATGCCCATGGCAACAGCAGCAAGCTTCTGTCCAACCACATCACGTTGTGTCTCACGTTTAGTCACCTGACAGTTTACAGATGCCTCATGATGGCTGCCTAAGTGCCTGTTTCTCATGTCTGGCAGCCACAAATAGAGAATGAACTCCCACTGCATGACCACACAATCATAATGACAACAGGTAGTATACATATAGGATTTTCACATGGGCACCTACAGTCATTTTATTGATATCGTGGACAAATAAGGAACAAACAGATGGCTCAGTGTGAAAGAGTGCAGCCTCGCGACTCTCCGTTTCGGGTTTTGAACCCATCCCTGGCTCATGTTTGCATGGGTTTCCTCAGCAAACTGACACCCCATCCAGGGCATCTCCTGGCTCATGCATGCTCCCTCCTCAGCCAGGAACCGGGATAATTATATAAGCATGTACAAGCATAGATCAGGGGTGGCCAGTCCACAAAGGGCCGGTGTGTATGCAGGTTTTTGGGATAACCTTTAAGTCAGCCGTTCAAACCCGGGTGTGTGGACTCTTTGGCCAATCAGTCCTCTAATTAGTAATCTAATTTGAGTACCAGAGAAAACCCACAAACACAATGACCTTTTCTGGATAAGAGTGAATAATGAAATAGAGCATTAAACTACTGGCATCATCTGTGAGAGACTGATTATAGAGTTTAGTGCATGAGAGAGAGGGTTAACATGGCCATCTCTGGGGGCCGCTCAGGTCTGCTAGCCGGCGAGTTCACAGCACAGCAATTCCTAACACTACCCCCTTCTCCTCTCTTCATCAGCCTGCCAAAAAGTACCCAAACAGGCCCTATTGGTAGCCTGACATTTATTTATTTAGCAGACCCATACAAAGTAACAGCCTCATGCGGAAACCCCAGGGTCAAAGGTGGCATGACTACTATGCCAGCCAGAGGATTTGAACCTATGACCTTCTGAGCACAGGCACAGATCCATGACTCCCCGAGCTGCACACCACCAGGTGCACCAGTATTGCCAAGATCTGAGCCTCCATGGGTAAATAGTAGATCGCACCTCCTGCCACAGTGAGGGTATTCATGTTTAGCCAGCCGAGTGCCTGTGTGTGTGCACACGCGCGCGTGTGTGTGTGTGTTGAAATGCACGCCTAGGAATGCATTTAGGAGCTGAAAAGAGAGAACTGCGGTCCCATCGCCTGCCGCAGAAACCTCCACCCTCCCAAGACGGCACAATAGATTCCAGATGTCTGTGCGATAAACAAACGGATTGTCATAACCTGCAAGACATATGAAGATGTGATAGCTTCAAGTGCTGTGTTTTTCCCCTACTGCCATGACAGGCGAGCGTGAAGCCACGGACAAACTAGACCAGCTTGATCCGATTTCACTGGCACAAAATCAATAAGATATAAGCCGACATTTTCCGGGTTAGTCTAATTAAAATAATGTGTCTCTGTGGCCAAACTAATCACTACCCATATCATACAAATATGTGCTAAACAATAAGTAAGAATCTCAAGGCAAGGAAACACATATTAGCTAAAAAGGAGGCATCCAAACGAACTTGTTGCCTGAGCTGACCTCTGCTGTAGAGTGCTCAATTTTTTTATTGGCATATTTTTTTTAACACAAGCTAGGCAGAGAGGTGTGTAATGCTATGGACAGAAAGCCAGGAAAAGGCAAAGTGCTGCTCATTTTTTGACGACCCACCTCCCCACAGTCCCACTGGTTTCACATCTGCCAAAACAGAGATAAATAGACTTGTGTACTCTGATTCCACTTTTATTATATTTACTGAAAAGCTCTGCTATGAAAAACATTTTTTTTATCGTATTTTGCTAAACATCGGAACATAAGGAGTAGGATCAGAACAGTCTAGTTTTTCCTGACCTCTTCTATAGAGTATGGCTGAAACATTCACACTCTGGACATACTTCTAATATCAGCACACAAACATCAAGGATCAAACCATTTCCCTTGGATGGGGAGGCTTCTGTGGGCTGTGGCAATCATGTGACAGGCCCCCTCCCCCCATTAACCACAGCAATCCCATCAGCCTCCTGTCCACTCCTTCCTTGGCTCCTACTTTGAGTAAATAGTTTTGCTTTCAAAATGTACCCAAGACCAGAATCTAACCCATTTTAGGAAACAGCCTTTACAGCTTCTTAACCCTTTAACAGACAGACTTACCACAGGCTACCAAGCCAACAATTCATCTTCACTGTGTAAAAACAGTCCTGCCAAGAGTTAATGTGAATCAGTCACTCTTTCCCTCACTCAGATTTGTGGTCCAATCCGCTCTCACTAAAATTATGATTCCGGACTCTCTCGCCTAAAACAAACTACATTTGGGGCAACTGCCTAATATTCAGCTAGGGTTTGTTCACCTGCAAATCAGGATCATCCAAATACCGGGGCATGACTCCTCTTATTACATTAGAACAAAAAACATTCCCTGGAGTCCGCTGCCCAACTGCCTGAAGGCCACATGCTAGCAGACTGATCCCTGGCCTCCACCTTAGGCCAAGAAAACTCCGGTTTCACGACACCAGTGATCAACTGTTAATCGATACCAACAGCTGGATCAACAGAAAATAGGATAAAATGCCTAGTTCAAGTATTAATAAAGGTATTTGTGAAGTACAGGACATATGAGGATCCTCCTTCCATTCCCGTGCAAACAGAACTCACGCAAGGGTGCCAGATCCTCACAGCACCACCCCCCAACACACACACACACACACGCGCAAACACACGATGAGCTTGAGAAATCAGCCTAAAGAATGCACTTCTGCATCTCAACTTTTCACTTCAGCATCTTCCAGCCCAAGACGTGCTGATAAATCATTTTAACGTCTGAGAGCGCCCACAGAAAGGGCCAGGAATGCGCAGTGCACGTCACCCTCTGTTAATCCTCAAGCAAATGTCTCATAATTCAAAGAGCTGAAGGTTATTGTGGTGAAATGGCCACACACACAGATGGAACACAAGAGGCTATTTCGCGATTGGTGTCCAATCCACTAGACCATAAGTACAATTACTGGTCAGGCATTCAGGAGTTCATGCATTCCTTTGGTGTGTCAGTATCCTGCATGTAGCTTGTGTTCTTCTATAAATTCAGGTCTTCTCAGGTATCTTATAGTGCAGGTATATTGGTCACAACCCCTTACGGTGCTCTAGGCGGACTGTCCTCCTACCTGTTCACCACATTATCGCCACTCCAGCAGGACAAGTCATCAGCCACAGCCGCTCCCTGACAGAGTGCGTCGGGCAGGATGGTGAACACGGTTTTGTAGGGCTGGATGCGACGGCTGAAATCCCTGCAACAAAGCAACCCGAGGTAAAGAGCGGGACCCCGGGCTAAAGGAAGGTCTACTGGGATGGACACCTAACTAACACGGCGGCTGAGAGCCAGACCAGCAGCTGGAGATCCAGGGGGTGAGCAAGAAAAAGAAAGTTAGTTCAAATCTGATAACAAAAGGAAAGGTGATGATGATGAAGATGAAGATGAAGATTAGGGTTATGACAATTCTACAACAAACACATTTTAAAAGGCTATGTAGATACACACTTGAGGGCCACTTCATTAGATACCTCCAGGTCGGACCATCCAGGGCCCACATTTGCTTCCAGAAAAACTTCAGCGATAAATGAGTTGTACATTCAGAGTTTCCACACACCACTGTTGTACTGAGCTGTTATTTTGGGTCCTCCTGTTAGCTTTAAGGAGCCTGGCCATCCTCCTCTGACCTCGCTCATTGATGAACTGCCCCTGACTGGATGTTTTGTTTTTTTTTTTTTGTTCATCAGCCCATTCCTTGTAATCTCAAGACTCGGTAGTGAGCGAAATTCCCAGCGGAGTGCTTGTTTCTGAGACGCTGGAACCGGCATGTCTGGCAACAACAATCACAGCGCATTCAAAATCGCTTAGATCACTCATGTTTGCCATTTTCATGCTTAGTCACGCAGTAACCCTTCACCTTCCCTGTCCGCTGTATGTATTACACCACTGCCACGTAATCACATGGCAGGAGAAGCTGGCTGCGTTAATGAGCTGGTGACCTAATGAAATGGCCGCTGAGTGTAGGAAGAGGTTACAAAGCTTATGCTGCATGCTTTTAATTAATGTTAAGACACAAAGACAACAGTGCCCCTTAAAGAAGACAATTAAAAACAAAGATCTGCTACTCATGACCTCACCTTCGGAGAGGGAGTGGTGGGAGAGCATTGGGACAGAGGATCCATGCTTACCTAGATAACTTTTTCATATTTTTATGTTTATCGCTCTTGGAGGGTTTCAGAGGTAGGGTACTGGGGATGGTCAGACGCTTGGGTGATGCAGGGGGGAATGGTAAGGGGGTGCTGGATGTATGCAGGTCAGGGAGACGGGGAGGGCAGTGGAGGAGACGAGTCAGAGTGAGGAGGAAGGAGGACACAGGGAGGACAAGAAGGGAAAACAAAAACACAGTTACCGGTGACATCGTGACCTCAGCAAACACAGAGGAGACGTACGCAACAAAATGGAAAAAAGAATCGGAGAACATGCATGTCAGGCGTGTTTGCATACCGTAAGATACGGAGGCATGTGAAAATAATGATGCCAAATGCAGTTTAAATACTTCAGCGAACAAAACAGCATGTGGATCATAAATATTCGCAGCACGGCATGTTCATTGGATAAGATCCTTACGTTCATGCTGGTGCCTTCTATGCATTCTGGTGTTTGTAGCTCATTCACCCACCCCCCTTCTGCTCTGTGTCACTACCGTTTCACCGCACCAGCTGCTCCCATCCCCATGCAGCCACTTCTGCTCCTATGTCACTGAAGTCTCAGTTAGCATCGCTACCAGCTTTACTGGCGACCAGCACGAGACATGGAAACCTACCTGTAGGGAAGGTCAGTATAGGCCTGCCAATGAGCTGACAAGAGCGAATGCCCAACCGTGGTGGGGGTGGTAAGCTAATGATGCAAGGAGTGCCAACAAAACCTCCTGCCCCCCCCCCCATTCCCCCCACCAAGCCCCTGCTAGCTATGGCACAGGCCTGTCTGAAGGTGGAGGACTTCACTCCATGTAGATCCCAGAAGAGTCACGATGCAGAAATTAGTGCACAAACTTGTACTCCTTCCGTATATCAGCCTCCCCTGGCTGACTTAGCTTAGCATGACTTAGCTGTTCACAGGGTATTCACTGCATGCTGCTTGTGAGTGTAAGCGCATAGACATCTGACACCAATAAAGACAAAAGAATTAACTGCTGTTCTAACCATAGACTCAGATCCCTTCCCTGTCTGAATTAAATCGCCAAGCATCTCAACGCCTTCACTGCCGATGGCCTCTAGCTCACAGTATCAAGTAATGGTGTGTTCTTCATTGTTACTGTGAATAGAGGGGCGTGTGCCCCAATTCCAGATAAGCTCTGGTCTCACCTCAGGAGGGTGTTGAGCTGGGACACGGATCCATTTGTTGAGCGCCTTGCGGGCAGGGGAGTGGACGGGCTTGAGGAGGTCGCCGTCTCTGGGGAGGAATACTCGCCAGTGGCTGTCTCTCTGGGCTGCCCACACGACATCTCTACCTGGATGGTAGGTAGCACAGCAAGAGAGGAAAAGCGGGTTGAATCCACAAAAATAGAATTTTACTCAGAAACCCGGTGTACAACAAGCATTCATATGGAGAGTAAGTGAGATGAAGCAATGAAACAGGCGACAGGTGAACAAATGTTAAGCAGGAATGATTCAACCTCATGGAGCCATGTAGTCTAACAGACCAGGCAAGCTCCCCATTAACAGTGCCAATCCTATCAAGCATTGCCAGTCAACTAATAGTTGGCCACCCTCCGGCACCCCCTCAGTGTGAAGAGCATGTCCAAAACAAGATGAAATAGGGTGGTAAAGCTTGCCTAGAATACCACATGGGCTTTGAGCAGCACGGCAGGTCTGATCCAGCATGGAATCTTTCCTTCATAAAGCATACCCATGTTTTTCATTCCTGACCCTCACACTCCATTTATGTTACTTGTTTGTTGCGGTATCAACTTTGACAACTTGCGCAAGTTTTAATAGTACCTTACTAATATTCACATTTAGTCTATGTCTGTCTCTTTTGTTGAATCTGGATCTAAGCTGATGTAACCTCCTAATATCCCCCCGGGGTACAACAAAGTGACATCCCAACAAGGTGCCAGTAAAAAGTTAAGCAAATGTATTTGAGTATGAGAAAGACTGGGAAATTGATTATGACTTTATTGACCAGTCAGACAAAGGAAATAGGGGTGTAACGATTCGGTTCTGGTTCGGTTCAGACCTCGACCCTTAAGCTATAGTTCAGTTCATACTTCAGTTTATTGGGGGGAAGAGATTGGGGGTGAATAAGAAAAAGATTTCTGGGCTTTATTATCCATTCGTTTTCTGTAACCACTTATCCTATTTAGGGTCATGGGGGGGTTCAGAGCCTATAAGCAGAAAGCAGGGAACAATGCAGGATTGGGTGCCAACTCATAGCAGGGCACACTCACACAACATTCACTCACACAGGCACACCAACTGGCAATTTGGTAACTCCAATTAGCCTCAGCATGTTTCTGGGCAGTTCGGGGACGGTGTACTCAGAGGAAAGGACAGGGGCAGAACATCCAGACTCCACGCACATGGAGCCATGGTGGAGACTCTAACCCTGATCCCCGAGGTTTGAGGAAACAGTGCTGACCACTGCATCACCATGATGCCCCATGAGTGTATTAGTCACCAGCAATTTGGAACACAAAAGAGGGTCATTATCCATCATGAGCCAACGAGACTGGCCTAGCTTTGACCACAGGCATGATTACTTGATCATGATTGGCCAAACATAGTCAAGTGGCAATTGTAAGATAATAAAATAGCTGCAATGTGTATATTTACAAGAATATACAAATTGCCCTAACTTTAAATTGATCTAGATGTATAATGGCGTTATTTGTGAAATGAAAAATGAGTTTTGTAACATTAGTAATGTAATAGAGAGCTCAACAGGTTGTACCTGCAGCAGAGGGTGCAGGTTGGGGTTAGGCTTGGCGTTGGGGTATCATGTGTGAACATTTGTATCGTGGTTTCAGTCTCGGTTTTACGCCACCACTAACCAGCACACCAAGGAGTTGTATGCTAACGATACCCTGTATTTCCCCTTGATCAGATTCCATATAAAAAAAAAGCTTGAAAGTATTTCTTTGGCCAGTTCTCTATGGACAGGTTGCCGAGGCTTTAGTTTCAGTTCTGTATTATCATCGTGCATTTTTATTGAATATACATTCCTGTTGGGGTCAATGGGTCAATGCTGTTGGAGCGGCATCCTAAGTCATGCGATGAGGACAGGCAATCCCGTTACAATGCATTAGCCCATCTGGGGGAATGCAAATTAATTCCGCTAAGTGACAGCAGAGACGAGGCAGAAAATCAGCTGGAAGGTTGGGATCGTGTTAGCACTCGCTAATATCTGAATATGTGCCTTCATTAGAAAGAGAGAAATAGAAGGAGAATGCCCGAGGAGCGGAAGAGGAGAGAATGCAGGAGAATTGAATGCCAATCAGAACTGCTGAGGTGCTGTCCTTGTCCGGGTACAGCCAATCAGAATCCCAATAAAACACGTCATTATTCCTTTAGCAAAGAAAGAACCTACTGACAGGATCTGCAATGGAAAATGTGCCCTGGTGGCTAAATTCCTAACTGCAAAACTGAGCAAAAATAATGCTATGATGGGTAGGACCCAAAGTCAAGAAAGGCAACTTACAGAGCAAACAAGACAAACTCAAGCTGACGCTAGGGGAAACTGAGGGGATTGGCCCCTCTGCCAGGTGGCAAGCATAGAGGGGTACGCTCAGGTGCTGTGCAAGCCAGATGAGGGTGCCAGAGAGCAGCACTGCTCAACTGGTATTAATAACTGAGCTATTATTGGGCTGGAATTCTTCAAACACCCAGACGCACCGGCGGGAGTCCTGGGGAGTTTGAGGGAGCAGGAGGTGGGGGGGGGGGGGGTCAGGACTGGAGCGAAACACTGCCAGTGCTGGAACCTGTCACGGTGTGATTAAGTCACCTCATACAATGTCAGATTCAACGGTAACTGTGTAGAGTTACTGACCACAAGAGGGGGGGGGGGGGGGGGGGCGGGG
>JAODKL010000044.1:16224529-16241152 GCA_026780765.1 Petrocephalus schoutedeni | reverse complement strand
AATTCATTGTAGAGTCTTAAAGCACTTATGTAAGTCGCTCTGGCTAAGGGCGTCTGCCAAATGCTGTAAATGTAAAAAGGAGTGGGCCTGCCAGCCGCTTGCGCTGGGGCTCCAGCCCTCGGCCTAAGGTTTACACCGGGGCTGCGTGTTGCCCCCTCGCAATTCCTCATGTGGAACCCTTTTCAGTTCCTCACCTTCGAGGAGTGACATACCCTGAGGAAAGCGTGAGAGGCAGACTCACCCCCTCCTCTGCAGGGTAGCCACAGGGGAACCGAAAGCCTGTAAATCCAGCTAGTACAGCCCTCCTGAATGCCCGCAGGGGACACCTGGATTAGAGTGACCGTACATCCTCATTTTCACAGACATGACCTCTCTGTGTAGAACCTGTAAATGCCTTAAAAGTCCGGGATTTCACCCTTTCACACTGAAACTTGCTTTCAACGGTCAGAATACTTTCTGTGTGCATATATGTGTTGCTTTGATAGCTCTCTTTGTGTCCTGCCCCTTGTTTTATCGCAAAGCAGAACATGGTGACCCTAATCTGGATTCCGGGAGTCATTTCAGAGAGCACAGCGTTGTGCTCTGTCCTGATGAATGATGAAGCAGACCTAACCCTGTAGTGTCTGTAGTGCCCTGGTGTTCCAGCCGTGTCAGGCACAAAGGGGATGGATCAGAGCTCAAAGTGCATGAAAAATAACAGAACTCTGAGCTCCGTGTTCATCACTTGTGGGCTTCATCAATCTTTCAATAAAGCTATTTTCTATATTATTCCCCCCAAAAAAACATTTTATGAATATTTAGGAAGCGAGGAACCCAGAAATTATGACCAAAATAAGCACTGCATAATATTTGGGGTAACCTCTAACAACAACTAAAGGAAGTCTTTAAGAAAGGGAAAAAATTGGTATCGGATGCTATTTTGTAAAAGGTCACTTGACACATCATCCATCCTCTCCATCCATCATCTTCTGTCTGCTTATGCTGGCCTGGGCTGCTCGTCGCTCGAAACATGGATCTCTAACTATGTGCATAACAAAATAAACCAATATGTGTACGCAGAAACCTTACCTCTAGTTCCGTATTACGGATACCCAGATTAAGCCAGAAGCAGCACAAATTTAAATAAATTCAGAAAATCCCTGTTGCTCTGTAGTGAATGAATTAGACGGATAAATGCAAAGTGGGGTGTACGCCTAGCTAATTTAAAAGCCTAATTAGCAGGGCCGGGTCAATCCCAGAGGCGGCCACCGGGGGCGCCGATATCTGAGGGCGCGCTGACTTGCCAGCCAATTTCACTTTGCCTCAAAGAGCCGGCAGGGATGCTGATTTTGGCCGCCGCTTTGGCTAGGACTGGTACCGCTAATTCACATATCTCACGTATCAAGGTAAAACCTTCAGATTAAAAAAAAATATATCCATAAGTAGCTCCTTAGGCACTATCTAAAGCGAGCACAGTATAAGAAGTCCCTCCCCTTAGAGTCACCTGAGCCGGATTCAGACTAGCGACATAACATATGCTATAGGAAAGTCCTGGGGCTGCCTGCTTAACGGGCTCTCCTGCACAGACTGACATCTCCGGGTCCCACCGGTCATTTGTCTGCATGATCCAAGATCAAAGAATTTGACTTTGCAAAAACGCAACATTAACAGAGAGCCGCAGCTGCGATAAGGAAAATACGAAAAAGGCCGCCAGACAAAACGTTCTTCCACAAGCCTCTCGCGAGCCGCAAGAGGACGCCGGGTTTAACAGATCTCCACAGATACAGATCCAGGTACGCCGACTCCGAAAACCTCCAAAAAAGCCAAATTAAAGGAAAAGAAAACAAAAAAAGGTCTAAGTTTTTATGGTTTAAACAATAACACCGTAACAACATAATGCAAACCACAAACTGGAACGTCTCAAATTTCAGGGATGGCTTCTCTCCCCCCTTTAGATTTTTCTTGACATTTCCGGCTGGCAAACAAAGGCAACCTCCTCTCTTTTCAATCCATTGTACCTACCGCGGTTCCCCCCTCGGTTATTCTGACAGCTACAAAATACATGGGGAGAGGAGATGAGAAGTGGAATAGTTTGCGTAGCTTTCTCCCATTCACTAAGTGCTCGTTTGTAAGATATCCATCATCTTCAATCATGTAAGGAAACTCCCACAGAAATGTGATCATTTCATTATGCTCAATGGCCTGTTCGAGATTAAAGCAGTCTATCCAGCCCAGTCCAGCCCAGCAGAACCACCGTGTCTGCCCGCGCTGGGGACCCGGGGACCCCCTCTTACCCTGGAGTTCGGAGCTGTGCTGAATCAGGAGGAACTTCAGGCTGAAAGTGTACGACTGTATGTGCTGCAAGATCTCCCGGCGCACTGCGGCCTGGTAGCTGTCCTCCATCTTGCGGGTGCAACATGTGGGGCCCTGGTGTTTGCAGACCTGCAGGTCCACATCTGGGGAGTAATGGGGTCAGGAACAAAGTGGAAAAAGAGTCATTTACTCTCTGGATACATTCATCTAGAGCAACCTTGTTGATATGACATTCTGATTTGACTTGCTCTTCTGTTAACTTCTCATAATGTTTTGTGATGCATCTACTGGCTCCACAGAGGAAGCTCAGCCTAGCTGCGTTGAACCTAAACTGGCTCCTTGAAGTAATGTTGTGATGTGTTATTTGCTTGCTCATGGGAATTTTACTTACAAAAACATGTTCTGAGGGCAGAATGAAAAAATGATTGGTTCAGAGAAACAGCCAATCCGATATTGTGTCAGATGTCAGACCAGCCAATCAGATGTCTTTGTCTTAATCCCACCTCCTCTAGTTGTTTGGACCCACTTCCTCTACAATCTGATTGGCTCTTTCACTGAAGCAATTCTGCCTCACCGCCAAATGTTTGTGTAAGTAAAACTACCACGAGCTATTTGCATTGCATGTACATTGTGATGCAAAAATGCCTTCCAAATAAATAATAAAAGCAAAAATTCTCAATCAAACACAGGTCCATAAAGGGTGCTATGTAGACATGGGGCCTTGACAAGAAATACAGAACCAAGATTGGAAAAAACGAATGACACACCAGCAGAACCTCATTTCTCTCTGACCAACGCTCGTCCCAGTTACGTGCCAGCTCTGCTGACAAGGTCCGCCAGGCGGGCCAGCGTCAGCATGGGTCTGAAATAAGACACGAAATCCGCACGCTCCGGAGCCTCGCCTCTCCCTCCATCTTTCACCGGAGAAGCACCCCGCGATGACATCAGCGCAGTCCGCGGCTAAAGCTCCATAGCGCGCGCGTGGTGCCTTAATGCCCCCCCCCACCTCAGTTTTCATTAGGAAGGATAAACACAGCCAGCTGCGAAACCTGAACTGCCCGTCGCTCTTTGGAGCCCCTGAAAACTGTGCGCCTCGTCTTCCAAATCTATCGCTGAAACACAATAGGATGCGTTGGTTTGTCAAGGCCCGGCCGCATTGCTGGCGCTTAATTACCCTGACGGGGCCAAGTCCGAGGACCAGCTGCACTCATCCCTTTCCACTGAGGTCATGGCTGACCTCTCTCCCGAGCCTGCTCCCCTGGCCGCAACCTCCCATGTGAAACTAATACGCGGGGACTCCAGGAATCTGGTGCGGGCCCCACGACCTGTGGATCTTCAGAAATAGACCCTGGCTTGCAGGCATGGACCAGGCAGTGGGCTGCGTGTGATAGTCACAGTCAATCAGTACTTCCGTATAGGGTCTCTGTGCATCATAAGGAATCTAGGATTGGCAACAGTAGACTTCATTGGTCAACAAAGAGCAGACTCTCCCCATCTCCCCATCAACTCAGCCCTGCCATGGACTAGCACCCAAATCCAGGCAGTAAGAATTTGTCAGATACCGCGAGGGAAGTGGACAACTTTCATTACATTAGTATATGCGTTTTGTTTTGAAAAGTATGAATTTGCACTGATGAAGGTGCACAAACTATTAGCTGATATTATAGGTTTGTGACTCATTCGAACAGCAATAAGATATGGGCTGGCCTTCACTTTAATAACTGGTGACATTCACTGTCAACCATGTTGTCACTGGAAATAGACCATGGATGACTGGCGAATTCACCTTTAATTCATAACACCCTGCTGAGTTTGAAATCCACAGGAAGCATGATACCGGCAAATCACATGCCTGCTGGATCCTTCAATGTGTGAGATTGAATCTGCTTAATTGTCCCCAGTTGTTCTGTTGGCTGCTTTATTAGACAGCATCATTGAAGTCAAAGTTTGACAGCTCATGGCAACTTCAACAATCTGTGGATAGATAGACTACTAGAGTAAAGCTGTGGTTCAAATAGGGATAGCATATACAGGCTGACCCACATAAAAGCAGCTCCACACTTCAATTTATAATTACACCTATACTGGCCACTATTATGCATTAATACTCTGACCCATGTTCTCTGCCTTCCTTCTCATATGCCCGGATCTCAACTGTAGTCCTGGTTTAGTCGCATGGAAGGGTAACATTGTGGATAAGGCTTATGAACTGTAACATTGCGGGTGCAGCCTTCAATTTGCCACCCTACACAGCCCGGCATGGAGAACTGACTCATTAATGGACTTTGGCTTTGCTCTTGACTGCAGTTTACACCTTGCACCTTATAGCAAGCAAGCTGAAGTTGTGAAAGGCACTATATAAAACTGACCTCAAATTGAGTTGAATACTAAAGTACTAATTTTTCATTTTCTGAAGGCATTTTGAGATAACAGGTATCTATGCAGTAGTTACTGTCTTTATTTCCTGCTTTATTTCCCAAGGCAGGAAGTACTTCTTGCTTTGATGCTGCCCCATCTTGTGAACCTGCCGGATATTTACTTAGTTTTGATTCACCACATTTGGGGGGGGGGGGGGGGGGGGGGCTTGAAATATAAACATCTCTCCCGCAAGCTCCTGCATACCTGAGTTTTTGGAAAGCTTTGAACGAGACCTAGAGTGTTTGCCCTCGTTTTTGATGGCCAGTTTGAGGGAGCCGCAGTGGAGCGGAATGAAGTGGAGAAGTCGGTACCTAGAACAGTGGAGGTGGGCATGTATTGGACCAGAAGGCAACAGAAACTTTCAAACTGCCAGAAGATACAAAGCACCCAGTTGACATCTTGGACCCATATTTTTTGTTACTCAGTACGAGTTGACAGTTGAATAATGCATGTAAAGGTATTGCTTTCATGAATTTCTTTTCATAGATTACTTTGGCTGAAGAGCTAATGAGCAGGAATCGAAGGAGGAGCGATAATCGCAACATTTACATCTCAAACAGCTTCAGCTACAGTCATCCTGGTTTACACAGCTGTTACATTCAACCTGGGTCTTCAGTTTCTTCTAGTATTATGAGATTGTTAGTGAAAAGGTGGTATGCACACCCAGAGCTTTTTTTTTAATGTTGCCATCAAACTTGTAACACTGCAAATATATAGTTCAATAGCAAATATGTGATTAATTCCAGAGAACGTCCAGGAAGATGTTTAACAGGACCTACAAAACTACACAACCAGTTGTGGATATTATAGGGCCGTCCAAGTATACTAAAGATAAGTAATTCTTGAATTTTATGAGAAAAATTTAGAATATCTACCTAGGAAAAAAAAAAATCTGTCTGGAAAAAGAATAGCACCTAAGCATCATTAACAATTAAAAGAACCAAAGTATGGTGGACATAAATTCCCTTTCAGATAACTTAAATAAAGCTTAGATAGAAGATACCTTGGGGCAGTCATGGCAGAAATATGAAAGAAATATCAAATATGAATATAAAGGTAATGTTTACATAGACTGAAGTTCTCATTTTAAATCAGGTATGGGAGAAAGCGTTTATGAGACTTGGTGGCAATGTGTATATATGATGCAAAGATTGGGTATAACACATCATTGGGTAGTAAGCACTGCGAGTTTGGGGTAACTGATGTAAGAAATGCATTCCAGTTTCTATTTGAGAAGGGCTTCAGCTTCAGAAATCTTTCACGTCTGACATGCAAAGGCCATGTCTATAAAAGACTGATAAAAAGGTCTCTTTAGTGTTGATATATTTACTTTGATTCATTTAGCAGACGTTTTTATCCAAAGCAATGTACAACTAAGGAAGAAGGGTCAGACAGTGTCCCTGGAGGAACTGTGGTTAAGGGCCTTACTCAAGGGCCCAGTGGTAAGATCCCTCTGCCAGCCACGAGTATCGAACCGGTAACCTTCCAACCCACCTGACCCACAGAACCACACACCACCCCGTATTATATTTTACACTTGTATTGATCTGCCTGCTGTAAGGATAAGTACTAAAGATGTCCCAATATTCTTAGTTATATGAAAACTTATAGACAATGATTGTGGGAGAGAACTGGGGTTTCATCTGGTACGACTAAGATGATGATTGATTTAGCATTGGCCAGGGAAGTGAATGGATTAGAAATTATTAGGAAGCTGGTCTCTGTGGGGAGCCACCGCCCTCTCCTGTCTCAGGTTCTCACCCCAAGGGACAGCCCTTTTCCACTGACACGGTGCTGGTGCCTAATTCGGAGCCGAGTCTGCACTTTTCCCCTGCCGTTTAACTGGTGCCATACACAAAAACCTGGCTCCAGTCCTAGTAACCAGTGACGTCTGCTACAATAGGGCTAAAAAACATGACTAGGACATGGATGCTAGCAAGGAAAAATCTGTCAATTAAATCAGTGGTCGACTGATGAGACGTATGCTTCACTGGTGATCTGGTCATCACCAGGAGCTCAGAATAAGCTTAAGAAAAGTGAAAGCTAATGCAGAAATTAATGTAGAGCTGGGGAAAGCAGACTGCATTTGTATTATAGAGCATATTATTAACAAACAAAAATAAGCTAAAAAAGAAGACTGCAAAATAAGCTCTCACAAAGCGGCATGGGATGGAAATAAACGTTTAAAAGTGTCGCACTGCTCTGCATTCATTTTTGGTAGCCAGCCTCAAAGTGCTATTGCAGATTAAGACCAAGATTGGTGCTTGCTCTCCCAAGTGTATGTTCGAGAAGGTGACACAAATACAAAAATGACTCTGGGGAAACGTTTTGGATGAAGTGCGTCTGATTGAATCTGGGGCTATTGTGTCCCACCAGTGGCTCGCCCATGGATATGCCAAGTCTCCCCTACAACTACATAATCTACACAGCAGGAAAAGCAGCAAGCTCATTAGCTACAAATTTCAAATAGCAATGCTTTGTAATGTTGCTAGCTGATGTTTCTTAGAAAAGAATGTTTCGACTAATGCTAACTACTGCCACCAGAGTCCTGCCTTCTTCGCCAGAAGAAAAATTAAGTTTCGCAATGGCCCAGCCAGAGCCCAGACCTAAATCCAACTGAAAACCTGTGGGGTGACCTGAACTGGGCTGTGCGCAGGAGACGCCCTCACAATCTGACAGACTTGCAGAGTGCTTTTGCACGGAAGAGTGGGCAAATATTGCCAAGTCGAGATGTGGCATGCTGATAGACTCCTACCCAAAAAGAAAAGGGGAATGTTTTTTCACATCATAAAAACCTGGCATTTTAACAGGGGTGTGTATATTATTCATACGCGCTATAATGCACTAATGTGTGTTCATGGGAGAGTGCCTCCAATCCTAACCCATATTTTGCAGAGTTAGGCAGACAAGCATGGGCAAATGGCCTAGACAGGAAAGATTGATGTAATATAATACATTTAATTATTTTAGACCTAGTGGAAGCGCTTATAACAGTGTTTCCCAACACGGTCCTCGAGGACTCCCAGACAGTGCATGTTTTTGCTCCCAACTAGGCGGGAGCAAAAATTTGGACTGACTGGCAGGGAGTTGGGAAGGAGCAAAAACGTGGACTGCTTGGGGTCCCCTAGGACTGGGTTGGAAAACACTGGTTTATAGCCTCGAAATGGCTGTTAATGTTGAATGGACAAATGCCAGACAGAGAGAGAGTGCACTGGATATCCCATGAATGCAAAGCAGCATTTTTCTTTTGATAACACATTATTGTGACATTACCCAGTTGACATCTTAGCAGATGAGATGTATGGGGCTTAATAAATCACACCGGTGTATAACTGTATTCTCCGGATGGTGAATACATATTGTCACTGCCCAGTGAAAATCGACTTTTTGACGACAGTCACGTTATACTACAGATGGATGTTGTAATCTGTGATACAGATGGTTGTATGTATGGATTCATTTATATTGCAGATTTTAACAACTTAAAGTTCATAGGTCTCATTCATGAAACGTTCATAAATTAAGAATCACATTTGCGCGTAAAAGGTAATTATACTAAAATCTCGCACCATATTCAAAAACCATAAGTAAATCCTTGATTTTTTCCTTAATACCCTGTGTAAGTTCATAAATACCAATCATGCATAACTTACCTGCCACATGCATGTTGTCAGTTTGTTACCATCATCTACATCCATCAGCACTCCAATTCTTACTGTATGCAGGTAGGGATGTGCTGCCACACGCGGCCCGGATTAGCCAAAATGCCAGAAGTGAAAAAATAATTTGGAAAAAAAAAACACTGGAGATCAGGGTACTTTTAACTGCAGAGCCCCGGAAGGGCCATAGAGGGGGAAAAAATTGGTGGTTGAAAAAAAAGGATGGACATTTGGGAGCCACGCAAAGGTTTTGTCCAATTTTCCAGCCATCCATAGTTTTGTAGAAACAGCATTCATATATCATGCTTTGCATTATTTAAACACCCACACGATGCCTGGTCCTGAGCATGTGTGTGATCCATTCATTTTTTTGGCCCATGCTAAAATACTGATAAATATCGAATTAATCCTCTGTGAAGGCTTTACGACAAATTTATTCTGCTAACGTGTCATGAATAAGACCCAGTGTTTTTATCTGTGAATGTAACTGAAAATGCAATGTATTGCCATGTAATTAGTTTGTATCTTGTTGACACTGACATTCTTTGCTTCACTGACAACAATCAACCTAAGTCTACTTAAAACATTAAACCATTCATTTATGGCTGTGTAAAGATAACTCAAAAAGTATTTCACTAAAGTTTTCCAGACATTATCTTATTGATGACCTGAAACTGATCAAATGTTGAAACATTTTGTTTGTGGATAACACTGAAAAAAATAGCAAATAAAGGGGCAGTTTCTGAAAATACATTCCATTAGCGCGATAACTCCAAAAGTATTTTATTGATCTTTTTCCAACTTATGGATGAATAACTGAAACTGGATAAAATTTTGAGACAAATCACCCCATATATAATAAAGACTATTTACATTGAACACTTTGTTAGGGACACTGTACTAATTAGGGTTAGGGCCTCTCTTTCCTCTCAAAACAGACTAGATACTTAATGACATGGATTCCACGAGATGATGAAAACATTCACTTGAGATTCTGATCCATGCTGACTGTCTGCAGATTTGTCAGCTGCACATCCATGCTGAAAATCTCCCAAAGGTATTTTATTAGATTCAGATCCGGTGACTGGGAAAGGCCACTGAAGAACACTGAGCTCATTGTCATGTCCATGAAACTAGTTTGAGATGACTTTTGCTTTGTGACATGGTGCATTGTCATGCTGGAAGTAACCATTAGAAGAAGGGTAAATTGTGGTCTTCTCAGTCATTCCTTATGATGCATATGGTCAGCAACAGTGTTCAAATAGGCTTTGGCATTCAAACAATGATCGATTGGTATTAAAATGTGCCAAGAAAATATTCCCCACTATTACACCTCCACCAGCAACCTGAAACTAAGCAGGCTGGGTCCATGGATTCATGTGATTGATGCCAAATTCTGACCAAACCTCAAGTGTGACTCAGCAGAAATTGCGATTCTAAGACCAGGCTATGATTTTCCAGTCTTCAACTATCCAGTTTTGGTGAACCTGTGCCCACTGTAGTAATACTGTTGTAGCCCATCAACTCAAGTTTCGACATGTTGTGCATTCTGCAAAGATTTTCTGTTCACCACAGAATGGTTATCTGAGTTACCAGAGCCTTTCTGTCAACTGGCCAGTCACCTCTCACCAACCGGGCGTGTCTGTCTGCAGAACTGCCGCTTACTGGATGTTTTTTTGTTTTGCATACCATTCTGATTAAAGTCTAAAGATGACTGTGCATCAAAATTCAAGAGGACCAGCATTTACCGAAATACTCAAACCAGCCCACCAACAATCACGCCATAGTCAAAATCACTGATATCATTTTGGTAACACTTTACTTGAGGTGACAGAAATGTAGAATTATGCTATTATTTATGGATTAATTAACAACAAATTAAGTGTTAGTTACAAACTAATCTCGTTTGTTCATCATTAATGAATTGTCACACATCTTTTATCTCAAGCAAGTACTATATTTGTTACTATATCTGTTAATTATTTAGACCTTTTGTGAACTTCTGAAGGAAATATTGTGGGAACAAATAATGAATAACACATGTAAAATACCGACCTGATATTTATTCATCGTTAATGAATTGTGGTATATAATTTATCCCAAGCAGTTATTATATTTATTACTATATCTTAATGAGCAACTAAGGAACAAGTGAAGGAACTACTGAGGAACTATTTAAGGAACATGCAATGAATAACACAAGTGAAATACTGATGTCATGTTTGTGCATCAGTAATTAATCATGACACATCTTTCATCTTAAGTAGTGAAAATATCTCTTCATGATTTGTACTTCAGTAATAATTCAGTTACTACTAAGCATTTCTGTCGCCTCAAGTAAATTGTTACCCACATTTTCCCCCCACTCTGGTGTTTGATGTGAAGTTCCTGACCTGTATCTGCATGATTTTATGCATTGTTCTGCTGCCAAGTGATCAGCTGATTAGATAATTTCATGAATAAGATATATACACTGATCAGCCATATTAACAATAAAACCACTGACAGGTGAAGTGAATAACATTCATTATCTTGTTATAGTGGCACCTGTCAAGGTTGCCATTATATATAAGGCAAGTGAATAGTCAGTTTTTTAAGTTGATGTGTTGGAAGCGGCAACAATGGGCAAGCTGATCTAAGCAACTTTGACAAGGGCCAGATTGCGATGGCTAGATGACTGGGTCAGAGCATCTTCGAAGCATACGCAGCGGTCAGTATCTACTAAAAGTGGTCAACAACGACCAAACGGTGAATGGCGATGGGGTCATGGGTGCCCGAGGCTCACTGATACTCGTGTGCAGTGAAGGCTAGTCCTTCAGATCTACTGTAACACAGTTTGCTAAAAATGTTAATGCTGGCTTTAATAGAAAGGTGTCAGAACACTCAGTGCTATGCAGCTTGCTTAGGGCCCTTTGATATCCATGATATGGAAAACAAGGACGGAATCACAAAACTGAGCCATAAGAACAGTATGTATTGAATTTGCACATATTAAGCACTTTCCCGGGAACTTTTGTTTGGGAACAAGGACTTTCTTCACTGACTTTTTACAGGATTATTGTTACGTTCCCACAGCAGGATCTCAAATTGTATTTCCTCGGGGGTAGTTCTGGAACTTTTTGTAACTTGTAGAATTTAAGGTACCCTACTTTAAATGGACTCTGTCGTGGTTCACTTACATTTAGCCCAGACTACATTGTATTTTCCGGGTTCTGATGGACAGAGCTAGAGATTAATAAAGAGCTGAGACCCACCTTCCTAGTTTTGGGTAAATGGCGCCATGTTTGTATCCCCCAGGTAGCTTCACTGAGGTTAAAATGTCAGCATGAGCCAGTCGCAAAATAAGGCTTCTCTAACAAAAATGCTTATATCTCACAAAAGAAATATCATATAGCAGAAATTTCAACACAGATTTACTCCAGAGACACGAGTCCAACGATACCCAATTGGTCATAAATATCCCCTGGTAATCACTCAAGTCCAACTTCAGTGTTAAACAGGCTAAAATTTTCTCTCTGGGTTTGTTTTTAAGGGTTTGACAGCCAAAAACCAAACCCAAGCTAAATTTGTTTAATAAACGTAAGTGCGTATCATCATTCAACTTTGGAGTTAGTGAATTTGTGGTTATTGAAGCTAACGTTTTGCTTAGCTGTGCCCAACACTGCCGAAAATCTACTACTGATACACCTGAGACATAAAAACATAAACTGAAGCAGCAGCTACATGTGGCAGCAAAGAGTGGAAAAGGAAGCTGCAGAAGTCATTATGTGAAACAGAAAATCTGAAAGTGTGGTTATTAACTTCCCAGTAACAGGGTACAGGCCAATAGGGCTGTGAGATACGACAATTTATATCGTGATAGAAAAATATATATTGTTTTATATTATGTTTTATCATTTATATCATTGTGTTGTAATAACACTCTTTATGGCAATATTTTGAGTAATTTTTTATATTTTAAGTAATTTGGACGATGATTCGCTTTCTACAGGGCCCAGTCGCAGTCAGGAAATTTGCGTGAAGGCTATGTCACTGCCAAATCTATGGCCATATGCACACTCGGTGTGTGAAATAGGCCTTTCCTGGTTGTCATTGCTCATGTGTCATTTTAGCCCCCCCAGCGCTAACATACCGGAAACTTCTGAAATACCTAAATACCGTATACTGTATACCGTAATGTATGGATGGTATGGTGGTATGAAACCTTAGGTACCACCCAAGGCTAGAAATAGTGGTTGGGGGGTGTGACAGGAAAATGGATTCGATGGGGGAGAGGATGACGAGGCGGCCCTGGGAATACACTGGTGTTCTTCCGGTATTTACGCAAATACCAGAAAACCATTCATCAGTTTTAACCGATCATATCACTCTTATTATATCATGAAATCTGAAAACGGATGCCAAATATCATTTGTCTGACCCAAACATACCATCATCATACCGCAAATTGCATCTTTATCTAGAAAATTCTGTATTGAAGACCGACGCTTATAGGCTCGCAGAAGGCCTGTCATGCGAGCCACTTCCCCTGCAGCTATCAGATATTTAAAAGCATGATAATAAGTAAAATACAATGAGAACGGACTCTGGGGTGCGACTCCCAGAAGAGGACCAATGGCGAGAGAGACCGAGGGAGACGCGCCCAGAGCTCCCCGCCTGGTATTTCTCGGCTTTGTAGCACCGCGCGGAAGTGATCGTAAACCCGAGGGGAGCCCTGCAAATAAACAACTTTGTAGCAATGGTTTCTAAAACTGGGGACTGGCGGTGGTACAAATCAGTCGTTTATTAATGGAAAGCCCAGGCGATAAACTGTTACTATGAAAGCTAAAGCTATTTAAAATCTAGCATCGTCCATCCATCATGCATCCTGTTTCAGGTGTCATGACGATCCTAATCCTTCCTCAGGAAGTACATGTGCAATTTTTACAACAGTATAGTCACTAAAACAAAAAACTGTAGCTCCCAACAGAGTTTTATATAGATAATATTCTTAGCCTGGGGTTTATTGAACTAGTATCAGAAGGTGTTCACTAATGGAGTCTTTAAGCACTTATGTAAGTTGCTCTGGCGAAGAGCATCTGCCTAATGCTGTGAATGTAAATGTGCAGAAAATAATATGTATCTGGTTCTGGTTTTCAAACCAACAAAGTATTTTCAGCGCAGATGGAGTCAGGCAGCTTCATGTCATTTGGCCCGCACCCCCCCCCCATGTAGACAGCTCATTAGAAAGGGAACAGGAGCGAGGGGCAAGGTGGGTAAATGATGTTAAGCAGCATTAATATAGAAGACAGTAGAGCACATATGCAGTAATTGCTGCCGCCGTGGTGATGATAGCGACGGCTGTATTTGCACGGACAGAGCTTAACTTTCCATAAACATCCACTGTGAATCCACAGAAATGTCGTTGGGCTAATTTTCCGAGGAAAAACAATGCAGAAAAAGGGCAAGTTATCTGTTCAAAGCGGACATGGTTTTTCTTTTCCTCCAAAGACATTGGACCGTGTGCAGTGACAAGCTCAATTAACCAAGAGTGGCTTTTGGGAAGATTTTTCCTTTAAATTATTTAGGGCGTGACCAGTAACTGCCCGAACCAGAACCTTATTAAAAATGTGATGAAGCTGTAAAAATTATAAAAAAAAAAAACAACTGAAAGTGACTGGTTCACTGGCAACAGAGACTCACCCTGTCTTCAAGCTGACATATGTGTTAATAGGTCACACATCGAAACAGAATGTGCTGAAGAACATAATAGGCTCAGGGAACATCCTCGACTTGCACTGGTTTTCCAAAAGTTTATTACAAACCTTGGCCTTGGGAAAAAACGAAACTCTACGACCTTCCCTCCCTTGGCATCACGGACTGAAATTAAACGGATTCTTTCTTTGCCTGTCCCAAACCCTCGACACTAGTCAAGAGAGCAGACTGGGGCTCATTGAGAAGCAGGGTTGTGGACGTTCAGAAATCAAGTGTTGCTTTACTTGGCAGTAGATCTGAAAAATGAAAACCACTGGACTACACGCCTACCCCCTACAAACCCCACCTAGTCTTCTGAAATTCTTATTAGCTCTTTGAAGATCAAGAGAGAGAGAGAGAGAACGAGAGAGGAAGACTGTAGGTTTACTCAAGGAAGCCATTCCCTAGATAGTTCAAATAGCAGTAACCAGGTAGGTAGGAAACGTGTTAGCTGAGACCAGGAGCCCCCTCTGCCTCACTGGAGCCCCATCTGACCAGCCTCTGGGTCAAGATGAGAGTGTCTCCCAGACTACAGCTATTGTGTTTGTTGGCTCCCTGTTGCCCCTATATCGCTTAGGTCAGTATTTCCCAACCCAGTCCTTGGGGAACGCCAGACAGTCCACGTTTTTGCTTCCTTTCTGCTCCCAGCGTGCCTGTACCTGGTATTCGGTGTTCCTGATTGGCTGGGAGCTGGGAGGGAACAAAAGCCTGGACTGTCCAATGTTCCCCGAGGGCTGGGTTGGGAAACACTGGCTTAGATAACCTGGGGGACCTTGTTTATGATATCCGTACCAGCAAACTGACGAGCCATCCGGACATCCTGATGTATATTTGTGCATAAGCATAAAAACCTCACAAGGTCTGAATGAGTCTCAAAATAAGTTCTGACTTGGAGCACCTGGCTCCTCGGACAACTGCGGGACACCTGCCCCCACTCCTGGGTGCTGAAACTACATCAAAATATATCATAAATGCCCCTCCAGAGAGGAGGGCTGACATTAGCCATCAGCAACCCATGCCATCGTGTCAGCAAAGACACAAGGTGACCGCGGCCACCTTATGGAGATTAAATGTCATGTGGTACTGATGTACTTCTGGGAGGAGTATTTTGATCTAAGATGGGTAACATAAAACACTTTGACAGACAGTTTTGGCTTGAACATTCTGGAACACTTTTCTCACATGCTGGGGAAAATAACTTTAGAAATGTTCCAGGTTCAGCGATGATGCACATCAGTGTCATACCCTCATCAATTTTTACAGCGATTGCAAAAAAAACACATTTTATTATTTCAACACATTACTTCCAAGTCAGAGGGAACAGCAGGACAATGAACATAGACTTTGCTGATGAGAATGCTTTGATGCTTTAAAAAAATAACTATGGGGTAAATGTGGGAGTGAGTCTTGTTACAAAGGCTGCTTTGGACTCCCCTAGTACAGGATACACCTTTCCTCTCCCTTCCCCACTCTGTCCGGGACAGCAGATTCCTTCCTCTTGCATCTGAAACAGGACGTATATAGCAGGATATACCGGGACCAAAGCGCTATTCTGCACACGGTTTCGATGCTAAACCTGTTTGAGGCACCTTGCAGCCCCTTTCCGCCCGCAGTCAGCGCCGAACAAGACCGATTTAACAACCAATGTATACAATCAACGCACATGGGAAAGAAGGCAACCAAAACACAGGAAATTTATAGTACACGGCTTTTAATCATATGTCTTCGCGATGTTAATGTCGCCTCATTTTTGTAGAGTCGTTTCTTTTTCGCCCCTTATCCAGTCAGTCGTTATCAGTTTTCTGTGGCATGCCCAGGTGCATGGGCCACTTTTATATTTGACAGGAAAAAAAAATAAAAGACTGAACCATGAATAATTCATGCGGCACTAAATGTAAGACGAACTTCTTAATGCATGAGATGAAATGCAATCCCAAGACCGGTAACGGGGAGAAGGACACGGCGCAATACCGGTAAATTACGCAAGCGACTGAGTACAGGTAAAATCAGTCATGTCAGAAGCATCGGCCACTGGAAATCTCTGCGGACTGACCTGTTTCGGGTGTTTCGGGCACCAGTTTCCAAGGGCCAATCTGCCGCATCTGGAAAGCCGTTTTCACCTCATGGCAAGTATGGGCTCTTACACCGGGCACTGTCACCAAGAGCCCGACTGTCGCCAAAATCCACCAAAAGACGAGGTGATGCAATTGTCCCCGAAACATTGTAGCATCTCAATCCACTGTTATTCTGACTGCGACGTAATTGTTGTTACAATGAAGCCAGGTCCGACACCACGTACAAACGTATACAAACAGCACTGCTTGGAAAACACCTAAGAGTGAAGATAGCTCTCCTTTGACTCTTTTCACATACTTAACGGGCTGAGATCGCTTCGTTCAGTCATTGCTAAATGATAAAAAACTAATTTGCCTGCAGTGCCTCCCTCGTCGGTTTCTACAGTCGTAGAAGACTGTGCGTGCATGCCTTCATTCGCAAAAGTTGTCGATCCTACGGTTCTACC
>JAODKL010000044.1:16172548-16217477 GCA_026780765.1 Petrocephalus schoutedeni | reverse complement strand
AAAGGGTTCAACGCAGGGCTACAAAAATGATTCCTGGGCTAAAAGGAATGTCTTATGAGGAAAGGTTAGTTGAGCTCTATCTATTCAGCCTTGAGCAAAGGAGACTAAGGGGGGACATGATCCTGGTATATAAGATTCTAACAGGTCTGGATGCTGTCCAATTAAATAGTTATTTCAACATTAGTTCAAATAAGAGAACTCGTGGCAATAGTTAGAAATTAGTGGGAGAACATTTCAAACTGGAGTTGAGAAAAAACTTAGCGTATGGAACAGTCTTCCTGATAGCGCAGTGCAAGCTGAATCCTTGGGTTCCTTTAAAGCAGAGCTAGATAAGATATTAACAACTCTGAGGTATTAGTTGAAGTCCCCCCAAAGGAGCTTGATGGGCTGAATAGCCTCCTCTTATTTGTACGTTTCTTATGTACTGACGGAAGACAGGAGTTCCTCTTGGTCCATTACGAGAGCCTCATACCACTAGGCCACCACCATCTCAGGGCTCCTTATAGACCAATTCAACACAGTTTTTAAAAGACCATCAGATTTATTGAAGGGGAAAAAAAGAATCACCAACCCCCAAATTATCCATGTGACAGACTTAATACTTGGTTGTACTACCTTTAACAGCAACAACTGCAATCACACACTTGGAGAAAAGTTTCCGGTATTGCTGTGGAGAAATTTTGACCCATACAGACTTGTTTTGATTTGGCCACATTGCAGGGTTTTCAACTATGAACTGCCCATTGAAGGGCACAACAACGCCACACAATTCCTGTGTCCCTCAGTTACGGCATGTCACCCAGGCCCTGAAGCAGCAAAGCATCCTCCCACTATCACGTTGCCTCCACGCTGTTTGGCTCTGGGCATAATACTCTTTGTGTAGAAGGCTGTGTTAGCTTTACACCAGATGTAGCAGGACATCAGTAACAGCTTCTCAACTGATATATTTCAATAAGCTTTCTTTCCCAGGTCATCAGGAACTTCTTGTGATTGAGGTAGGGTGTGCTGCTTCAAGCTAGCCTGACCTGAAGTTTGTACAGGTGGCAGATCAGTTAAGGTTACCTGCTAAGGTTGACCCTCTGACCCAATTGCCTTGATATTTTTGTCTTACCCAATGATATGGGTTGTACAGGTGGGGGTGTGGCCATGAATCAAAAGATGGCACTGACTGGGTATTATCTTGACAACCCACACTGAAAAGTAAGGCTCTTACTTTTACAATTACAAATACAAACCATCAGAGTACGGACCAGAACATTATTTTCATTGCATTACATTGTTTACAAACTGATGGCATTTATCACATGAGGCTGTAGAACGTGGTGTTTGAAGGCTAAGATTTAAAGATTGGAATAATCCCTTGGCATTCCATTCTTTAACTAAGATATCGATTTGTTTTCTTCAGAAGGAATCCAATAGACCTATCTCTGTTGGCTTTTAGAGTTGTGTACAAAAAGTTCTACTTGGCACAGTCATGCAATAACTGTAAACAGCCTCCCATCCCTATTGTAAACAGCATGGGCAAAGCCCTGCTTTCCCCTCCTGAATCGTCTGACCATTTGTCAGAATCTCTTTGATGCTGATGTCCACCATTGGGTTAGGGGTCACCATGACAAGCACCAATAACCTTATGAATACAGCTCTGTGCAGCTACCTCAGCAAAGGAGGCTTGGAACACTGTCTAGTCGGGAACAACATCTCCAGCCTCTCTCAGTATGCAAGAGAAATTTTGCTGGAGGTGTGAGTTGAAGATCTCCCAGACAGGGACTTCTGCCAGTCGCCCCAGCAGACCCTCACTATACTTTTGAGTCTCCCAGGTCTAGCTAGCATTTTCCCCCTCCATGTGAGCCAACTCACTACCAGGTGATGATCAGCTCGCAGCTCAGCTCCTTTCTTCTCCCTATTGTCCATTATGTATGATCGCAGATCTGATGACCCAGTACAGAGGGGTAACCTTCCAGCACTCCACCCAAGGTCTCCAGGAAGGCCAGAGACTCTGAACTGATGTGCCATTCATAATAGTAGAATAGAGTCCAGCACTGCTCCTCCACATTGAAGGTAGCCAGTTGAGGTGGTTCGAGCATCTATCTCGGACGCCTCCTGGACAGCTCCCTGGGCAGGTGCTTTGGGCATGTCCAACCGGGAGGAGGCCCCAGGGCAGACCCAGGACACGCTGGAGAGATTACATTACTCTCGACTAGCCTGGGAACACCTTGGTATTCCCCTGGTGGAGCTGGAGGAGGTGGCTGGTGAGAGGGAGGTCTGGGCATCCCTACTTAGACTGCTGCCCTCGCAACCCGACCCCGGATCAGTGGCTGAGAATGGATGGATGTTTGCACTGGCTCTAGTCTTCGCTACTTTGACAAACACACTTTTATTTATTATTTGCCTTACCTCTCCTGAGGTGTGTTGCCTGGAGAGGAAAAATAAGATATTCTGCCTACCCTGCTGCCTGCGATGCCTCTACCACCTGTGACGTCCTTCAGGTCTGCCTGCCCTTTGCTCCTGTGATGCCTCTCCTTCCTTCCCTGCTGCTGCACCACTGTTCATCCTGCCATCAGAAGCAGCACAAGCAGCTGCCTGCCCCCCACATTGAGACTCTAATCTTACAGTTTAGGCCGTGTAAATTAGGACTTTGCCATCCTGTTAATTTTACCTCCTCTGCCGCCCCCTGGAGAATTGGCCCCACCCCTTTGAGTCTGGTTTCTTCCTTCTAAGGAGTTTTTCCTTGCCAGTGTCGCTTCTGGCTTGCCTCACTGAGGGCTATGGGTAGAGATATTGTAAAGCCCTTTGAGACAATGTAATGTTGTGAAAATGCACTATACAATTAAAATTGTATTGTATTGTACTACTTACGCTTACGAGATAAGCCTAACTTATTATTATTATTATTTTAAAGTTCCTGGCCACTCTAATGTGGTGGCTGCTGGTGATGAGGCTCGCCTAGGACTCCATGTGTGCTAAGACCGGCACTGATGCGGGGGCTTGCATAAACTGAGCAACTTTTTCCAGTTAGGCTTCACATTATTTAGCTCTCAGCTAGGGCCCTGCTATTTAAAACAGCCACAACCACAAAGGAAACAGGAAGCTGACTTTATGGTTAGCAGGGCTGAATGGTTAGCTTGCTGAATGGGGAGTCTCTCTAACTGTGAACTGGTGAAACTGAAAGGAAGAAAAATATCACTTGTTCTTTCTTTTGCACAGAGACCGGCGAGGATGAACGGGACCAATAACGCGACTTGCCTCAACAGCACGGCGCTGGCTGTCGCCTACTCCTTTGTAGTTTTGGTGGGACTGCCGCTGAACGCACTGTCACTGTGGATCATCGTCTGCAGACACAGACTTCGGGCCGCCAACACCGTCATCATGGCCAACCTGGCCGTCTCGGACTTCCTCCTGATCCTCTCCCTGCCCATACGCATCGCCTTGTACGTCGACCCCAGTGATTTCTTGAAGGGTACACCCTGCCAGTTGACGACCTATCTCCTGCGAATCAACATCCTGTCCAGCGCTTTCTTCATCACCTTCATCAGCGTGGACCGCCTGCTGGCTCTGGTCTACCCACTGCGCTCTCGGGTGGTGCGCACACCCAGGACGTCGGTGATCGCTTGCACTGCCGTGTGGTTGCTGGCAATGACATACAGTGTCTATGATATGTTCTACAAGCCACCATATTCCTGCATTCCTGCAATTTCCTGCAAATCCCCTGATTTGAACATTACCGCTGAGGATCCGCTGTCTCCTCCAGTCTTTGCTGTCATCTTATCGGTTTGCCTGCCTCTGTTGTTCGTAGTCAACCTGCTTTGCACAGCCAGTGTTTTGCGGAGCCTAAGCAATCGTCAGACAGACCTGGCTGGGTACAATGTGAGAAAGGTCATGTTGATTTACCTCGTCAATATGCTGATATTTGCCCTCTTTTTGCCGTTCATCATTGCGTTACTGTGGAATGTCAGGCCTGAAAGGCAGCCTGAAATGGCAGTTATAGAGGTAACATTGTGTCTCTCAACCTTCAACTGTTGCCTGGACCCACTCGTTTACTATTTTGCTTTAGATGGTTTTTGGAAAAAAAAACAAAGCCGTGTGGATGCGTAATGTGATATTCTTCCAAGACGTCAGCAAAACTGAGGGACACACTTAAATCACTTAGATTAAGTGGTTTATTGCGCAGGCAAAATAGGACACAAGGCAGATGAATGCCCTTGATGGAATGTCTGGGCGGGCACACACACAAAACGGGCAATTTATGGATGCCAGTTCATCTAACTGCATGTCTTTGGACCGCGGGAGGTACAGGGAGAACACGCATACTCCACACACACACACACACACAGAGGAGTGGGATTTAATTTCACAAACCTGTGAGGCAACAGTACTACCAACAGCACAATGCCACCGGAAACTGAGTTTTACATTTCATTACATATTTACTGTTATTTAATGATACAGATTGTGTTTTTCTGTTAATGATTTTTGGTTTTATTATACTTATCTCTGCGCTGACTTGTCTCTTTGTAGATAAAATTTTGTGAAAATAAATCAGAAACATGCATATAAAACTGTCTGCAACTAAAGAAATGCCCTCTTCTTCATCTTGTTCATACATATCTTTGCTGATGTAGAATGAATAAGACGTTGTATTTATACTGTGTAAATTCCATTTTACTTTCACTTTTCACAGAAGAGGATGCAACTGCAACTCATAGCTGTTGGCTTTTAAGAGCCACTGAAAACTAAAAATATCCATAGTATACCTTAGTATAAATAAATGTGCAATGCGTATTGTGCTGGATAGAAAGGCTCCAGATTATAGTATTGATTTTTTAAAGGAGATTAAAGGTACATGGACGACTGAACAGATTAAAATAATTTTTTGTGAGGGAATTTTAGGCTGACATTACAATTCGTGGGGTATTTTTTAATTAAAAATTTAAGATTAGCCTCTTGAAGCAGCAGACAGTATCTACCAGAAAAAAATCAGTACAATAAGCTGATGTAACTTATAACCTGGAAATTAAAACTGGAACACTGAGATAAGGACTAGGATTTACTGTTTCACCACTTCTGAATGAGAGGTTTGTAGAATGTGAAAGATTTTGTTTTACCATGAAAGTCAAGTAATTCAATGTGACTCACTTGCTCACATCCTTGGGGTTGCAGGTACAAATTAGGTTCAGGTGAACTGTAAATTGCCCTTAATGTGTACAAACATATTGTCATTTTCAATGAATTATTAATGAATGCACACAGACAAACATGCAATCTTTCCTGTTGCAATTGGTGAATACATATGGTTTTGGGACCAGGCAGTTGCTGCCACAGACACTTTCTTGTTAGCGCAATAACTCAATAAAGTAGTAAAGTATTTTTCAGATTTTTTTTTTCACAAAAAACATATGAAGCAGGTCAGCTGTTCTCATATTATGGGGTGCCAAGTAATTGGGAGAGGTCACGAGATGACTGTCCGAAAGTTCATTATTTTTGTCACAGTCCAGCAAAAATGATCTGTAGCAGACTGCCATGTACCATGGGGAACTGCACACATGCCCTCTGCTCACTTTATCGGTATCAGTATTTTAGCTTGTCTGCGCAAGTTAGCAATTTTCATAGGTGGAAAGTTCAGGTTCAGAAAGTACAAATCCAGACCAAGATTTTGTTTCAATCAGCTGACCCGAAAGAGAGTCACAGTCACAGAGTACTCAACAAGTTGTTTGAAAGAAAATCGGTCTGAATTTGTACTTTCTGGACCTGAACTTTCCACCTCTGTCAATTTTATTCTGCATACATATAGTCTTGTTGTCGACCCTGGTCAAAGAGGTATAAGGAAACATGGCTAACCACTACACCACCGTGCCAACCACAAAATATTCACTCAATTTATTAAGTGAATTGAGCAAGTACAGACTCACCTTCTCATTCCTGGAGGTGCTTCCTCTATGCTGATTCCTGACCCAAGGAAGCAGTTTAATTGAGTAGGAACTACTATGTTAAAATGTAATATGAAGTCCTGTTCAGATGAGGTTCGCTTTACCTATATGGATGCTTAGTATGCAACTTGTCAAATGATATGACTGGCTAATTCGGATGGGGTAATAAATGCATTTTTTAATCATACAAATCATTTAGCTATGTGAATGTACATGCTGTCCCTTGGAGCTTTACCTAATATTTTAAGCATGTTTTTAATGTTTTTAAGCCCTGCAACTTCTCTGACATGGTTTCCCATACCAAATGGAGAATTCCCCCACCCTAGTCCTAGTCAGTGGTGGCACATGAAAAAACAGTCACAGATAAGATGAAGATGATTACACTGAGACACGCAAAACTGGGCTTTTAATACAGAATAACATGGGGAGAGTGTGTAGGGTAGGCTTGAACAGTATTGCTGTCATATTTTTGCTATACTGTGGTATTTTTTGGCAAAAGAGAACTTAGTCCACTCTTGAATGCACTTGCCATTGCAACAGCATCTAGATTTTTTTTTCTAAATGTAAATATGAGTTTTATTTTTGAAGCGCATTTCAAGAACACTTCATGTTCAGCAAAGTGCAGCATAATAAAAAAAAAGAAAAACTAAAATAAAACTAATCCTAAATAAGAGATAAAAACACCCCAAAGGGAAAACATTTACACTCCAGAATAACTAAGTAAATTGCATTATCAGCTACACTCAATGGCCTAAGTAAAAGTTTTAAGCCTTTTTTTAAAGACTGGGTTAGATAGGGAAAGTCTGAAAATAGTCAGCCAGAAGCCCCACAGCCTGAGCACGATAGCTGGAAAGGCCCTGTCTCCCTTTGATACCAGTCAGGTTCACAGGACAGCCAGATAGAACTCACTGGATGACCTGGAAGTATCCATTCATTTCCTGAAACTGCTTACCCTTCTGGGTCACAGGGGGTCCAAAGCCTATCTCCAAAACCACAGGCATGAGGCAGGGAACAACCCAGGAGAGAGGGCCAGCCCATCACAGAGTACACTCACACATGGGCAATTTAGTAACTTCAATTAGCATATTTTTCAACTGTGGGAGGAAACCCGAATACCTGGAAGAAACGCCATGACAACACGGGAAGAACATGCAAACTCCACACACATGGAACCCAGGTGGAGAGTTGGACCCTGGCCCCAGAGGTGTGAGGCAACAGTGCTAACCACTGCACCACCATGTCACCAGTCTGGAAGCAGACTGGCTTAAAAAAAACAAAAAGTAAACTCCTAAACTTATTCCTAAAATCAACTGGTAGCCAGTGAAGAGATGCTAAAACTGGATTAATGTGGTCCCTCTTCTTAGTGCCTAGCCATAGCATTCTGTACTAATTGGAAATAAGCTATAGAAGACTGATTTATGCCTGTATATAAGGCATTATAATAATACAAATCAGAGTAAACTTAAAGCAGTCATTATACTGCATAACACATACCTTTATAATGCATTATAAGGCATTCATAAAGTATTTGTCAGGGTCAGTGTCCACCCAACCCTTCGTTTGTATCTCCATTTGGCCAACTGGTGTTGCTGGCCATCCTGATCCCCCCCCCCCCCCGTGTTCCTTGCCCCTAGTGTGCTGTCCTTACTCCCTAGACTGCTGCATAGCTCAATGGGCTGAGCACGTGACTCAGTTATTCCCTCCGTCATGGGTTCTGTTACTTTATATTTATTGTTGTTTTGTATTTTATATGTTTGCCCTGCTTGTTTCCTGTTCTCTGGTCTTATTTAATATATTTGGTTATGTTTATCCTAGTGTATTCCTATGGTATCGGTTAGTGTTTTAGTTTAAGTATCTGTAGTGTCCCTTAGTTCTGTGCTGGTTAGTTTGTTCCACCTGTTGGTCGTTGTCCTGTTCCTCTAGTGATTTGTTTAACTGGATGATCCTCACCTGCCCCTTGTTACCTGTAGTCCAGCTGATCCCACACCTGCCCCCTGTTATTCGTTGTGTTCAGTGTATTTTAGTGCCTGCCTGTGTCCTCTTCTTTAGTCGGTCATGTAATTATAGTTTTTCACTGAGCAAGTAGGTCGGTACATTTTTCCCCCCTGCTTCCACCATGCCGCATCGCTGCCGGATCCATGACAGTATTATAAACCCAGCCATAACTATTTATATAAAGGTATAACACAATATAGTCGCGTGTATTATGCATCATGAATTCTCTGTGAAGCTCTCATCTATAATGCACTATAAACACCTTTTATAATGTAGCGCAAAGCATCTTTAATTCTTATACTGACTATTATAATGTATTATCAAGGTATTTATAGTGCATTATAGATGAGACCTTCATAGAGCATTCATAATGCATGAGAAATATGGTAATAATGTGTTATGCCTTTTTATAAATATGTATAATACTTTATGAATGTGTTACAATGAATATTAAGAATAGTTATCATGCTTTAAGAATATGGGCTTCATAGAAAGTGTTAACAGATGTTCTTCATCTTTGAGATGAGTCTCAGCTGAAAAAAAGCTGCTCTAACAACAGAATTCATCTGCTAATTTGAGATTAGCTTCAAAAATCACCCCAAGGTTCCTGCTTTGGGCATAGCTGACCTAGGTGTTGCACAGCAGATGTTCTGCACGCCAGAGGATTTCGGTTTTGTTCTCATTAAGCTGACGAAAGTTACTTGCCAACCAGCGTTTAATATGTTCCAAGCAGTCAAGCTTGTGTATCTAGCACACATTCATGGGTTTGTAGGATATGTAGGATAATAGGTGCACTACATTCAGATGGTTTATGTACATTCGAGGGGTCTTCACTTTAGTGACTCTCGCCGTGGGTCAGAGAACCTAAAGAGTGAAGGATGACCTTAACACAGAGATCTTTCATTGCCTACAAATACATTTTTACATTTTAGCCCCTTACTGCTGTCTTACAGCACAGGCCATTTTTTATTCACCAGTCGTTAGGGGAAAGAACTGTAGCATTGAACTTCCTGTTTCCTTTACCATACTTATTTCATACATAGTGGACCAACCAGAGAGAAGCGTGCCTCCCTTCATAGCTGACAGAACTAAGACGCCTGCGAGCGATGCCTAGCGAAGATGAAACTCAGAATTGCACCAGAGATTTCAGATACCCACTGTTCTCCGTGTCCTACAGCACGGTCTTTGCTGTGGGCCTGCCGCTGAATGTCGTTGCACTTTGGGTCTTCATCCGCAGACTGGGTCTGCACACGGTACCCGTCATCTACATGGCCAACCTGGCAATATCAGACCTCCTCTTCACAATGTCCCTGCCTCTAAGGATTATCTATTTCATCACGGCAAGGTGGTACTTCGGAGACATGGCCTGCAGGATCCCGGGGGTGCTCTTCGCCGTCAGTTTGTATTCCAGCTCCTTCTTCATCATGCTCATCAGTTTGGATCGCCTGCTTGCTCTGGTCTATCCTCTTCGGTCACGGGCACTGCGCACACCCACGGTCGCTTGGCTGGCCTGTGGCCTGGTTTGGGGCGGCATCCTGGCTCTGTCCGTGCCTGTTGCCATCACCCACGGGCCCACTTGGGACAGTTCTTGCAATGTGTCCCGCTGTTTTGAGCAATTTGGCCAGGAGGAGTGGAGGAGGGCTTTTTACATTCTGCTGGTGGTCACAGTGGTGGGGATCGCCATTCCCTTCACCATCATCCTGGGCTGCACACTTACGGTGATTCGGAAGCTGAAGACCATCCCCTCCATGATGGTGGATAAGCACCGGATTATCTGGATATTCATGGCCAACCTTCTCATCTACTTCATATGCTTCATACCGTTCCATGTGGCTTTCATCCTCTTTGGGCTGCAGAAGCTTCAGTGGGTTGCCTGGACCCCAAACTTCTTCTATGCCCAAAGCATCACCATGTGTCTAGCCAGCTCCAACAGCTGCCTGGATCCCCTCATCTACTACTTCACGACCAAACAAATCCAGAGAAACTCCAAAACAGAAACAACTGATGACATGATGATCAAGTAGGAGACATTTGTTAAACACTTAATATTTACACTGGAGATCCCCATTAGACACGTTTCTGCTCTTCTTTGTCTCAGTAGAAAACCCCCCATAAAGGTGTAAAAAAGAAATATTGTATTTGTTCAATTACAATTTCTAAATGTCTGTAAACAAATTTCTTTTCAGTGCTATTATCTCGTACATCTAGATTGTTGCACAGTTCTACTGATTAAAAATGTATTTATTGGATACTGTAAAAAGTTCAGAAACTTTATTAGAAAGTTTGCTAAGAGTGGTGTTATTTTCTAGGGCCATGCCTACATTCATTATCATTGCTTAATTTCAGTATCTTGCTTCTGTTATTGGCTGATCCCATGACCCACTATGATTGATAGCAATACAATAAACTTTGATACAATACCATAAACTTTGATGGTTTTTACTGCAAAACAGCAAAAAATAATTTAACAAAATGAAAGTTAAGCAGAAGAGACTGTGATGACAAATTTATCGCGTGTGTCTCTTACTCTGCAGTGCGTGAACCATGTTGAAAAAGTAAATAATTGAAAGATTTTTTTTTTCTCCTGGGTCTGGCTCAGGGGGCTCCACTGTCTACTGCAGGGCTGGAGGTTCTAGTGCTACATCTGCGCTGTATGTGTATGTATTTTGCATGCTCTCATTCAGTCGCACGGGTCTTCTCCTGTAGTTCAAGGACATGCACTTTGGTAAAGCATTTTCTCTAAAATGCCCATAGCAGGTGTATGTGTATTAGGGGGACCATACTTAGCTTTGCAGTAAAGAGGACAGTGGGGGCAGGAAGCAACGAGAGGCGTCAAAGCAAAGCAAATATGCACACAGAAAGGATTCTGAGTGTAAGAAGCAAATGCCAGCATGCAACAAGGCGAAATCCTGGACATTTCAGCCATTTTTAGGTCCCATAAAGAGGACAAGTCTGGGAAAAATAGGACATAATATGTATCATATATTATATATTATATACAACAACATGTTTTTCATGTGAATATGTGTGATGTAAGTTGCAAAGAATCTAAATATTGCCAGAGAATATATAAAGTAATGTGTGATCATGTTTTTTTTTTAGTTTTACTAGCATCCAGAAAATAGAGTGCTTGGAAAAGGAAAGTATGCACAACTTGCAGCAAGTGCGAAAAGGAAGTCTCGATGACAAGATTGTGGCAGATGTAAATGTACGCAGATGTCTCAACATACTCTCTCTGTCATGCTCTGCCTATGTGACCCTTCTTTTTCCTCCCTAACATGGCCCTAACGAGCCATGCCTGTTAATTGTCTTACCTCTCAATCCTGCTCTCGTGTTAATCACTCCCAGCTGCCTCTTGTTCACTCCTTCGTTAATCATGCATTTAAATACTACCTAGTCCTGTGTTCCTTAGTCTAGGCATTGATGTCAAACCTTTACATTGCCTGTACCTCCCCATGTTCCTGTTTATTGCTAGGTTATGTTATTCCGTATAATGAAACTCCACACCTGCTCCCCAGTCCCTCACCTCTTGACAGTTCCCAGAGCCTTCTGTTCTTCATCAAATACATTGTATTGTAATATTTTAATACATCATATTATTGTTATTTTCTAAGTTGTTGATTGCTGACATAGCTTGGAATTATTTAGTATATTTACAGTGTACTTATTACTGAAAACTCTGCTTCACTCCCACAGTTATAGCTCAGTCCACAAGTGATTGGCTTCCTACATAAAATTGCGAAAAGAATTAATCTATCATTATCTATCAATCTAGTGTTATATATCATACTACTCTCTAACTTACTAACCACAGCACTGATCGCTGATTGCCCTAGACCGCAGAGCTCTGCAGAATTCTGCTAAATGCATCTTTATAACTAACATACCCCCCTACAAGATACACTGTATTGTATATTCAATAATTTCAATGGTCTTGAGGGGTGTCCCAGTACTTTTGCCAATATAATGTATTTACCTCGGAAGATGGAGGAGCAGAGCTGCCAAAATCTGCCAGGATACATTCCACCCATACAACTACATTTTCTGTCAAAACTGCTGACATAAGGAACTTCACACAGGAGTTGCCAATGTCAGCATTTAAGACAGCCACAAAAGTTGGAACAAACCTTTATAAATACTTATGGCAAGTTATAGAGCACCCTTAAGTGAAGTGTTACCGATTTGACAAAGCTTTCTGTTCCTTCGAGGAACACAGCCTCCAAAGACTATGCCTTCCTAAACTATGTCCATCGAAGGATGCAGCCCCTGAAAACAGACAAAGCTTATGAGAGCTTCACACATAACTTTTACTTTGGCAACATTCATTGGACAGACTTGCAGTGACATACACTATATTGCCAAAAGTATTGGGGTGCCTGCTTTTACACATACATGAATCCCATTCTTAATACATGGGCTATACTATGGAGTTGGCCCACTCTTTGCAGCTTTAACAGCTTCAACTCTTCTGGGAAGGCTTTCCACAAGGTTTAGGGGTGTGTTTTTTGGGAATTTTTGACCATTCTTCCAGGAGAGCACTGATTGGTCACTATCAGGCACTGATGTTGGACGAGAAGGCCAGGCTTGCAGCCTTTGCTATCTGAGTGCTGAGGGGACATATGACAGAAATATTGGCTTTCACCAGGGCTGTAGGAAAGGGGTCCAAAGCACAGGTGGAATGTCTAATCTTCCTAATAATATCCTCCACCTCTTTCTGCAAAACTTCAGGGAGGCAATTGAGGGGCTGGGAAAGCTCAAACAGTGCATAAGCTGATGGACCAGCTTGAGCGGGAGGACCAGAGGGAACAGAACGAACTGATGCAATTTTTGTTTTGAAGAAGGCCATGAAGTTATTACAGTGCTCTTCTGTAACTTCTGTAGGTGGAGGATATTGTGGTTTGAGAAGATGGTTGATGGTAGAAAATAGTTGCTTGGAATTGCCTGGACTCTTCCCGATGATGCTTGAGTAGAACTCTGACCGAGCCTCTCTAAGGGACTTTCAATAAGCCTTTTGATGTTCCCGATAGATTTGCTTGTGGACAGAGGCTTTATAGCGCCACTCGAGAATACGAGTTCTTTATTGAACCATGGAGTTGAGCGGGAGGAGACTGTTCTGGTTGTAACTGGGGCATGAATGTCCAGTAGGCTACTCAGAGTGCTACTATAGAAGTCTACTGCATCATTGGCTGATAAAAAATTTATATCAAGAAGCAAGCCTAAGTCTCTGTATTGGTCGAAGGAGACGGAAATCTACTCTTCGTTTTCCATCCTGCTTCTGCTCTATCCTGCATATGGGGGATGTTGCCATGGATGTTGCCATAGCTTGTACAGTAGTTAACCGCTGGCAAATGGTGCGATGCAGGGACCAACGTTTTGCTAAAAAGGCGGTGGGGCAAACTACACCAGGATTAGCCAAACCTGATGGTTGCCTGGGTGGATCCCACACGATAGCGTTCAACAGATGCTGGCAGCAGAAGAGTAAACAGCTTCCGTCTCGGTAGAATCCGAAATATATTCTTGATTGAAAAATATATTCTTGATTGTATGTTTAAAGTCAAATAAAAACAGTTAAAACAATTAAGACCCAGGCGTCATTCAAATTAAACTCCGTTATGACTCGTACATCATAAAAATAATTAAATTAAATTCGGAGGGAGAAGCGGTGAACAGATAGTGCCAGCATCTTCTCCCCACCTCTGAAAGTGTACAGCTGTAGCTAAGCACATTTAGTGTATTTTGACCTGCCTGAAAGCCGAGGTCTTCTGCATGGTGATTGGGAGGCATCTAAATGAAACAGGATAAGCAGCCAATAACATTAATGCTCAGTGGCGTGCACAGACATTTTGGGGGGCAAGTGCTCCAGGGGGAAAAAAGGGCACTTTTTGCATATGTGTAGCCCCCCACCTACACACACACATACTGAGGGCAAAAGGGCAAGTGCTTCAGCACCACCTCGTCTCTATCTGTGCACGCCAGTGTTAATGCTCATGACTGACAGGTTCTACATGCGGTCGGAGGTGTTGGCTCATATTATTTGTTCACTCTGTCGCATGCTGGGGCACAGAAGTATTTCAATGCAACCCAGCGTGAGAGTTTATATCATTTTCTTGTCATCTCTTGCCTTTGGTATTTGTTAATATTTCAAATAAAGTTATCATTGAGGGTTGACTTTGATTGTCCTTTATATTTTTAGTGAAAGTGATCTTAAGTAGACTAGTTTGTTGTTTTTTTTGTAAGTAAGTAAATACATTTACATTTACAGCATTTGGCAGATGCCCTTAGCCAGGGCGACTTACAAAATTGCTTAAGATTCTATAATGATTTTTTCCCGATACTGGCTCAATAAAAACCAGGCCATGAATACTATCAATCTAATACGCTTTTTTTTAATTCAGGAAAATAGATCAGAGTAAAATACCAGGAGTGCTAATTCAGATATTTCTGAAAGAGGTAGGTTTTAAGTCGTCGTTTGAAGACATCCAGTGACTGAGCTGATCGTACATCTTGGGGGAGTTTGTTCCACCGACTAGGTGCCAGAACAGAGAAAAACCTAGATGCGTGTTTTCCTTGTGCCTTGAGAGGAGGTGGGAAGAGTCAAGCAGTGCTGGAGGATCAGAGAGATCGTGGTGCACTGTGGGGTGTGATGAGATCTTTTAGGTAGGATGGTGCCGGACCATTTTTGGCTTTGTATGTGAGCACCAGTGTCTTGTATCTCGTGTGGGCAGCCACAGGAAGCCGTTTAGCGTTTAATAAAACGGTCTAATCGTTTAAGGAGAAGCCATGCTGGTATAACAAAGTAACTCATGATTTCTTACAAAAATACAGAACTGCAGAACTTTCATACAAGTAACTGACCAGCTAAAATAAGAACAAAAGACCTTGTTATATTGCCAGCAGCCGACACTGTACTTCCTCCGTTTAAAAAATTACCATCCCCCACTGGTTTAGTCACATAGCAATTATAATTACACGTGCTTGTTGTACACTCAGTTTTACTAAATATACTCAGAGGAAGTGCAATATTGTAGTGGCTGTGGTGTGGCAGATGTGGCCTTTTCCACTCTTCTGTCCTATTGCAAAATAATACAAATTTTCACAAAAGCAAATAAACATGTATTTATGCTTTTCATGCACAGTGGTCACTACAGTGGACAAATATTTTAAAGTCATTTTCTTCCACATGCAAAGGTTTCAAAGGATGCATAACAGCCTGGTAATTAGACGCAACTTCAGCAGCAACCATCTGTGCTTGCAAGCAAATGCAAAACCAACTAAGATGGTAAAGAATCCATTCCTTCTATAGGAAAGCACACTTACTTATATTTTGCAGCGTTTAGTCTGTTTTTTGTGATTAGGTCTGTTGTGTTAGGTCTATTCAAGGTTGAGTGCGGCTTATGATAGAGACGTCTGCAGGGTTATGGAAGGGAGTGAGAATAAAAGTGCAGATGTATAGATGTCAGAGGAAGAAGGTTCAGAAGGCAATCGTGATAGAAGGAGCATCGGCATCAAAGCTGAGGAAGTGGTGGGTGCGCCAGCTGCCGGCCCCCGTGAGCAGGTATCACAGGTCCTATTATCCTTGCATTACAGGTCCCCTCGCCTACTACGCTGTTCCCATCACTCAGGCTGGTCCACCTGCTCCAATTCAGATCATCCCTCCGTGTCCCGGCTTCCGCTTTTCTCCCTTCCACCTCAAACCTGCGGAAGGAGAGTTCTGCTCCTCAATCCAATCTGCTGTGTTGTTACTGGCGTGTTGGATTTCGCCCCTTTTGCCTGCGGCATTCGGATTTTTTCCCGCTCAGTTCAATTGATCGCTCGCTTAGGTTTTTTGGATTGTTAGGATGCGATTTCACCTGTGGTGTGAAGGAAGTGGCTGCCGTTTACATTTGGGTGTTTCGGTTCTGTTTTTGTCAGAGAGCAGGGGAAGTGTTTATATTTTGTTTCACCTTGGTTTTGATTTGGTACATTAGATGGGGAATTATTGTAGTTAGGTTGGGTTTTGTTTGTTACTTTGGCCGTGGGTCACTTTTGAAAATCCAGCACTGTGTGTTATTGTATTGTATTGAATTACATTATTGTCACCCTCTGCCAGCTGTGTCTTGTTGTGTGGCAGTTTCTGACTGGTAGTTTTTCGTATAACGGTATCAGGCCGGTTTGATTGGCGCAGGTTTGCTGCCACTCCGACTTTTGGGGGAGTTTGACGAGTGCCGTAAGCAGGATCTGTTTCTCACTGCAGTCTTTTTCTGTTTTGAGGTACTTAAGGGTGGCCTAAGAAGGGACAAGATGTCCCTACCTGACCCTACCTGAAGGGAATGAGTTCTTGGGTGTCGCATCAACAGTGGACCCGTCCGGGGACAGAGGAGGTTGGTCCCGAAGTGGAGACAGGCATAGGGCACCCTTCTGGGAATCTCATGCAGGAGATATGGCTGAAGGAATTGGAGCTGGAGTTAAGCCTGCAGCAGTATTAGTCCCCGCTGCTGCATGTCTGAGCCGTGGAGCTAGAGGCAACAAGGGATATAAGGCTGTAAGAGATGAAACTTCAGCTGAGAGCTGTTTCCCCTAAGTTACCCCCCCTGCTACCCAGCAGTCCTCATCCAGTACTCAGTGAAATCCCTCCTCACTGCAGCAACCTTCTCAGGGTAGTAACCCAAGGTTGGCATGATTTTGATATTAGCAGACACATTGTTTTTGTCCCCATGTTTTGGGAAAGTTTAGGGAAGTCCATACTTACTTTCAATAATAATAATAACATACTCTGTGATTCTGTATAGGACAAGTAGCTATGGATGGAGTATCTACCCTGAGTCGAGTGCGGCCAGTGTGGTAGGTCAGTCATCACCATTATACTGTACAGTGGATTTTCTGTCCCTCTGATTCATTTACTCATATTTTCTCTAAAATATGTCACATAGGTATAACAAATGGTTTAAATTATATAATTATGTTTTCTTTATCACTTAAACAGAGATAATAGATGTTAAAAATACTACTTTGTATTTTGCACACCTGAATTTTATCTAGTCCTGAGGGCAAAGTAATCAACTTCCACAAAAACTATCAACCAGCAAATGATAAAAATCTCAAAATATTCTTCAATTATGTTACAGACTAGGCTAAACTGCCTCTAATTGTACATAAGAGTCAGGTGAAACAGTTTATTCATTTATTGTGTGCCACCCTGTTAGTCTGTAAAGAGAAGGCTACAATATCTTTGACACCATTTTCAGGAAGTGACATCTTGTTTTTCAACAGAAATTCAGCTATGCATAGTGAGGTAAGCTGCAATTATCAGTTTTTAGGTTTTGAAAAGTCAGGCTGCTTGTCACAATTTTAAAGCTCCACCAGCTGTTATCGAGAAAGTTTGTTCAGGCAAAAAAAAATAAAAAATAAATAAAACATATTTGATATAGTTATAAAAGTTCTGTTTATCTCTAGAAGGTTAGCTAGCTAAATGTTGACTATGTATATGTCCATAACAGGTTGGAATACCATCACGGCCAGTGTCTGAATGATGTACCCATACTTATTATACAATGAGTCTCTGAGCTTAACCAATGTGTATTACTATTAGATATGCATGTCACTATTGTGACAGAATGTTAAAAACCTGAAAAACTCGAAAAAATATCAATGTTACGGCATCACAGGAAATACTGAAGTGCCAATGCAGATTGCCTAGGGCGCCATCTTCAGAGGAGATGCTGTCTTAGTAAGCCAAGCTGTGCCAGAGCATCACACCGCACAATATACATCATGTGGGCTGCGCAGATTACTTTGTTTTACAGCGTAGATGGTGCTATGTAATGATCATGCTATTCTCCCCCCTAGAGGTGAATACAGCAACAAACAAGTTTGCAAACACAACAGTTTAGGTTCACATGTTTATTAATTCATAAGGAGGCTTTGGAAACAAAGTAAAAGAGAGGGTATGATTAGTAGATGTACATTAGAATCAGTTATATTCAGAGTGGTCAAATTGACCAATAGCTTTTTCTGAATGTAGCAGATTCTAAGCCAAGTTATTTTTTTAAATAGGTTTACAAAATGTTTTTTTTTTAGAGACTACAATTTCTGGGTAACTGACATGCCCAGTGATAAATGGATGAAAAAGGACCATTTTATCTGAATGACAATTCCCATCTCTACTGCGATCCAGAAGTTATGGAAAAGTGCAGACACACACTAGAAATAGCACTTAATCCGCATTGGGGGAAGCTCAGGCTAATGAGGTTTTCTGGGACACTTAAAAAGAACTTTCTAAAATTAATTACACAATCCAGATTGCAAATTATAGCCTACTCCAGCAGTGCCTAATCCAGGAGATATAGTTCCCAGGGGACAGTCTACCTGCACAAAAGGTGAAGGACTAAAAGAAAAATGACAGATGAAGGCATTTTAAAAACCAAATAATAAAAATTTATATATTGATATTTGATGAACAAAACTCCATAAATCAAATCTGTCATATGTTTTAAAAATGAAGACGTCCATTTAAAAATAAACTGAAATTGATTTACATGACATGCGAAATGCTTAATTTAACATAGATATAGTGCAGATGCATGGAAGTATTTTTCGTACAAAGTATGAATATACTAAATACAGCATTATCATGTACAACCTGTATTTACTATTTTAACATATAGAATAGACAGAACACATTCTCACAGAAAGCAGCATAATTCTTATCCAACAATGCATATTTCTTGTTACTGGATTAAGAAGTATTTAACGCTACAGTTCCCAGGAGTGAGGACTGGAATGGAAATTGCCAGGACATGTTTGGTATAAATAACAGAATCAGCCATTAATTTTGTCGACTGACAGCAAAAAGCAAAATAAATAAATTATATGGTGAAAAAAAAAAACATCTTTTCTTAGAAGAAAACACACATTATTTCAACAAAAATAAGAGACGACAGGAAGTCCATAAATAAGTATGAGGGACATTGAAATGGTCTCAGACAGCATTCAGTAAAAAGGGCTATAAAGTGCATCTGCAATACGCATGGAACCCGGCTCTTGGTGGATGATCTGGACCGAGTTTCAGGATTTTAGGCCGAATCACAGATGACTGTCTCGACCACGAAGGTGCTGTCGAAGTGGCGGATGCTGCGGCAGCTGTGAGCATCGCGCTTCTCGATGCCTGTGCAGCAAAAGAAGAAGTGGGAAGGTGAGGAGTGTTTGAGGGGAAGTACAGTCTCTCACCCTGAAGAATCTACAACCAGCCTAGTCTCCACCATGAACAATGACGCAGAGCAAAATAACAAGCATTTCTTCTAAGAGTTGAGTCAACAAATACATATTTGTTGACTCAATATTGGATTTTTACTGACTTTTGCACAATGCTGTACACCATTGCTCACTGTAGGCCTGCAATGTTTCAGACAAGCTAGACGTTGACTCAAGCTAGACGTCTGTTGCTCAGTCAATCTTCTGCTAGCTTCCGGACACCCGAAGCTAATATGATGTTTTCATCAGCAAACAGGAAGCCCTGCTTAAGTCTTGGTTTCACTGCTAGATAGCAAAGAAGTTGATGCCATAGACCTAAGTGAGATAGCCTAAGTGTGTGGTGCAGTAAAGCAGCTAACTTGCAAGCCGCCATTGCTAGCAGTCACTGTCTGCAGGTTTGAGGGCGGGTGACTTACGTCTCCGTGGATGGCGCCGTCGTAGCCGGAAGGTCTCTTTGCCGCTACACAGTCGGTGGATGAACATGCCCAGAGGCCGGAGGTTCCTTACACGGCCTGCCACTACCATCTCCTCCTTGACCAGATAGGTTTGGGGCAGGTAGCTTCCCCTCTGCGGATGTCAAAATGTAACTATAAACCCACCGCAGACCAGTGCTAGATCAAATGGACCGAAACATTTCATGCTGCATTTTTTGAAACGGTATAAGAGTGAGGGAGGTGAGACAAGTGGTCACAGCAGGCATTATCCGCAATCGAGTCAGCTCTCAACCAGTGGCTATAAAAACGCAGTTCAACGTTCTGTCCTATTTCAAACCCCAACAACGAGGGGTTTCTGCAAACTGCTTTTCTATCAGAACCAGGCCACTCAGACCTGGAGCATCTGGCACACAATAGAGAACGGCGATAAATTGCCCTCGATAAGCGACTGTGTGATTGTGTGCGCACAGGCACATAATGTACCGATTCCCAGTGCATCCTGGGATAACCTCCAGGCTGACTCTGACTCTGAACTGAGAAAGTGGATAAGCCAGATATTGGATGGGTATAAAAGGTCACTCAGCCCCGTAACTAATTTAGATTTATAGCTCAGCCTTGCCTTCATAAAGACCAAAAATATGTAAATCTCTTCGCACAGTCCGTTACGTAAACTGGCATCTCTAACTTGCCCATATTGGGTCCCTGCAACAGACTGGAATCCAGTTCAGAATGTCCCCCTGCCTTCTGCCCTGTGCTTCCTGGATTACACTCCAATGCAGTGACAAAAAGAGAAGGAAGTGACTGCAGAAAAATACCAACCCTAATGTTGATCAGAAGGTCCCACAGGTTTCTTGGAGGAAGGACCGCCGTGGTGTTCAGCTCCACGATATAGCACTTGTCCAGGGCAAGGTCATGGTAGGCTGTTAGACCCTGCAAGTGGATCGGACAAAAAACAACCATTATAAGAATCAGCTAGGATGAATAATGGAGATCGGAATTAGTAATTAACAAGGCTAATAATAAATAATAACAACTAACGACAAAGCATTTACAGGCGTATAGATCTACTTCCAACCTCCACGCATACATAGCAGAAGCAGGGAGCTCAGTAATTAGCTGCTTGGGGATTTGATGTATGATTCATTCATCACTTGTCCTAGATTTCAGCTTGCAAATATCCAAATTAAATGAAAAACATTAAATTTTATAAACCTAATAAAATACACAAACTGACGTATCTGGGAATATATGTACAAGAATACATTTTTAATTAATTTGCAGTGTATTTATACTGGCGCTGAGGTCTCAGCTTGAATAAAAATACAAAGCATATTTTTTGATACGTGCAGAGAGTATGTGTGTGTGCATGTGTGAGTGGGTTATGTACATATTCCATTGTGGGGACCAAATATGCCCACAATGAGATAGGAACCTGTTATTCTGACATTGTAGAGACCATTGTTTTTGGTGCCCACAAGTGGAAATTCTATTTTATAAAAATCTGAGACTGCAATAAAAAGAATAAAAGTGCTAAAAGCCTTGTATTTTGTGTGGTCACTTTTGGTTAAGGTTAGGGCTGGGTAGGGGTTAAGGTTGTCGCTGCTGGGATAAGCGTTCTTCCCATAGAAATGAAAGGATGGCGTGTTTGCATGCTCCCCCAGATCCATACCCTGTGGAAATCATGAATGATGTCAGCAGGATCGCTTCCACCGAACTGGGGCACAGGTACGTTGATTTGCTCATAGTTGTCCTCCAGGTAAATGCCCACGTTCTCCTCGAGCTCCTGCCGCCCGCGCAGGGGGGCGTAGAAGGAGTCCTCGTAGAGCACACGGCAGTGGAAAAGGTTCTCCTCGGGAATCTGCTCCTTGTGCAGAAAGGAACACCAATATCAGTCACCCCTGTCATCCATATCAGCAGGTAATCTGCTATGGGATCAGCTCGACATGATTGGTCGATAAATGATGACATCACTCTCAGCACGTCAGCTCAAGTTGTATTATGTGCAGTGATGACTGCGATTGGGCAGCCTGACAATGTTAATGTTAATGACAGAAAACTACCGCTTGACAAAAACATCTGACTTTGCAATGATGAAATTCAGTTTCTATTCGCAAGTTTAAAATGATCTGTTCACACTCTCAAATAAGAATAAAAACAGCACGTAATAACAAATAAGCGATATATTATAAATAAATACTATAATTGCATTGGTGCTCCTGGTAATCTTTCGAAGTTTAAATTAGATTTACTATTTAATCTCACACTGAAATCCATAGCAAGAGTGAGTTGTGCCCATATTACAAAGACATGAAAAAAATGGTAGGGCCCTCACCTGTGGTACAAAGTAATACTTGTACAGGTATATAGATGCCAGTACCACACCGCACAGGAAGACCACCAGGCCGAAAATCAGACAGCACAGGCTGCTCACGAAGGACCTCTTGGCATGAAGCGGGAGTGTAAGTTCTTCCTAGAGGAAAAAAACGAGTTTGGGTTTATGCACAGATACAGAACCAAAGGATCTATGTTTTATGTGTTAAAAAAAGAATAACATTAACAATTTCAAAAAACTATAATTACATATAGTACAATGTTTAAGGTTAAGATCAAAGAAAACAGTTATACATTTCTATCAAAAATTGTATTTCTCTATAGGGATCTAACTTCAAGACGGCTGGTCCACGGTAATTAGCTTTTTTTGGGGGGTGGGCATATGTTTGCTTTAGACTTCATATAAATCAAAAGTGGCTTTTTGAAAATAATACCAAAATATTTTATTGGTTGCTATTGGCTCAGCCTTGGGGCGGGTTTAACTTGCGTCTGAGTCTCCAAAAGGAATGAAACGTGGCATCACTTTACGTCTTATACAAATCAGTGCTTGAAAAAAAACCCAGAAAAAGCGGGGAACACTTCCGTCAGAGGATTGCCTATTTGGAAAACTGCTAGGCTATCTCCACACGTAGGCGCCGGTATGAGCAATGTCGGGCCGCCCCCGGTCTCTCGGTACATCTGCCACACGGTCCTCCTACACGGATTAAGCTTGACGGAAACGCAATCCTAAAAGACAATTCTGCGTATGACTATTAATACAATGGGACGCGATCAGACAGATCGTCACTGGCACTGCCCCCCCAAGGTAGCAAGCAGAGAGGGAGATGGACATAAACGTTTTTGAGGATCTGAGGATCCCGGGTATTAATAGCTATGACAGTATCGCGACATTTACTGACGATCCGAGCCGCCTGCATATAGTGGGCGCGCAGCTTAAAGACGCACTTTACAAATCGCTCTAAAAATACCAGCGACCGTGAAGGGAGCGGAAACGTCAAGGGACGTGAAAGCTGTGCATCACGCTGTCTGCGATCAATTTACGCTTCCCATCATAATTATGATGCAGCTCTGCGCCCAGAGACTGGAACGGTTTTATCTAGTAACACATCCGTACATTAAATTACATTTCTTTGAATGCCTTGTTAATAGACACTGTAGTTTATTAATGTTTAATCGCTGGCAATTTTATATCTGGAAAAAAACATTTTTTAAAGAAAGAAAATGAACATTTTTTCATTCTAATGAGATGGGATGCGGGCGTGCGTGTGTATGGGGTGCATTTTCATATTGTAGGGATTTTATACCAACATTTTTTAATTGTTGATTCGTTGAAAATATGGTGAATGGGAAGATAATGAGCATGGAGAGAACGAGACAAATATATAGAAAGTGTGCGGCAGCTGGCTTCTCGTCAACCACCCCTTGTCACATTAACGCTCAGCTAACTATATTATGGTTTATTAAATGCACGGTGAACAGGATATTCATAATATTCGTAATGTTCAAGATCCATTCAAGGAAACTGTTTTGCGCAACATAAGGACGCGGCACAATTGTTCTTGCACTGGATTCTTCCAGCAAATGCGGCACACATTCGGGTGCCCTGTACTGATGCAGAGGACAAAGACATCGTGTACTGTACATGCAGCAGAGAGTTGTATTTCTACAGAAACAATGAACATCCAGCCCTATACGAGAACAATGGTTAAGTACACCCAACTCTGCAAATGTCCTTCCACAGCCGGGGTTTATTTAATATAGCACTGATCAAAAGAGCAGCACAGTCATTACGTCATTCTGGAAAAGGTTCAGGGCACTGGACAAGCTGTCCGAAGACATTATACATATGTAAATCCATGGTGCATTTGTAACTTAACTCAGTATTTAATAACAGACAACATGCCTAATCAGATCGTGTGTTACTACCCTTATTGGAGTTCCGTTATACCGTTTTACTAATGAAATAGAGACGAAAATAGGAAAACGAGATGTAGTAAAATATAGGATGCCCTGGTGTAGTCGATTTCGCGAGCAGTGCTAGAGCTCGAGGCAAACTGGCATCACAGCCCTTTATGATGTTACACTAGCGTGTCCCACACCGAGAGTGCACATGTTCATTCACAGCGGAGCATCTGAATGAATGACCGAATAATACTGTGCATAAGCGTCATGGCAAATCGTTAAACAATGCTGCCGTTCTCCAAAAACTCTACATCTTGGACAAATCATACTATATATCTAATTTACACACACATAATATATGAATATATATAGTTATGTGTAAGTTTTATATCCTAAGACTAAAACCTCCATGCCATTTCCATACAGTACATACATAAGGCACCGTATTGAGCATCATCAGATGGGACACCTTCGGATTCCGTTCCGCGGGGTCCGAGGAACGAAACGAGCCGGTGCAAATCGGAACTTACGTGGGGGTAAGGAACCAGAATCTCCGCTTTGTCTCCTTCGTTCTCCTTGTCGGGCTTTTGCCCTGCGACGTTGTGGAAGGTGATCTTCACCATGTCTGTCCTATGAAGAAAACGCTGCTTCTGGACTTCCCACCGCAGAGCCGGCGATCTGGAGCTTTACTGCTGGTGCCAGTGCCTCCGACGATTGCTGACAGCTATGAGAATCGCCTTTTTAGTTGGGCCAACCGGAAGCTCCGTGATTTAATAAATATTTATTTTTAATGCTTCTTAAAGTGACAGTACATCTAAACCGCAGTTGGCATGGAAAACCATCACTTGGCAGCGCCTTTTATGCTAGTACAAATGAACGAGTCCGTTGATTAGTTTTAATACAAATTAACTGGGGCAAAATTAAACAATGCCATAGGGAGTTGTATTACCTTGTATAAAGACTGTATATAGACACCCAATACATGCTCCAAACGAGGGCTCCGGTCTTAAAGATTGTATTAAAAATAAAGGTTGTATTAAGTCTTTAAAGGTCAGAAAGCGTATTGGGGGTATTGGAGCTTACTTTACGTTGCAATAGTAGACAACAATAATTTTATACATTAGGTAGTTTACCTGTTTTTGTGTCGGGATATTGAGAAAGTATTGATGAAATGCTGAAAATGGGCCTTTATTTCAATTAGTATAGACAACTAAAACATCCAAGGCCAATCTCTGCTATTTAGAGCTTTAAAGTGTATTATATAGGTACATGTTAAGGGATATTATATCCATTTTACACGAGGGTTTATCCAGCAGAGTTTTCCGTGCACAGTGCATGAGGCAGGGGACATCCGACACAGCATGTCAGTATAGGTTAGGTGACAAACAGATTTGTACTTTCAAGATCAAACGTAATTCTTAACCGAAAGGGACACAAATAAAATACTCTTCGCAGAAAGCAGCGGACCCCAGGATTTGCTAGTCTGTCAGAACTTTTACCTTTTTTGGTTGAATTTTCCTTTAAATTATTTGAGAGAGCGGTAGACAACTTTGTGGCGATTAAAAGGATGTTTCACTCAGCGGAAACAGCGAACACTGCACGCGGAAATATCAGTGAACTAAATTTACAGTGGAATGGATTCCATGTGAAGGAAGATGTTGTGCTGTAGGCTTTATATCTGTATACGGGAACCGCCTCCAAATGTCCGGCAATGGCAGTGACACTGCCCCCCCCCCCCATCTGAAACTCCCTCACTCATTCCACTCATTCGTGATCGTGGGGTTTCCTCCGGGTACTCCGATCTTCAACATGCCAGGTTAACTGGAGTTACCAGATTGCCCGCAAGTGTTGCTGTGTGAGTGAATGGTGTGTGAGTGTGCCCTGCGATGGGCTGGCTCCCATCCTGGGTAATTCCCTGCCGTGCGCCCCTAGCCTCAGAGATAAAACAGGTGAACTACCTAATGTACAAAATTCACCCACTGTAACTCCGGACCCTGATTAGGGTAAGCAGTTTTAGAAAATGGATGGATATTCCTGCTCAACTTCCGTTCGGTAACCATTTTCACTTTTATCTGCTTGGTGGCGCTGTATAGCTTGTTTTTGTCAAGTTTGGCAAGTCTGTCTCAAGTTTGGCAAGTCCATCTCAACATTTAAACTGAACAGTCAAAAATAGATGGAGCTATTATTGTATAATTATCACTGCATTTATTTATGTATTCTACGAAAATTCTCACACGGCCAATTAACTTTTCCCGTCTCTTTATCAACTTAATTTCACAGACAGTTTTTAGTTATGATGTTCTCTAAATTGACACGTTTTCCACATTCTCACATCGCTTTTGCCTGATCTATAAATACCGAGGGACAGAAAGTTTCACAGTTCCCAGTTCTATTGCAACTTTCAGCCCAGAATCTCTTTTCTGGTAATTTCATATCTGAATTCCACATTAAAATGCATGCCATCTGTTAACGACTCTAACCATCGGCAGTCTATGGGCTTCACAAACAGAACAAAAGCAAGACTAAATTACAATGTTTTCACATATACAGAAAAGCTGCTGAACTTGTCGAAGCGTACACTCTCAGAAATTGGGTACCAATTTGTACCTTTGCTTGTCACTGGGGCTGTACCCTCAAGTCTGCCAGATGTACCCTTAGCTGTAGGTACTTGTAGCTTTTTAAGATACATAAATGGACTGTGAGGAACTGTTTAGTACCATTAGGGGTACATTAATGTTGTTTGTACCTTGGGGATGCATCTCTGTACCATTTAAGGTGCAATTAACTTAAATTAAAGGTACATCTGGCAGACCCTTGAGGGTACAGCCCCAGTGACAAGCAAACGTACAAATTGGTGCCCTGTTTTCTGAGAGTGTAAGATGATTTGTCCACTTTCCTGCTAACTGTACCTGCAGGTCTACATAAATAAAAAAGGTGTTATTTTTGGCATGACAAGGATAGGATACATATAATTAGTTTACATATAACTATAACTGTGCTAGTTAGAAGAAAGAACAGCAACCAGATTCAATTTTCATAAATAATTCTAAAATAATAAGAAAATATATTACATTATCTTATTTGGCAGACACTTCTATCAAAAGCGCCATACAAATGAGGATCGGAGAACACAGTCAGACAGTGTCCCTGGGCCAGTTGGGCTTAAAGGTCTTGCTCAAACATCCAACTGTCATATGATTATTCTGTCAGCCACAGGATATAAACCCACAACCTTCAGGACATGGGTACAGATCTGTACCTCGAGGAGATGCTGTAGAAATCAGGTCTGCATTCAGTAGTGTAACATTTGGAAATAATAATAGATGCTTTATCTCCCTTTTGCAAATTAAAAAGGAAGATTTTTAGTATATAGTCAGTAGTATGCTTTTCTTTCTTTTTTCTTTTTAACCAAAAAGGCCCTTTAAGAAAAAGAAATCACTTAAAAACTTTGACTTGTAAGCAGAGAATAACGTCCAAGTCCCACTAAAAAGATTCTACATCCAAAATGGACATATCGTACTTGCTATGCGGTTCCACACGGAGAATCACCATACAGGGGAACAGACGGAAGTAGATGTGACGCACATGTCAGAATTTCGAGAACAGAGACAGAGAGATCGCCATGGTGACTCATCTGACATGGTGCTGACATCATCCACCAGCCTAGGAGAAGGCTGGCACACGCTCAGGCTGTGGGATGGTGGTAGCCCACTCGCGCGTCTTCACACTGGGATGCTAATATAATGCATTACTCATACTATCAGTTTCGTATGCCCACCACGCAATATAGGCATGTGGCTGAGCACACCACATCCAGGCACAATCTCCGTGCAAATATATATATATATATTTATTGCACATGCACTCTCGCAGACACAGGGCCACACTCCTAAACCACAGAGGCACACCATTTTTGGTATTTAGCATGCCTCGATAAATGTGTGAAAACCAATATTATACTATAGACAAAGCTGTTTCTATTTGTGGATTTAATGTGTAAACTTCATCTGGGAACCAAGTCACATATTTTAAACCATTTAAAATAATTCATTTCAGCTTTCGTGCTTAATATCGTTTTTGCTTATTCATATTAAGAAAACTGATTTAGATTTTTAACTACGATAAAATAACCCACTAATATCAAGGTTTTTGTTTTGGGGGAAGGCTAAGTGAAAACTGCACTCCCTGTTAAATAGTGTATAGAGAATTGGACAGTTGATTGATCTGAATTAATAGTTTGTGTTTATGCTATGCGCAGGCCTGGACTGGCCATCTGGCATACTGGACATTTTTGCAGTGGGCTGATGGGTTTGTGGATCTACAAAATTTATCATGGCGACCATCCCCAACCCCAATCCAGCCCTGGTGATGTCAGATTGACGTTTTAAAAAATGTTGACTGAATGGTAAGCAATTTTAACATATGGTCATACATAAAACCGCCTAGAGGGGGAGCCATGCTTTAAAATGAGACCAGCGGAGAATAAGGAAACACTACCGAAATAGTGCAAACTGGATCGCTACCGCCACAATATCTGCTCTAATCGATTCGTTGACGATGTTTATAGTGGTCTTGGGGAAATCCCAAAAGAAATACTCTTATGTTGATATTATCGCCGTCTAACCACAACCGTTTACCTAGTCGAAGGTCCCGGTGAACCTAAATGCCATCGAAGGGCAAACACTGATGCACCCAGTCACACATAAACCTGGTTTCTAACATATTATTTTATCAAATAAACTTTTTGTACTGTGTAGTTTCACTTTTGTGCCCCCTTCTGACTATTTCTACACCAGTAAGCTAAATAATTTAAAAGCTATATTCATGAGTCAATTTTATTTGTTATTTAGAAATATTTCTATCAGATTTATCAGGATCGGCATAGTATAACACTTCATTGATTTAACACACATCGTCTGGTGTATTGCCAGAAAATTTACCACCATAAAGCTGGAGGACGGCAGAGTGCCAAAAGGCTCAACTTCAAAGCTGTAGTTGGGAGACGGCATTTTATTGGGCCTTAATTAGCCTACTTTTCTTTTACCTTAGGGCAATCGACGGATACCTGTGAATATCACTATAATACAAATTGGTTTTCTCTTTAAACCTGTCCTTTCCGTCCTGGGTCAAGGATCAACTGCAGTCCTACATTTCTGATATCACGGAGGGGGAATAATTTAATAACTTGTTTTATTATTTGTGGAACTTGATGCTGCATTGAGCCAGGTTACTATGTCATTATGCAGTTCCCACATACTCTTCACACTGTTCGCGTTACTGATCGGCAAGAACGGCATAATCCGTTTAAGAACATTTACTTGACGATGTAATTGCCTTAAGTCCACAATCAACAAATACAACAGCTATATTGATTTTACATAATCAAGCCTTCTATATGAGCAACCACCTTCCCTCGTGTTTTCCCCGAAGTCAGTCATTTTGTCTCTAATAAGGAAAAATATTCCCAGATTTCTTGAATTCACAAATACACTGGAAATGTTTGTAGGCGAGGGCCACCCGTGTCACTGCACTGGATAAATGTATGGAGTGACTGAATGAATCCGCAGCCAGTCACAGGCCACGGCAAACAAGGGCGAAACAAATGAAGCGCGATGCAACACCTGTCGTTTTCTGTGCGGACACGCTTTCAATGCTCGCTTTTAATTCATCTGCTCCGAGTGTCTGCAGCCTGCAGCTGCCAACTGTCGGCATCGTATTACATGCGCCGGGCCTCCGCGTCACCCAAAGGCAAATTAAGGGAGTGGGAAGGTGAATAAAATAAAACATCACTCTTAATATTTTGCAGATTGCGAATATTTCGGGAGAAAAGAAACTCATAGCAATGGGTCGCATCACTAAATACACCAAGACATCACTATTATATTAACAGTGACATGTTAAAAATGTCAAGGGGCGATTGCAGGCAGCACACAAACAAATACACATTGCATAAATATCGTTTAAAAGAAAAGTGCATATGCGACTATCGCAAAATAAAAGCTAAAACTGTCGCTTTTTAACGCATTAGTAAGGAACACTTAAATAGCTGACTGAACGGCATATCTGTGAAGCAATATGGTAAACTAGTAACAATCGGCCCAAGAACGGTAAACAAAAAATGAACTGCGCTATTGAAGTGCCTTTACGGTACAGGCCGAATTGCGGCGAGAGAGACAAAGAGCTGGTCGCTGATTGGCTGATATGCGATACGCTCTAGGGTCCCCAGGCTCGGTCAGCCAAGGATCTTATTCATATGTTAATTAATGTCTATAAATACCTACTACAAACCTCGCCGTGCCAAAAGCACATCTCCTAAGGGTTACATAATAAACACTAGGGCTTCTTTGCCTGTATTGTGGGGATTTTTTTTTGTACCGGGGTCCGCCTGCCATCTGCCACTTTGAAGGATCATAACGTGACTGTGGAATACAAACGCAGCTTTCTGCACTGTGTGGGTGAAACCAACATGGCCCCTTCATCTAGACCCAACAAAAACGGATCTAACCGAGACGAAGACGAATATTACGGAATAAAGGGAGATAGGAAGGTAATGATCGGAGCTTTAATAATCGACTTTATGGCAATGCTATTTCTCCCAAGTGTTGTGCGTATCAATATGGTTTTCAAAATTTCCACTGTAGGCGAGAAAGCCTTTGGTGGAAAAAAGGAGGCGAGCTCGCATCAATGAAAGTTTGCAGGAACTCCGTACACTACTCGCAGACACAGAGGTAAGTTTATTTGCCGTCGCGTACGTAATTGCAGCATACAGTTAGAATCTGGACTAGCCTCACCCATGGCTGTATTTTTTTTAACCATACCATGTTAATTTTCTGTTCTCTACAGTTCCAGTCAAAGATGGAGAATGCCGAAGTGCTGGAAATGACTGTGAAGCGAGTTGAAAACATCCTACAGAAAAGAGCCCAGGGTATGTTTTACGCTTTTTATTTATAAGCGCAATGGTGTGGGGATGCGTGCCATATATTGCTGAGCATTGCACGTGATGCATGTTTTTATTTAACGCATTTTTCTTCCGGCATCCCTACAGAGGTCGACACGGTGAACCGAGAAGCGAGCGAGAGGTTTGCAGCTGGCTATATCCAGTGCATGCATGAGGTGCACACATTCGTGTCCAACTGCCCGGGGATTGACGCCACGGTGGCTGCGGAGCTTCTCAACCACCTTCTGGAAAGCATGCCTTTGAACGATCAGGACCACTTCCAGGACATGCTGGTGGATTTGATGTCGGACTCCGGGAACGGCAGCGCATGGCCGGCCACTGAGGGGATTTATGCGGCGCTGGTGTCGCCTGGGGCTCGGAGTATGTCCAGCAGCAGTCCGCTGGCCCTCTCCCCGGCTCCCTCTACCACATCCAGCGAGGACCTCGGTTCTGATCTGGAGGAAACCGAAAGTGAACAGAACCACGTATCGCCCGAGGTCGTAGAGAACCGAGAGGTCCAGAACATGCCCACAACGACCTATAACAAATATATGTGGAGACCGTGGTAGAAATCAAACTTGTTTTTCCACGCTGGCATGGTTACTAACTGTGCCCAATGTACTTAGTCAGTTTAGATCTGGTTTCTGCAGTGCGGGTGTTTTTTTTTTTTCTGGTGATTTTTTTAAAGAACCCTGCACTGTTTATTTCTGGATCTTTGATCTTTGATCCCGGAAAAGCACCCGCCTTGTAAATATGTATGTTTAGAGGGATCATCGCCGAAAAAGCTCTTTTTAAAAAAAAAAAAAAAAAAAAGTAAAATCTTGCAGAACCTTGCTAATGTCCGTACACAAGTAAACACGTGAAAAATAAGTAAACGTTTTGCTTTTTAAAATAAATCATGTTTTTTATGTTAGGGATAAGGCACAGTGAATCTTCCATAGCGGTGTTTCTCACTCAAATAGGCACGAATCCTTCCTTCAGTGAAGGAAGAGCAGATTTACACGGATGTAAATACTAAATTGTGGTAGGGACTTTGTATTAGAGCAGATTTGTGCCTATTCATAGCACGTGAAAACACTGACTTGCAGTGACTGTATATGTGTTTTTTTTATTAGTTTTGGTCGATAAATTAAATTGTTCGATATAGGATTATTATAAAGATGGATATTTGAATGAGCTTATTGTTATATATGTCTTGTCCGTAAGTTCAGAGTCTCACTGTATCTATGTATCACGTACTCCACACAACGTGGTTCTTTAATGAATCTAATGTCTTGTGTTAAGCCTATTAAACGTAATTACACACCCCGAACCAAAATCGTCTGCTTATTCCAAATCTAGATTTGGGAGCTTTGTTTTCCAAAATGAATCAACTGCCGATGGAAAAAAATACACTGGTGCGACAATCTTATTTCTGCACCAATAAAACCAAAACGAATTGCCTTGGTGGTTAGGTTGGGTCAGTGTGATTTTCAGAAGCACGAAATACCACAATTAAGATGAGTGGAAATGGTTAAAAAAAAAAACTACTGCGGTTTTTATGCAATTGAATAATTAGGGATGATTTTAGAATAAATTCGAGGTCGACCTGATTAAGATAATTATTCCCAGCCCTGTATTTGAAAAAGCGATTGGAAGATGGATCAGTGAACTACATAAAAATGATCACAGAGTCTGGGTTTCCATTTTTTGCCCTATTCCTGAGTCACGCTGTGTTTTTATGAGGTGTTGGATATCCGACTTAGAACTTCCCTCTATACAGTGAGGTGTGAAAAGCAACGCCTTGATAGACGGCGGTCATTCCCCGCTGTGCCTGCATCTCTCTGGGGTATTCACTTCCAAGTAGCAAGTCAGTGCTGACGTGCCTACAAGACGGTGCAACCGCATCAATTCCGGCAATGCAGTCTTCTCCGTCAAGCACACCTTAAAGAAAACCGCAAAAACATTTTATATGAAAAGTTCAACGTCTAAGACGCCCATTATTCAAGTTAAAATAAGGAGGCCTGCGGTCAGATATAGGGCCCAAGCGGACGGATAGACGAGTCACCAGTAAAGCGGGCTCTCTAAATGATCGTATCTTAATGGAGGGGAAAAGGAGCCCACATTCAAGAATTATATTTCCAGAATTTTATTTTAAGGATTGTATTTTGAACTGAGCAGATGTTGTTTGAATGTTTTCCTCAAATTATTAAGATTGAGTTTCAGCTGTAAACTTTTAACCGGGACTGCATGTATTTATTTATTTATTTATTTATTTTTAGAAAGGCTACAGTTTTAGATAGTTATATTATTTTTATTTCCGAAAGTAGTGTGGTGTCAATCTGTGCTCCCAGTCTAGGGGCTTGCAGTGGCGACAGGAGCAGACAGACACCCCCCGCCCCCAGCAAATGCGTTTCCCACGACGGACATGAAAGGGCTCGCCTGTGGCGACAGCCGCTGTGCAAATCCATGTAAAGTCGCACCTTCCCTGGTACCGAGACGGCGAAGTGGCGCTGGAGACACCATCGGGAGCCTATACGGATTCATTTGCTTTAGTCGACAATTGAATGTTAGATCCTGTCCTGAACAACAGGCAAGCATTAAAAGATCCCGCGTCCTTATTGCGCTTTTGATTGCTATAGCCTACCTCACAGATGCATCCCGAAATTAATAAGTCACTTGCTTCCGTCCATTATATAAGTCTAGGCATATACACGTGCAAAATACACGTAATTCATTTTCCGTTAATTTGCTGTAATATAAGGCACAGTACAAAAGATCTAACTCAGGTACGACTACATGTGCGTGTAAGTAGCCGGAAAAGCATCTGAGATCCGGTGACCTGCGAGTACAGTTTATATTTCAATGAATTTGCTTGGCTGACACTTTTCCTAAGTTTATACAGAATGATAGCTTCTGGAGCATAATAGAGATAAATGTCACGCTATTTTGATAAGAGCAAAAACAGCAGGACCTAGGCCTTTACTGCAGCTGACTTGTTCGGCTGCTTAATGGCCACGCCTCCTGCTGCCCTGGATAAATATAACATCAAATTTTATATTAATTGCTTTCGAAATCCACATATTACATTCGCACACTATTCTCAGCTAGTGATGGCGTTGCTGTTAACTAGCCTGGATTAGCAGACAGCCGAGAGAGGGACAATCCCCAGCGGAGGGGGTGGAGGGGAGTTCGCGCCTCCTTTTCAAATTGGCCGAGGTGCGAATGTCCCGAGAGGAGAACGGACGGGGAAGCTTTGATCAAAGTCAGTGTGGGAATCTCTGGGATGCTCAGATCTTTCGAAAATGACGGGAGTAGCCTTGGGACACAGGAAGAAGTGATTCTGGATCCTGTTTATATATATTATATGTATACTTCTAATTTAATTTCATCGTAGAATCAAAGCGTCCATTCATGTCACGATCAGGACGGTGGCCACTGATCCACAGAAACAAAGAGCTGTCGGTGTCTTAAACAAGGCTAACGAATTTATTATTTTTTTTCTCTTTACAATGTAACCGCTCCAGTGTGAACATATGGCCATTAAATAGTACCCTTGGGATTTAATCCGCGTCCCCAACTGCCATGTATTGTGAACTGGCAACGGCGAGACAATTCACGATTTCAGAAAAAAAACCGTTCATTCAAAAGTTAATCCATCCATCAAAAATATGCTAACGAGTATAGATGACCGGTATAATGTAAAAAAAAAACGTCATATGCATGTTTGTTTTTTGGTTTGGACTGAAGCCGCAAGAAAATACGGGACGAAATCGTTAAATGGATTTAGAATAATACATTTTCAGGGGCTGAGGTCCCCCTCAATAGGGAATAGAACTGCCTTTGAGACTGATGGTTAAGAGTGGATGGCTGCCTCTCGGCTTCCAGACTATTACAATGCAATAGCATTCGTAGACGTAAGAGTAGCGATGAACGATACCACCGCTTGCCTTTTCAGTTCCATACCAAGAAGGTTATTGCTAATACCAATCCAGATGTTGAGTGCTGGGGGGGGGGGGGGGGGGGGGGGTTTGCCCCCTAAAAGGCTTCCCATTGCTCACCCCCTTATGGGCGAGAGGCTCGTGTCCTGCTCTCTGTAATAATTCTAAACATTTAGATTACCTGGTTTTAGATCAATATTCCAACACTAGAGTGAGTCCATGCTCAAAATGAAAACATCCTTTCCCACCCTGGTTTATTAGTGTTTATAGTTGATTAAAAAAAAACTGCTGTTGTTGTCAGCTGTCCGAGGCAGCCAGAGTTAACACCTTGAGGGCTTTTTTTGGCAGACTACCCACCTCACCTGGTTCAGTTAAAGCCAGTGAACATGGGTGAGTAGAGATCTGAAAGATACCAGCATGACTGTGCCTTAACGAGGTGTCGATTTCTTCCAATTCATACACACTTCCCCTGAATTAATATAACCCAAGCCCGTGTTACAGACTACAGAAATAAGAATGCAATTACTGGACATATTTAAAATAAAGTTTAATTACAATTCTTGCTCATGAAGAATGTTCACATCTCATGACAATATGCCTTTTAAAATAAGAAGAAACATCCCCATTGTCTATCAAACAATAAAAACAAAGACAAATAAATAAGCACCAAAACGTACATTTAAAAATGTACAGTTATAAGTCAGTTTAAGGATGTTTCACTGTTTTGTATCTTTGCATTGGCAACATAGAATGACAATCTATACCAGGGCTGGCCAGCTCCAGTCCTGGGGGCCAGAATCCAACACAACTGGCAGATTTCCCTGCTCAAACACACCTATTAAACCGGGTAATTAGCTGACTAAGATGTGTGTTGAGCAGGGAAATCTGCAAACTGCGTTGGATTCTGGCCCTCCAGGATTGGAGTTAGGCACCCCTGATCTACACTAAGCTTGTTTAAATACACACCACGGAATCAGAGCGAGTCATTGGATATTGCATCAGGGTTGTGGGGGTTAAGCTACCTCAAGAAAATGCTGGAAATTAAATTAAAAAAAAACGTACAACGACCACAAAAATGGTTTAGAGCAGAAGTTTCCAGTCCTGCTTCAGTCATGGAGAGAATTTTCAGACAACTGAATGCAGCTTTCCACTGGATACGGCTTCAAGTCAATAATGATTCGCCGTTAAAAGGCCGGGAGAAGATACTCCAAGTTTTGACCATTTTTTTACTGACTGTAATGGTTAATTTGGCTGGTCCCCTTACATCACCAGCATTACACTGTATGCGAAGACACTTAAAATATAACACAGACAATGGGGCTGAAAGAGCTTGTTTTTTTCAGGATGTAATTTTATTTAGTTTATAAAAAATATATACATATATATCTGCTTGAACTGTCCGAAGTGTGCTTTGCAGTTCCTGAATTTTCCATCCAGATAAATAAAAGCTCAAGAATGAAAAGAAAGTACCGCATATCAGGACATAGAGGTGCTGCGTTTCTGGAAAAATATTTGCATCGGGCATAGAAAATGTGATAAAAAAAATAAGCCAGATAAAAAGGACAGCGATCACTCACGGCAGGTCGTTTGCTGAGGTTCGACTTGGACAGTTCGAACACAGTCAACATTTCCTTGTTTTTTCTTCTAACAAAAGACTCAAACCCCGGAGAGTGAGGAATTTGACATGGTCAGTCCAGGTAAATCAGTATTCTGTTATGCACCACCATATTGGAGACAACTGACACTGCCCTGCTAGCTGGTACAGCCGCACACACAGTTCAGACGGGGTGGGGGGGGCTGGGTCGTCGTCCACATGTGCCGGCAGCACGTCCAGAGCCAGCCCGCTGTCACACTTATGCCTCGCTGCTTACCAGCATTATCTGGGCTTCGCTGAAGCCCACCCTGTCACACGGGCTACATCCCCCGTTCCGTCCACTCAGGCTTGAGGCGAAGCAGTATGCAGGTGAGAGAGCCTGTTATGTCCTCGTGGCTGGATTTCTATGGCTGTGAATTGTGAGGCGGTGAGGGGTTCTGTAGTGAAGGGGTGGGGGTGGGTTGTGGGGCGGGGGAGTCAGGTGACTGACGGGCAGGCGTTGGCCAGCGGAGTGTCCTCATATCCCTTCTGGATGGGCCCGTCACTCGGGTCTCCCAAGTCTAAGTCCGGGGTCTCCTCCTCGATCAGGGCTGAAGCGATTTCCTCACAGCACATGCAGGCCTGTTGCCGAAACAAGATAAGCAAGGATTACATCCAGCTGACACTCAAGGAAGAGACCAATCGGAAGATGCCTCCATTTACCAGAGCTACGGTGAAATTGACCTTCAAATCTTCAGAAGCATAATCTAAGCACTTACATCAGCAGATACTTTTGTCCAAAGCAAGCATTATTGAGAGCAGGACCAGTCAATCTGTGCATAAGTGCCTTGCTCAAGGGCACAACAGTGAGGAGATGTGAGATATCTTCCAGATATCTGCACAGATTCTTAACCCATTTAGACCTTGAACCAAAATGATCAGATATGAGATGCTTTCATACCACAGGAACCTGTAGGAACTTTTTCACCCAGAACCAGAACCCTTTTTTGGAACCAGGAACCTTTGTTGTGTTCACACTGCAGGAACTTGGCCCAATCATAGTTCCTCAGAGGCTGTTCCAGGACGCTTTTTTATAGGTACTTTTTACGGGGCTCACCTGCACGTCGATGGCTTTGGGCAGGCCACCTTTCTTCATCCATGGATGTACCTCCATCAGCTCCTTCTTCTGTCCCTCGCTGAAGCGTGGCTGGTTCTTCTGCATGCGCCGCAGTTTCTCTCGGTCCTGCTTCAGCACCTTCTGGACATCCCTGTGGGGAGCCATGGCACAAAGACGGTCACATGACACTGACCCTACAGGCCATTCAGTCTGATCACGATGGGCCAGCAATGACGTATAAATCGGCCCAGTTGGGAATCAACAATATAAATATTTCATTCCATCCTAAACCCTAGTTCACACTTATGGTGATGGTTGCAGCATGCATATAGTAATGATATTCTACCAGACAAGCTGAGGGAACAAACAAGCACTGTAGTGAAATGGGTAAAGTTTTGGGCTTTGCTAGGTTTGGGCCACATTGCAGTAATATGGCATACTCTGGCATTTTGAAATCCTTATGACAAATTAAGTTGGAATCCGACCCCCCATTAAATTTTAGAATCTGTATCATAATTAGAATACTTTTGTTTTCCAAAAATATGTAGGTGAGAGCAAGCTTGGGGTCACAAAGGGTCAGTAACCTTGCTGTGCCCATGGAGCTGGGGGTTAAGGGTTTTGTTCACGGGCCTACAGACATGAGACTATACTGCAAAGCTGAGCTTAAACCGGCGACCTTCCACTGCCCTTTCCGAGACTGGTGAGATGTACTAACAGTTTCAAAGCTCATTAATCTGCAGATGAATAGGCTCGTAAACATAACTAAAATATACTATATATCATATCATTTTGAATTTAAACAGATGCTTTTCCCCTTCTGAAGACTCTGCTGTGTACCGACTTCCCTCTCCTGTTGGCTTTTACTAATATCCTCACTTCCAGCACACGCTGCAGTGTCTGGGACCCTCACTTACTCTCTTCACCTGGGTCGGGCTCAGTTTTGTGAGCTCGTCTAGGTTCTCCAGGTCACGTGCTGCCCGACGCGCATTTCCTCTGCCAGTCGGAGAGGTTACGATCCCGGCGTTCATGCAAAAAGCAGGACGTCACGGCAGGGATGCGGGATTTGGGATCAACTCTGCAGATTTACGACCGCCCTGCAGGACGCGCGCTCTTGCCCCTGAGGGAACTTAAGTATAACTCTCTGACCCAATTAGCCTTGTCTAACCTTGTGTGACCTGAAGCTGTTAGCTTGCTGAAGATAGCAGGACAGCCAGCCAGGACCAGGGTTAAGAAGCAGTGTCTAAGGGGGGGGGGGGGCAGCACTCCTTGGCCACTTACCGTGAGGGCAGCTGGTAATTCATCATGACAGCCTGGCCGGCGTTGGCCATGAGAAGCCAGTGGGGGTCCTGTAGTACATATTTCAAGTGCTCGCCCTTTCCAGGGCCTTCGACCCCATTGTTGTGCACCGTCGCCCCCTGCTGGCTAGTCTGTGACGAGTCCACGCTGCCAAAGTATTTGCTGCTGTTGTTGCTGGTGTGGCTGCTCCCTGAGGGTCGGGGTCAAAGAGGGCTGGCGGTTAGGCCTCAAAACAAACAAACAGACAAGCAGACAAAATATGTCATGTGACATGCTAGGATGAACCAGAACCACGGACGGACCTCTGCCGCTGGCCGACGTGCCGCACCCATGGGAGCCAGATCCCAGCGAGCCTGAGGTGGCTGAGCCGGTCCCAGAACGCGAGTCCTCCTGCAGCAAGATGTCCAGCAGGTCGCTGGAGGAGGAGTTCCCATCGCTGTGGTGCCCCTCACACGCCGGGCTCCCCTGGGGGCGGCACATTGCAACACATTCCATTACGGACTGAGGCGACCTGAGCACAATCCATGCAGCCTCACGAGAGAGAGGATTATGAGGTCAGCCATAGCTTGTGAAAGGCTGTTGTATCTTTTAGTGGCTCAGTGGTGACTCTGCTAAAGAGCCCATGCCTTTCCCAACAAAATTTACTATCTTTGACCAAATGGTAGTAAAGAAACAATGAGATAAAATCTTGTGAGAGTTGGCGCCCCCTGCTGTACATACGACAGATAAATAAGTGATAGAAGCTCTTACGGGCTGGAGCTCCATGTCGGTTTCGGAAGGAGTTCCTTTCTCCCCCACATTGTTCCCCTGGGTGCCACCAGAGGGCGCCGATCCCTCCTGGCGCTCCAGGGAGCGCTGGCTTTCCTCCAGCTGCAGCAGGTTGAGCTGCAGAGGCGAGCTGCAGCGGGACTGGAAGAGGGGCGGTGTGGCCTGGTCACGCGTCGACTGGGGTGTGGAGGAGCGGGACGCAGCTTCGCGGGGCCCTGCCGGCGGGACCTTGGGGGACTCGGCCGGGGCCCCATATTGGAACGGCGGGGCCGGGAACGCCGCCTGTCCAGGGAACTGTGGCTGGGGAGGGAAAGTGGGCGGGGCCGGGAACGTTGTCTGGGGAGGGAACTGCGTCTGGGCAGGGAAGGTGGGTGGGGCCGGGAACATTGTCTGGGCAGGGAAAGTGGGCGGGGCCTGGAATGTAGGCTGGAGTGGAAAGGAGGCCGCCTCGGGATAGAAGGGCTGCCGTGAGGCACCCCCTATCTGCGGGAATACGTAATTGGGCAGCACCAAGGCCACCACTGGCGTGACCATGGGGCCAGTGTAGGGCGAGGGGGGTACAGGACAGCGAGGGTCCTGACTGCACTGGTTCTCCCCAAAGCTGGCCGGGTCTGCCCTGGGCCCCGAGAACAGCTGCAGGGGGTAGGCAGGCATGACGGCGGGGTAGGCCATGGGGAAGGCAGACTGTGACGTGTCGGAAGTGGACCAGGATGTCTGCTGCAGGCTGGCCAGGGGGGCGCGGGGGGGCTGCTGTCCGTGGGACGCTGTGCTGTCCGACGACTCCTGCTTCTTGGCCCTCTTCCATTTGGTCTTCTTGTTGCGGCCGCCCTTTCTGGCCGTGCCCGGTCCTCCGGCCCTGGCCGGGGCCTCTGTGCCAGCCGCAGCCTGCTTGTTCACTCTGGAGGCGGGGCATCCTGCAGAAGGCGGCGCAGGACAGAGTGAGGAGGCAGCCCGGCTGCCTTTCATCAAAATATCGGCCTGACACAGGCGTTTTAACATATTTGTTGCTGTAAAAAACGCAAAAGCTAAAATGATAAAAACTTGACGCTAAACAAACCGAATGATGGTCTGCAAATGATGCCATGCCTTTTACATAAACATGGTTGGTCTAAAGTAAAACTCTATGGCATTATTACAAAAAAAGGACCTGTAATTTAAATATTTCATACAGACTATGCTACACTAATACAAAATATGAACTAATACGATCACCTCTGAGAATAAAGTGCATAAAAATGACATAAAGACATAAAAATGGCCCCTTGATTCTCAAAGTATCCCAACCTCCTGGTACAACTCTCTGTGTTAAATCAGGAGTCGATGAAGCCGAGAGGCGCATATGGGGAAGAAGGGGAAGGGTCTGCGACAGCCTCCGGGGGGCGCTAGAACTTCAGTCATAAACACCGTCTTCCAGACCCAGCTGACTACAGTGCAGTGACGAAATCCTTAACTGACAACTATATAACCTGCTGTCTCCTTTCAGGGAGATGAGGAAATGTGTTACAATAGCTACATATTCCTGTAATATGATGTGAGCACTGAACATCTAGGAAACACTACTAGAGAAGTCTGATTGATGATTATTGTAACACGACTGACATGCTAGAAAAGCGTTTTACCGTCTACGCTGCGTTGCCGGTCCAGGTAGAGGGAGCAGTCCGCCTGGAAGGCCCTGTCGCCGCGTAGCTCGCGGATGCGGCACAGGAAGGCCTGCTCTTCTTTCTGAGTGTGCGCTGCAAGCACTTGTTTAGTCAGGCCCAGCTTTTTGTATGGCTCCCTCTCCTGGCTTGGGGATGAAACTGCATTTGGAGGTGGGACAGGGGCGGGGCCCTCTGTGGCTTCCCCCGTGCCAGTGACATCCTCGATGATCTCTGCGATGACGAAACACGGTTTTACACTCAGCCCCATGACTTCACACTTAGATAAAGTACGAACACTGTAGCTAGCGATAAATAAATCTCACACCCCGATGTAAATAAAATAAAATAGTAAGGAAGTAGAACCTTTCCATTAATCCATCTAGACCCACCCAACGTAGGTTAGTATCGGAAACATGATGTAAAAACGTTAAAAAAAGTAAAAAAAAAGTGAATCCCGAAAAAAAGATGTAGCTACCCGAGTCAGGCTGGGGCTTCTTGTCACCCACATGGACGATGGTACTGCTGTAACTACACTGGCTGGTGATGGACACTACACTCTCCGCCTTGCTGGGCAGGGCCAGTGGCGCCAGCGAGGACCCCACCACTGCCCCACTGCCTGTCTTCTTTGGCTCCTTGATGGTGGAAAGCCGGCTATCTGTCTCTATAATTGCAGCATCTGTCATTGGTGAGAGATGAATTACTTCCTGGAAATGCCGGTGGGGCATGCCAGAATTAGGAAGTGGGCAGAGTCATACCTTTGGACCCAGGTACGGGATTGCTGGGTAATTTTTGCCGGTCCTCATCAGAGTTGGATGAGGTGGTGTTGGAGGACGACTGGCACTTCCGTTTCACTGTAACGGGGATGTTGCAACTCTCCAGGAACCTGTAGGGGGCAGCGTCACGCATACGGACATGAGATCCTGTTCACCACAAGTTCTTCAAAAAGCCATTGATCCAACTCAGAGTCACTGAAACTGGGAAGTTCATCATTTACTGTTTATCAGTCATTGTTCCTCCAGCCTGAAGGTCACAGATGACTATAGTGTTGGTCATTTACAGAAATTGCCCCAAAACACTTCGACACTACCACCCAAACTGATACAAGTGGTTCTGACCTGATGACACTGTCCAGGCAGCTGAGTTGCTGGTAAGAATAGACAGTCCTTGGGGGACGGTCCTCCAGCCCGACCAGACCCTCCTTCCAACTCAGACTCCCTGCTTTGGGCCTCACCGCTGGGCTCTTCTGCTGGGTCCCTGTTATAGAGGATATATCACTGGGGTGTCTCACTGGGCCATCACACCTGCCCTAGAACCATCTGCTCACAGATGTGTATTTCATTGATGGCGAGACCACATCTCTGGGTAGCCAGTCCATTGTAGGAAACACAAATACAGAGACTAAACTTTAAACTGTAAATCAGTCACTTGCACACAATAATACACCAGTACAATGTCACACATACACACACACACACGCACACACACAGGGCAGTGCCCACTTACCACCAGGGCTTCTCTTGGCCTCGACCTTGGCCGAGATGGACATGGCGATCTGTTGCTGCGGGTTCTTCTGTGAGTGGATGCCCTTGCAGATCTCCTGAAACGTGCGCTGCAGAAAAGGACACAGCGTCAGCCTTTCCAAAATCCTATCAAGAGCGAAGACTTTCCAGAACATTCCGGAACGTCTCAACGAGCTCAGCCCGTGTTTGTGTCGACTAACGATGACTAAAAGTAGGGGCAATAAAGAGATGTTAATGATTTTCTTGTTCTGGCTTACAATTCATTAAGAAACTCTAAATTTAAAGATTCTTTCTGACATATTAACTTCAGAAGATGCCAATTCATGATTAGCTACTAATTCTGTGTGCCCCCTTTTTATCCACAGAGGAGAGGATTACAAACTTTTATCCTTTATTAATGAATAGAAAACTGGGACTAAATCCCAAGATTCTAGGTTCTCGTGTCCAGTCCTATGGCTCCCAGGCAGCAGATGGTGGTATCAGAGATCATTTGGTACAATGAGACTCCAGAGAAAGTGACCTGGCTAATCATGTGGCAGTGGGCATGTTGATGTTGATGTTGATGAAGACGATGAAGATGGCACTCACTGGCTTGGTCTGCTGGGCCTCCACCTCCTCTGGCCTGCCCCTGCTGCCGTTACTGCTCTCTCCAGAAGCTCTCTCCACGTTCAGCAGGTGTTCGCCGTAGGAGCCCGAGCTGCAGCTGTGGACGGGCTGAGGAGGTGGAGCGCAGAAGGGGTCAGACAGACGACAGGGCACCTCAGGGGCCACGACACCAAGTGACGGTCAGGTATGACTTTCACCACACAAAAACGCCACAACCACATCACTCAGACACGAATAGACGTATTTAAATAAAAGCTTGCATGCCAAGTCCGTCAAAGTCGCGTCGGTGTGATCCGATTTTATTCAAAGTAAACTCGATTTCTGCAGTTTCGAGATGCGTTCGAAAATGAATGACCAATACGATGCCAGTTTTTGCACGCGATCGTTTTTTTTCAAATAGGAAGGAAACACTTCATTTGTATGACAACGTAACCCGCCTTATTTGATGACAGGAGGTATTTTAAACTGTTTGCAGCTGTTCTGGTTACTTGTGTATGTTGGCTTTATCTTAATTGTTTAAGGTTTTATAATATGCTTCTTGGATTATATTAAATTGTAGCAACTTCGTTTTCCTTGATTTGTCGACCTGTATACAATCAATAACCAATACAAATCCAGTTAAAAAACAGACAGTAAGTTGTGTGTTCGCTACTCATGTTGTTAACTGACTGATAAAAGTTGGTGCTTCCATGTTTTGAATATTAATTTCGCTTCTCCTGAAGTAGTGTCTCTTGTATGGGCTTAAATTCTCCGTATTCTTGGCAGGTTTTTAGAACTGGATACATCTTCGCCTTTTACTCTTCACTTGTTTGCTTAAAAGAAGCAGGGAATTCTCGTCCTGACCTCTGCTAGCGCCAGACTGACGAGATCTTTGGCTGTATCTTTCGGCCCTTTTCATGTCGTGTGCGGCATGAGACGCCCTGAGGCCCAGACCCCCGGGGGCCCACCTGCAGCAGCAGCCTGTGGATGTGCTCTGTGATCTCCAGGATGTCTGGGTCCATGGTCCTCCCCTCGGCAAAGACCGGAGGCATGAACACGTCTTCGTTCACTGGACCCCTGCAAGTGCGACAGAGATAGAGGCAAAAGGCGTCCATTACTCACACTACCCAGAATTCCCTGGGAAGCCAGTGTTTGCAGTACATCACAGGGATGTACAGGGATGTGGTTGGGGGTCAGTCTTCCTTACATGCGGACTTTGTGCCGGCCGATGATGAAAGACACCTTGCGGCTCCAGGGGTTGACGAAGCTGGACCAGCTGGTGTCGAGGGTGACGTATTCTCCGTTGCGGGCACAGAACCGGATGGAGGAGTGGTCAAAGGGCTGGCCGCCTAACTGCAGAACTGCCACAGGTGGCGGAAGACATGATTAAGCTTTCCTATTGCTGCTAAGGAACATTAACATCCAAAGAGTTTATATAAAGAATTCATACAGACTCATCAGCGCATTTTATTTATCTGCACGATATTTTATTACTGTTATAACTGATCTTCTTCTAGGATAGCCAAGTCTAATGATTGCTACTTTACCAAGGAAAGCTATGTAATGTTTAATTAATGTTTAATAAGCTACAAGGGGATGCCCCTGCTGGTTAAATAAATGTCCTGGTACTATCACCAAGTGTAGCTAATCGGTCATCCCTGGTTCTGACTCACCACTACCATTAGTGAAGAAAAACCACAATCTAGACCCAACTGTGCGTATATTCCCTGCAGTTCAAATTATCTTTGAGTGGCATTT
>JAODKL010000044.1:16147917-16172448 GCA_026780765.1 Petrocephalus schoutedeni | reverse complement strand
TGCAGGTGCAAGAGGACTGGTGTCCCAATGAGGTCCTGTGGCAGGTACCCCAACAGTGGAACAGCCCTGCGAGAGAGAGAGAGACTTTAGGATGCTGTTGTCATAGTTACAGATAGCTCCTTGTCTGGTCCATCCTGTCCTACCATGGTGTCAATGCTACCTTAGAATTTCCCCTAAATTGTTAAAAGAAACTTACAAGCAACACTTTAAAAAGCACAACAGGCTAGCTGGAGCTTGGCATTACTGTACTACAAGGTGCCCACTCGCCTTTCATCCACGTCTTGGAACACGCAATTCGGCGAGTGCGTGGTGGTGAAAATCCGCTTGTCTGTTGGAATTCTGGGAGCTGTGCAGGCCAAAACAGAAGAGCACGGTTTCATAACATCCTCAATTCCCCGAGATCCTACTCATAGATCAGAGAGGCACCTCTGCTTCACAAAGGTGCCGCATATGCAAAGCCAGAGTCACCGTGGGTCTACATCTGCATAGCGCACGAAAGGCAGATGCCCTGTTAAGGGAACGCGCTTCCATGACGTGAAGCATACCTTCGTATCCCGAGTGCACCCTCTCGGCCAGCAGCAGGCAGCAGAACTGGTCCTCGGCACGTTGCATGTCCTGCACCTTCATCAGGTACGGCGTCATGCGGAAGGGGAAATACTGCAGGTCCCCCTCGTGCTCCCGGCCCCCGCTGGACGGACAAACACAAGGCTGAATGAGACCTCGCACACACACGGGTAAACAGCCGCGTCGCCGGGATACAAACAGGATGCTAAGCTTGGTGTATAAACAAGCTTTGTTGGCTGAAACTAGGCCGCAAATCAGCCCCCTATGGAGGCTTCAAATCCCACAGGGGGTCAGATTGTCCCACCCTGTACTCTCTAGTTTAACCCAGAAGCAACCAGCACTGAGTGGGTGAAAGCAGTCAGAAGCTCCCTAACAAAGCACGATAATCTCACTGCACTTATGTTTCACTTTTCCCATCACCCCTACTACTATTCTCTTCCGAAGTCGGGTCAGGAAATACCACCTTTTCCCACCAGGGGGCAGCGCTGAACTTAAAAACAGCAGCTGGTTTTTCAGGTAGGCTGCCAGGCGACTAAAATAACTTCCCCCAAATCAAGACATGCATAAAAACATATGAACAGATGGCAAGGCCTGGCATCTGCATATACCTGATCCGGCAGAAGAAGGACTTCTCCTGCAGGCAGTCGGACGGGGACGACTCTGAAATATGAACAAAAAGCAAAATAAGATATTTAAATTCAATGGGAGGTAGGTGAAGATGGACAAAACATTGAGATCCATGGCCACATACGGATGTGAGGGCGCTTCGGCCTGTGAGATACCTGCTCCAGTACACATGCTCCAGGAAGGAAGGCGGTAGGGTGTGGTGAAGCTGTAGAAGACGCTGACATCCTGTGGACTCAGGAACTCCACAAACTTGCTGTTCTTGAACACATCCCGCTTGCAGTTGAGGATGGAGGCTGCCTGGTCTGAGATATAGACGATCTTCCCCGTTATGAGGGACACGGTGACAGCAAAAATGTCCTGTTGTGTCAGAAAACGCAAGAACGTAAGGACCAGTAGTGGACCGAAGGCGGCAAGACATATTCATTGAGGTGTGTGACGATGGCGAGCTGTGGGCTTTCTTGATGCGGTCCACGCACCGTGTTCTTGAGGGTGTACTCGGAGGTGATGCTGTCGATCTCCTCAATGGTGTAAGAGGAAACATCCAGGCCCAATGGGTGGCTGTCGTTGATCATCAGCATCTGGTAGTACTCCTCATTGGCTGAGTCACACACAAATAAGAATTACCAAGGAGAGTTTACTCTTCAGTCAACATTCTGAACACCACCATGTCACCACGATCTTTCACGGTATGACGAATCTCCAGCTCCTACCTTTGACCTGCCTGACGCAGTGCAGGGCATACTTGAGCGTGTTGAGCGTACTGGATGTGCTGCGCTTGTTCCTCTTCTCCGAGGGCAGGTGGAGCTTAAGCTCCTTCAGCGTCTTGATCAACTCCTTCTGCGTCTTGGCCTTGGCGGACTCTTCGCTGCTGCAGACGGCAAGAGAGAGGCACGCACTCGTCATGGACCGTACTCCGGACCTGAGATACAACTGCATCTACCGATCGGGTTACATTTTGCGGAAACACTCTGGGACATCATACAATGGTTTGACGAAGTTCCCCTTAAAGACCAGTAGGTCACAACAAATCCATGGCAATGACGAAATGCAATTTCCATGCATGCCCTTGTGAACAGAACTAACCTGCAGCCACTGGTGGATGGGTTGTCCTGCTCAGAGCTGGCACTCAAAAGACTGAAGGCATTGGAGCTGCTTGGGGGTGAAGGACTGTGGGAATTGGAGCTGTAGGGCAAACAGAGACCTTAGCCTTGATATTCAACTCAATGGTTTGAAATTTTACTCAATGTGAACTGAATCTCGGCAGAGTTCCTAAAGAGGGTGATTGTGTTCCCATTAGATGGCTTTCCCAATGGTCCACTGGGGTGGCCACATGCTGTCACAAGAGTCATAACGGGGGGATAAATAGTTAACAACAGCTCTTCTAGAAGGTTCCGCTGTTCTGCTTCACCCTCGAGACTAGGTCAGGTTAAAATACGTACCCTGGATATTTGGTTGGTGTGTTTATGTCACCTGAACCCACGTTTTGTCACTCTGCTCTGGCACTCCAGAGAAAAGTAGAGCACATGTCTGGTGAAGCACGCACCATAAATAAACTGCTCAAGAGGTACAGATGCAGGACAGTGTGTCTAAATAAGTGCAAATCAGCTGGCGAGATGCTGCCAGGCTAACTATAGTCGACACCAGAGGCCGTGGAAGATCAGAGTCTTAAACAAACCAGAAGAGGAGCTTATTATAGTAAGTACCTTGACAAATATCCCTTGGAGCAGAAATAGGTTGAATTACGTAAACAAGTCCCTACGGCCTGCACACAGCAAGTTTATATTTCCGTCAAAGTGCCAATAAGTTATAATTACATATATTAGACAAGTAATCACAGATTTCTATCACTCCAGGTGCCATACAAGGCAAAACCTGTCCATAAAACATGAACAAGAACAGCGGCAGAAATAAAAGACCGCAGACGTTCTCCAGAACTTGGCGAGGACATTTTATTCCAGGAGAAAACCCCAAGGAGTCTTGTGTTTTTTTTATTTACCACTAGCCATGGTAACGCCTGTTATGAAAAAGGAAAAGAACATGCTGACTGTGTAAACGCCCTGTTCAGACAGTACAGTCTGGAAGGAATCCAGAAGCCATTCTACAGACAAAAAAAAAGGATTGTCACGGAAACCACCTCAGCCCGCCCCTCGCCGTGATTGACAGCCACCCGTCGAATCAGCAGTCCCTCTGACAGGACGTAGGCGTGACTTGTTAGAGAGAGCCAAGCATAATCTCAGAGGAAGACGAGCCTATGTGCTGCACGTGCCATCCGCGTGTTCCTGCTCTTGCGCACCAAGACGCACGCGAAACACCACGCTGTCAAGGCAAATTCCCACCCACGCAGGAGAGGCTTATTCCGCTATGAACGATTCATTCAGCGTCACATTCCAGAGCCATGCGAAAAGCAAGACATGACTTCAAACTGGATCTCGCATAGGTACAACTCCCCCTTGATGAGGAAAGTGACTCACTGACCTTTTATTGCTCCCAGATGACTCCAGCAGGGCAGAGTCCTTGCTGTTGCCATTGGAGCTGCCGCGAGACTCGTTGCCGTGAGACTCGTTGCCGTGAGACTCGTTGCCACGGGACTCGTTGCCGTGGGACTCGTTGCCGTGGGATTCGGTGCCACTTCCACTGGAGCCGCTGCTCTTCATCTCCACGTCCTCGTGCAGCGAGCGCGTCCTCTTCCTGTCACCGTGGGGAGAGGCGCTGTGGTCTTGGCTGCTGCTGTCGCTGCTCTCAGACGCGAGGCCCAGCTCCGACCCGGCCCGTCCGTGGCCCCGTCCCTCGCCGAAGGCGCTCATCAGGTGCAGCTGCCCCATGGAGCCACAGCCCGCCGTGCTCCCCTCCTCAAACGGACGGTGGTTTCCCCCATCCTGGCCTTCGAGGGCCGAGTACAAGTACCCCCCGTGCTCAGAATCTTCTGACATGAGGAAACAGGCACGCTCACAGGTCTAGAGCCCTAGAGTCACACCAACCCATCATCTTCCAGGGTCAAGTTGCCGGGGAAGAACAGAGTGCCTGGAAACATGAAAAAAACTGCTGGTTAATTTGCACTGGTTAACTGGTAACTGTCTGCAAAGTCCACATTTATTTTAGACCACCTCTGAATGTTATCGATTAGGGTTGTTTGCCAGGAAACAAGGTCTACAAATAGAGGCTAAAAGTCTTCATTTGAGAACGGCCTCTTACCAGCTCCCCCAGTGTGCTGGACAATTCTAACTCTATGATGTGGTGACATAATGGGGAGGGGGGGGATGTTCAAGGGTTAGGGTTGGTTTGCCACAGAGACAGCAGGAAGGAAGGGCAAACCAAAGAAACCAAAGAAGGCCATGCAGAGTTCACCCATGGAGTGACAAGATCAACAGGACACTGTCCATTTACCCAGAATCCCCGGCTTCAAATGTGTACTGGACCACAAAAGTCCTTTGACCTGTTTTCCCACGCCTGTCTTTAAAAACTCTAAACTTGATCCGTTCCTCCCAGACAGGTACAGATCTATCTCAAATTGCAAGTTGCGGCAGGACAATAGTTAGGGGCCAAGTAGGCTGAAGACATTTTTGATAAATTCCAGTCTCGTTTCTGCAAGTGAACTGAAAGTTGAATGATCACTGTTGACAGACGACAACAAATTGGAGATTGTCTCATATGTGCACTGCACACTAGATAATTCTGTGTGTCACTGGCCCCAAAAGAAGGACGTTAATCATCAAGCCCCTTTAATCATGAACGCCATTCTGCTGCGCAACAGCACTTTATCTTCCGCACGCCGCGGCGTTCTTTAAATAGCACCTGAAAGCTAATTTGCACAGACGGGCCTTCTGTCGACGCTTAATTGTCTTTGTTTTATTACCGGTGAGGCTCTTTAGGACACTTGTTTTACGAAGTCGCTATATAAATAAACCACTTACTAGCAAACCATAAATTAAGATGGATAAAGAGCACCCAAGAAATGTATACCAGGGACGTCTCACTACAGTATGTACTTTCATAAGTACGTTTAGTATCTGGCTTTGGTCACATATACACCTCCTGCATACGGCTGAGAACTATTTTTAGAGTGATCATGTAACTCTGTGTCCTGTATGTCCGATCTGTATTACAGGATTGTGAGTGGATATGTTCAATATATATATATATGCATTTTTTTTCCAAACTATAGGTCAGTTAGCTTCAGCGTTATTCATTATACATTATAACAGTCATGGTTATAATGCATAATGAATAACGTATACTAATAGAATTAGTCATGGTGCAGTGCAGTGCCCAGCTGAGGGCTCGCTAAGGTTCACCGGTACACATGACAACCAGATTAACATACAAGACGTAAAACGTGCAAAATCATGCACACACCTCCACTGCTGTGCTGCAGAAAGACTCCCACAGAAGAGAACTTAACACACGCACACACACACACACACACACACACACACACACACATACACACACACACGCACAGCCCTCATAAAGCACAGTAGTGCACACATGAGGGCAGACTTACGCACTTTGGTGGAGATAAGGTGAAGAACAGAACACTGATAAGCGGGAACACGTTAGCGGCAGCTACAGACGCCTAACCGGGTGACCAACACAGGCGGCGCCTGTCACAGCACTGAACTTCGGACTCAGCTGCAGCCCGTCGGAGAACCTCGACCGAACAAGGGCTGAAAGTTCACAAACGCCAGCTGGCTCCAGGTGGAAACGATTCAGGAAAGCCCTCAATGACCGAAGACGGTTGATCTAGTCTGCAAACAGTTCCATGGAACCCGAATGGTACCCCCTGGCCCGGGCTGGACCGGGAGCGGCAGGATCTTACGTGCTGAGCCCAGGCAGCCAAAGAAGCCAGATCGCAGTGTGACTTTGAGGCACCATGTGACCTTGAGGCTGACCTTAAGGCACCATGTGACCTTAAGGCACCATGTGAACTTGAGGATGACCTTAAGGCACCATGTGACCTTAAGGCACCATGTGATCTTGAGGCACCGTGTGACCTTAAGGCACTATGTGACCTTAAGCCACCATGTGACTGGCATGACTTAAGGGACCAGTCACGAACATAAACGTCAAGAGAATCGCCGGGTGCACATGCTATCTGCGGACGCATGGACCTGCGGGGAGACTGGTGGCCTCATTAGTGAGGGGAGCCAGATTCAGCACAGGCGAGATAACAGAATCAAAGGCAGGCCAATATGTTGACTTAGCCCTGAGGCTGCAGTCCCAGCGACCACGTAGCTGCTTTGGTCCAGTTTCGCAAGAGCATTGCCAGGCTGATTTCATTTTCTCTCATAGCCATAGTCATTAAAAAAAAAAAACGTAATTATATCAATGGAAATATAATTACACTCAGATTAACCTCAAGCTGTGCTGCTTCTGAACATTCTCAATGGCAACAGATTCGATCAAACATATTTCGGGCTCAACATCCACTGAGGTCACAGCAGCACCAGTGGATCCTAAAAGACCCTCTCCAAAAGAGGACTTTGCAAGAGGTACACGCCAGGATCCACGAAGGACAACGATTCGCCTGTCAGTAGGTGCTTTCGTCCTCTCTGACACTCCGCAGCGCAAACCTTGGCTCGGTGCCTGGCGGCCTGATCCGAGAACAAACCGGAGACAACCGGAATGCGAAAGGATAACCTGTACGTTCAGAAAAACCGGAACGGATGCAGAAATGCTACGTACGCGGGAGTCAGGTTTTTACGCAGCGCTGTTTTACGTGTTTGGGAGTAAACGGGACTCCCCATCTGCTGAGAGGTCAGTATCTGAAGGAAGGCTCCCGGTCTCCCCAAAAGAGCACCTACTTCCCATTGGTCACCTTACCACGTTTCCCCGGATAAAAATATCCAGCGACTGAGACATGCATAGTGACCCCACCCCTCCGAGGGGTCTAGATGTAATCTCCCATGCCACACATTCAGACAGATGTAAAGCTATGCTGCTACTACCCAGGGCTTCATTATAACTAATAAATTAACAAGAAAAAAAAAGTAGAGCACCTATAAAAAGTAATAATTTTTGCAATGAGTGGCCGAAAAACTGGGTTTCGGTATTAAAAACCAGGCCCAATAAAAGACTTTTCATTTATTTTTGACTTTGTTTTAGTCAAAACACCAGCTTACACAACAGAGACACACTTACCCTATTACATTAACTAAATCAGCCTGCTTAACATCCTTTAAGAAGTTTTATAACTCACTGCTTTGCAGCAGCGATTTATATAATTGAACAAACAGCTGCATTCAAGTAAGGAGTTACATAATTTATTGTTTTTTTTGCCCATAAATAGGCAGGGAATTCGGATAAGTATCTGGGGCACTCATGGACATGACCCGAGTGACAGACCCCACCCCCCACCCCCAGCAAGGTATGTCTTTTAGGCACAGTTCAGCGTGGATGAGAAGGTCTCTCAGTCCAAAGGTGACACACCAGCGGACGCTGAAATGTTGCCCAATATCAGGTAACCATAGCAGCTGGCGCGGGCGACTGTCAGGAGACTGAACACCTGTTAGACGCCACTGGGCCTGTATGTGCTGGCGATGCACGAGACGGAACGCAGGACATTTTTAATCACTACCAGGCAGTTGTGTAACACGGGTTTTTTTATTATCTACGTAGGTGATTTTGTCCATATAAGGACAGTTAATGCATAATCAGTGAGTAAAATGCCATGAATCAATGTCTACGAGTCTACGAGTGATAGTTCTGGGCACGGTCATAGGAGGGCTTGGAGCCTGTCCCAGGAGCGCAGGGCACAAGGCCAGGGTACACGCTGGGCTGGATGCCAGTCCACACACATACACGCAGAGTCAGACGCTATAGGTCAGAGATTAAACTAACTGCACGTCGTTGGAAATCAGGGCACCCAGGGGAAACGACGCGAGGTGCGGAGAGCGCGCCAACCCCACACACACACACACACTGAGGCAGGATTCGAACCCCTGACCCTGCAGGTCTACGTTAACGGCGTTACCCACTGACTCCTCTGTCCAGCCAAGGATACCATTTGAGGGGAAAGTGGAGGGGTGGTGGGGGAAATGCTTCAGGAAGCTTCCCTTTCCTTTGGTTTGACCCTCTGTCCTGCTCTGAGCAGGCACGTCCCTCCCAGCCGGCCGGCTGGGCAGTTAACGTTTGCCGAGACGGCCCCCAACCCGGCTCTCTGGCATTCTGCCCAGCCGCCGATGCGTATCCCCACAGGCAGCGCTGGCCCTGGCTGACGAGCTAACCTCTTTTAGGCATGTTGCCTCATTCTTTCCTCCCCTGCGGCCACTCTCTACGTGCGTCACCGGCCGCCTCACGCGGGCACCCGCCCACACGCTTACGCCAGCCAGCGGGTGCCAGCAGCAGGGAAGGGCTTTTCCGCCCAGCGATACCGTCAGCGCCTCGCCCGCAGCGAGCCTGGGAAAGCATTCAGCTGTGTTAAAAAAACCCCAGCGAGCTCCAGGACATTTTTAAAGAGGGGGAAATGGGTGCATTCCTCCGTCTAGCTGCCCGTTCCAAATAGTACATGGAGTACACTATCCATGTCGCTCTGGGGAGCAAATGTACCCCTGATCCCCATAATCCCAGCAGCGATCTGGAGGCAATCTGTTGAGTCTGGAGATGGATTTCATCTACATCCAGTGGGCCATCTATACACCTATCTATACACCCCGAGTCTGAAACCGGAGATCTTAATCTGCATGTGCTGTGACCTGCCTTTGCAGTGAACATACCTTGCAGACACTCCGTCAAGCCCCTGCTCATCAGAACTGCCCCTGACAAATGTTCACCAATGAGCTAAGATGTCACTAATGCATCCTTTAGGAATATTAATGCTGGGTAATTAATTACCATGGTTAAGGAGCCCGGCACTGAATGGTTAGGGGGTGACGAGTTTGAGGTTGAAGCTCTACGGTGTGAGTGACAGCATCCGTGCCAAGGCGAGCTTAGCGTATCTGGAGCGCCTTTGTGTGAGACTAGGTCAGCTGTAATAGCCTGTTTTTCTGCAGGTCCGAATCAGTCCAGATAGCAGCCTCCGCTGCGCGGATAAACTGCCCAGCCTCCAAGACGGACAGGATTTCACACTCTTACTGTCATCTGGGTGAAATCAGACCAGGCATACACTCTCAGGGGCTGTGCCTGACTGTAAAATCAGAACTCAATAAAATACCGTCCACCTTAGCCAAAGATAAAATCACTTCACACTCAAAGAAAACAATGACAACACGACGAAGTTAATTTAATCAGGTCATATTGCCCATTTATCCCGCAACAACCCGCTGCGCGCTACATTATTTATTGATCAAAGCAAACTATTACATGAACGCATATCCGCACTTAAACATGCTGCGTGCCATTAGATTGCACCAAGGATGACTACAATCGCATGGCTGTCAGTGTGCTGTAATCAAGCCGCGTCGCTTCGGGTGATCCCTGAGTTTCTATTAGGTGTGAATGAGAGCCGGCTGACCTCGATAGCGGCGATGGCTCGGGTGTAGCTGCAATAGCGTCGGGCTGATGGCTGGGGGGGGGGGGGTCGGAGGAGTGCCCACCTCGCCTCTGCTTCCAGCTGACGGCGATCGACCTACTTCTCCGGCAGTTACGCGTGTGGCCGGCGAGCCCTTTAACCGGGCAGAGGCGATACGGAGGGACCGGACCGCAAGGCACAAGCCGGGAATGTCACCATCCGGATCTCTCCGGCTGGGACTCGGCACCCCCGTTATTACCGAAACGTGCGATTCAATGCGTATGTGACCCGCCAGCTCGATATAAGCCATCGTGTAGGAAATCGTGTACTAGATTAATATTGTGCCGAATTTAATAGAAAATAGCATTAATTCATGTGCCGTAGATGATCTCGGTTATCTCAATAGAACGGTGGGCTGGGCTATAATATAGCCCACTGACCGGATTTGGTCGCACGGTAACACAGTTATGCAACTCATTTTTTAAAGCATCTCATTTATTAAACTACGCATCCATGTACTTTAGCGCCGGTGACGGCTAACGTCTGCAAGACCGAGCAAAAAACAGCAACTTTACAGAAGACGGGACACTAAAGCACCGGCGCATTCCTCTCCATGCGGGTCCCCCTGCTGTCATAGTCAGCCTCCCCCGAAGTTACAAACAGTTAAATAACCCAGAATGAAATGCAAACCTTTTGGTCCAAACGTGTCCGTGCGCTTCTAGTGCGATCCGGAGAAATGTGTACAAGGTGACCGGAACCGTGCGGTCCTGCCCGCTTCCTCGCACCGTGCTTCTCGCTACGTGAACTGACACACTGCACTCCAGCCCATTCGGCGCTGCCCCGAATCCCTCAGCGCCCACGATGACCTCAATACTGACTCCTCCCCCCGTCCCTCCCCCGGCCGCTGCCTATTGGCTACCGGCACGTTATTTCTAGGCAACGCGCGCGGCATCGCCGTCAGAAGGCGCCGATTGGCTCTTAGCCCCGTCACTCACTTTATGTAAGGCTGTTATTTACCTCACGTGGATAACCATGTACGTAGGCGCCTTGTGCGCTGCGCGGACAAATCAGTTGTAGGGAGAAGCGTGGTTGAATGAAACTAAGGCAGAGGAGTACGGCGGTTGGTCCTGGGAGTTTGATCGCTCCCGGGTGTTATCTAAACCGTTATACAATGGTGTGTATAGTCAATGTGGGTAAATTAAGGGCCATAGCATTGGATTCGGGGGGCAGAGGGTTTGTCAAGGTTGCATGCACGCATCTTATCTGTGGCGCATTGAAGTTGCCGGTAGCAAACTGATGATCGAGAGCTTTTCATGCCCGTTATGCCAGCGACTGTTATTTATGAATGATGTGGTCAGTGGACACCACTCGTCTGTGCCTTCTCTGCTGGATTTGGAAAGTCCTCTATATAAAGGTTTGCAAAGATACCGAGGCACAGGCTACTACTACGATGATGATGATGATGACATTAACATACTCGGAGACTGTGGAAATAAAGTCCATGACCGTCCACGGATTGTGTAATTTGCATGATATGTCCGTATAGTTCATGGATCAGTCATTCGTAAAGTTGCAGTTGCAGTCTGCATCTACTTTACCGGTGTTTCAGTTCGCCGGCTCGGGCAGAGTAATGCGCTGTGCTGCGGGCACCTACCGTTTATTATGAAAGGAGATCTGGGGTGGCAGTCATCCGCAATCCCGTGCTAGAAGCCGAGATGCAAAGTCCTAGTTGCATAACTTTAATTCAACGTGCGAGAGGGTATACAGTTTATAATTTTGCACACGATTTCTGAAAAAAAGAATGCTACATTGTCTACTAAGAAGGAGACATCAGGAGTGCTGTTAAAAGGGGGTGGTAGTTAAGGAGATCCAATTAGCCTCAGCATTTTTTTGGACTGTGGGAGGGAAACTAGAGAACCCAGAAGAAATCCCATAACAACACTGGGAGAGCATGCAAACTCCACACACATGGCGCTCTGTTCCCATAGGTGTGAGGTAACCACTGCACCACCCCAGTTAGGATGATTCCCAAAATTTTTTGAACAGTTTGTTTGGGGATCGAGGGCATAGAGTTGGGTATGGATGGTAGGGACATGTCCCTATCAATATCACGAGAGTACCGTGTGTGTTTAGAGGATTGAGGGGTTCGGGGCTGATTTGGTGCTTACCAACATGACATGCTTTCATTGAGCCAAAAATCTTTAATGGCACCCCAGCCTATAGGCACCGGCCACTATCATAGTTTGGAGTATGGGTATCAATCGACATTTCTGGAAAATGAGTGGATGAGAAATGGGTATTTTGCCATATAGGTAACCAAACATCATTGTCATCATTGCCTTTAATCCCCAGAAGCCAATTTCTTTCTTAAAATCCTCATTAATTATGGAATAAAAAGTTTGTACTCTGTACTTCTACTCTGTGTATTGTTCTTGAATTATACATTTTGGTGTTTTTTCTTTTGTTTAATCATAGTGATGTTTAGTGCTTGATTAGTCATGATTATGCCAACATTGTACCTAGGCTGAAGTGGGTTTTTTACAGTTACGTTTAGCAAACTGTTCCAGGAAACATTAAATGACTAAATGTACCACTCAGATGCATTAATTTACAAGCAAGTGGCTTTTCCTCAACATCCGATTCCTCCTCTGATACAGGCTCAGTCATATACGGTTCGATGGCTAAACACTCCATGTTTTACCTCACCTGTAGTGATTATATTGTTCAGCCATCTCAATGACTCACTGTAAAACAGCTAATCAGGGGTGCGTTTCCCAAAAGCATAGTTGCTAGCTATGTTAGCAACTTACATAGTTAAATCCATGCAACTGAATGAGTCCAACTACATTAGCTGCTAACAGGAGCTTTTGGGAAACGCACCCCAGAACAGAGCTCATTAACGTATTAATGCGCTTATTAAACAAGTGAAAACCGTCTGTTTCATTCTAGTGCCAAATTATAGGGTTGGAGCTGGTTTGTCTTGCCTCTCGTTCCTGCCCTCATATTAAACACTCCCAGCTGCCTCCTGTTTCCTCCCGAGTGTGGCCCTAATGAGCCACGCCTGGGGCTGGTTTGTCATACCTCTTTTTCCTGACCTCATGTCAAGCACTCCCAGCCACCTTCTGTTTTCTCCATAGTGTGGCCCTTAGTGTCCTCCTGTATTTAACATTCTGGTCATTTACCAACCAAGATCACATGCCTTCTATATAGACATCAGAGAACAATTAATTTATGTATTCTATGAGACCTTTAAGCCTACATTTAAAACCAGCTAAATACTTTTTATGCTTCAGGACTGTTAATATCAGATACTTTAAGAGTTTTAGTCAAGCAGTATTTACATTTTTAACTTTTACCTGAGTCATTTGCCTAGTACGGTATCTTGACTTTTACTCTAGTATGGTTTTTAGGTAGTCTTTCCACCCAATGATGCTGATTTATTTCAGTGATATGCCCTAATCAGTTAATATTAGTGGCATTTTACAGTTGCGTTGGCAGTTGCTGACAGTCTCCATTACACTTCAATGTTAGGCTTTGCTTCCAAGAAAAAACACAAATCATTAAAGTATTTGTAAGTGGAATCCACTGGATGCACAATCTAATTTAAATTGGATTGATTTTAAAAGAAAAAACAACTATGAATGTCTTATTCTGCCATCCCATGTGTTAATTAAATTGTTAAATTTGACCAAAAAAGAATATTAGATTTAATAACCATTCTCTTTTTAGAGTAGCAGACTGATTTCGTTACTAGTTTACTTTACTAATAAAAAGAGAAGGAAGATATGACCAAAAATACAATCAATTATTGATTCCATTTTTGGTTTTTGGGAAGCTTTCAGATCCAAATTCCACAGTTGCAAGAACAGCCCTATATTTATTAAGCGTACCGAACAAACGAAAGGCCTACGCCCAGGACCAACGCGTCTCAATGAGCTAAATCCACCCGTCCGCCTATCATCCTGTCCCGGTAAGGGGTGGAGCCTATCCCAGGCAGCACAGGAAGCTTGGCTGGGGTACACCCTGGAAGGGACAACCGCTTTGTATGTGGAGTACAGTATTAATTTTCAATAACGAGTAATGTTCGACTAAATGATACATATAATGAAAATTTGACTTCCCTGAAGTCAGACTAAACATCAAAACATTTTGGGATTGGGAGAGGCGGAAGGACAGTTTCGAAATGAGAGGGAGAGACTATTTTAAGCTGCTGCTCGCTGGCTGTTGCCAGGAAATCGGTCGGAGACGCAGAGGAAGCTGGAGCACGAGCTCCCTGGCTCTGGAGCCTACCCATGGCCATTATGTCATGGCACAGCCCAGTACAGGGACGGAAGGACGGAAGGGAGGGAGGGCGGGCAGCATTTAGCCAGACGAAAGAGAAATCAGCGTTCTAGGGTGTGCTCGGTGCTGGCGAGGTCGTGCTTTGCGTCAGAATAAGGAGTGCGGCTCACTAATGCATCAAGCCAGTTCAATGCACTTTGGGCCCCACAAAAACAAGGATCTTTTTAATGAATACACGCTGAGCAGAATGACGTCCAGGCGCAACATGACAGCTGTACAAAAAACCTCTATGCCTTGATTTCCAATAGAGTGGAACAGAATATCTTTGTCATTGCACAGTGCCAGTGCTGTGCCAATTTAATGGCAATGATCAAGAAGAAAAGAAAATAATAAATAAAAAATATGAAGTATGTACAAAAATATATAAATAAATGTGCATTCAGAAATTCACAACAAGAATAAGAACCTATATGAGGAGTGAAGTGCACAGAGGCATGACCACCAGGTAATATTTTGAAAAATTGGCAGTAACAACAGGTAAGACAGCATGACAGCCATGCAAAATACAGCACGGGGATATGATACACAACAGTACAGTGAGTGAGAATGATTACTGTGGGTTCCACAGGGCAGCAGCGCTCGGGGAGGAACTGCTCCTCATTCTTGGGGTGTGAGCCTGGATGTTTCTGTATCATCTGCCTGAAGGCAAGAAGGTGAATGCATTATAAAATGCATTATAATGGTCAGTATAAGAATCAAGGATGCTTTGTGCTGCATTATTGAAGGTGTCTATATGTAGTCCTCCAGGAATTTGGGACTTGGGACACCTCGTCTCCATTTATATACAGGAGTACATGTTTTTGCATGTACAATGTACATTTTTGCCTTGTCTAAAGTCATCGATTAGCTCTTTTGTTTGACCTATATGAAGAGTCAGACTGTCATCTGAACACCAGCCCACCAGGTTCTGTACTTCTGCCCTGTAGGCTGCCTAATCGTTATCTGAGATCAGACCTGTTACCACAGTATCGTCCCTATATTTTCTCATTGAGTTTGAACAATGGATAGGTGCACAGCCTGAAAAGAGAGCAGAGGATGGGGCTCAGCATGCAGCCCTGACTCACGTCAGTACTCATGGTCAGTGTGAAAGAGTCATGTGCTCTTCAGCTGACCTGATGTTAACCTGACTGCTTGGCGACAACTGATTAAGAAGTCCATTATCCAATTGCAGATATGCTGACTAAGGCTCAGTTCTAAGAGTTTGGAGATTACTTTGCTTGGAAATACTGTCTTGAAAGTATTCTGACATGAGGTTTCATGTTCCAAATGACTGAGAATAGCATGTAGGACAGTGGAGATGGCATCCTTGGGTGACCAGTTGACTATATAGGGATACTGATACTGGATCAGATCAGCTGGAGTGTCATCTCTGATGTATAGCTTCTCCAAGAGCTTCATGATACTCAGAGAGAGTGCCATTGGACGGGAATCCTTGAAGCATATTTGAAGGATATTTGCTTTTTAGGCACTGGAAGGATGGTGGTTGTCGTAAGGCATGTAAAGGTAACGACCTGGGACAGAGACAGGTTGTAGATGTTTGTGATCGGCACAGTCTTTGAGGACATGTCCTAGTGTGCCGGCAGATCTGCTTTCACCGTTTGCAGATTAGATATCTTGCACTCACTTTATTAGGAACACTATACTAATACTGGGTAGGGCTTCCCTTTCCACTCAAAATAGCCACAACATTCATGGCATGGATTCCACAAGATGGTGGGAACATTCCTGTGAGATGCTGAGATGATTGCATCATGCAATTTCTGCAGATCTGTCAGCCGCACATGCGTGCTGCAAATCTCCTATTCTACCACACCCCAAAGGTGTCCCTTTTAGATTGGGAAGGTCGCTGAAAAACACCGAATGCTCATGAAACCAGTTTGAGATGCCTTATCATGCTGGAAGCAACAATTAGAAGATGGGTAAATTGTGGCACACAGTCAGCAAAAATATTCAAATAGGCTGTGGCATTCAAGCAATAAGCAATAGTGTTAACGGGCCCAAAGTGTGCCAAGAAAACAAAACACACCATTTCACCACCACCACCAGTCTGTACTGTTGACACAAGGCAGGTTGGGTCCATGGAATCATGCGGTTGATGGCAAATTCTGACCATACCACCCATGTGCCTCAGAAGAGATCGAGATTCATCAGATCATGTTTTTCCAATTTTCTACTGTCCAGTTTTGGTCAACCTGTGCCCACTGTAGCCTCAGATTTCTGTTTCTGGCTGACAGAAGCGGAACCTGACATGGTCTTATGCTGTTGTGGCCCACAGGTTTGGCTTGTTTTTTTGTTCCGAGATGCTGTTCTGCTCACCGCAGCTGCACAGAACGATTACCTAAGTTCCTGGAGCCTTTATGTCAGCTCGAACCATTCTCCTCTGACCTTCCTCATCAAAAAGGCATTTCCATCCAGAGAACTGCCACTCACTGGATGTGTTTTTTTTCCACACCATTCTGAGTAAACCAAAGACTATTATGTGACAAAACCTCAGGAGATCAGCAGTTACTGAAAAACTCAAACCAGTCCATCTGGCATCAACATCCATGCCACGTTCAGTTACCCGGGTCACATTTTTCCCCCATTCTGGTGTTTGATATGAACAGTTACTGAAGCTCCTGACCTGTATCGGCCATCTATCAAGCTGAGAAGCCCTTCAGTGCCTGAGCTAACAAAGCGTTAGAACTGGATCGGTGTTGATTCTTGCTCCAGCAGTTGATAATGGACTGATTGCCCCACCAGCCGCGACAGGTGTCACCATTATGTAAGTAATCATTAATATGTTTTCTGTGAGTAGTGTTTGTGTGAATGATGGAGGTGGCTGACAGGGGTGCCGGTGTGTGCGTGTGCACATGCAAGGAGGCACACCAACGCTAAGTTAATTACCATAGTGGGTGAATTTCCTGCTCTGCCTTACAGTAGGGTGCTGAACATGAGCAAACTCAAAGAATAAACTGGTGTTTAGATATATGCCGAAGAAGAAGCAGCTGTGACACATATAATGCGACATTAAGCATATATAATGCAATATAATGCAACATAAGCATATATAATGCAATATAATGCGACATTAGGCATATATAATGCGATATAATGCAACATTAAGTTGATGACAGCCGGTTCTCCCTTTTATACAGGCCTAGTGGCTGTAAAAACACCTATGTTTAGTTGATAGAAATTAATGTTGTCCATAGGAACAAAAGTAGCTAGCCTCATCTATCTAATATCTCTAATGCAGCCATGACAAACCCACTGCCACTGCCTCAGCATCCCTGTTGAAATTAACTAGAAATACTACAAGCAGACTAGCAACTTAATTCACAAGTCCTAAAGCACAGCACTGCTGTTTGCTAATTGCTCTATTTTTCTGTCCTATAATGACATTCAGTGAGTAATACCTGATAGTGTATCTTTCTGCATACTTAAAGCAATTTGCACCAAGTTCTTTCTTTGGATTACTGGTCATGAGGAAATTAAGTTCACAGCCAGCACGCTGGGCCCAACAGGACGTGTCACATTTATTTGCATCTAGCCAAAGATGGCGACAGGCTAAATTTAAAAGCCCGTAAGCCTGGTGATGAAGGTTCTTAAAAAGTTCTTAAATAAATAGAATGACGTATTTTATTATGTATTTAAAATATTTAAAATACTTAAATATCTCTCAAAATATTTTGTTAGAAATTACATCTCAAAAGTTACACTCCAAAGTAATTAAATGTGTATTCTAAATACTTTTAATTGAAATACTGCCCATCTCTGACTTCAGTGTCCCCAGTACCGAAGGCCGTGTTTCTAGCAAGAAGATGACATTTAACAGGCTAATCTGACCTCTCTAGGCTGACTACAATGGGGAGGCTTGAAGGGTGACTCATGTCTAAGACCCTCAAACTTCTTCACCCACATCATCGCTATCCTTCTTTTCTCATGCAGTTGCCATGGCAACCCCAAGAGCTTTAGTGCTTCTCATTTAGTCATTCATGCAAAGGCCGAACAACACATCAAAATTGAAAATAATGGAGATGAGAGCAAATATGACCTGCATTCATTTCCATACCTGAGACAGACCCCCCCCCCCCCTAGATTCCACAAAGCCAGCGAAGGGAAGTGCAGAAGATGTACTATCGTTCATCCAAAAGAAACTCAAACTGTCTGGTCATCTAGAGCATTGTTTCTCAACCCGGTCCTCACGGGACCCCCCAGACAATCCACATTTTTGCTACTGCTGGGAGGGAGCAAAAAAGTGGACTGTCTGGTAGGGATCAAAAACGTGGACCGTCTAGGGTCCCCAAGGGGGCTGGTTTCAGAGCAGTAAATGTTCCAAAAACTCATGCAAATTGGTTCATTTGCATATGCAAGTTCCCCAGCTAACCAATGCGTACGCATCTACACCCACGCAAGCACACGGATATCATGGCACTACCGGTTTGGAGACTTTTGGAAGTTCTCTTCGGTAAGACTGGAGTATAGAGCAGCTTTAACACAGTGGCACATATTACAGGGTTCCACATCCATATTGAAATGCAAAGCAAAAAGGTGAGATGAATTAGATGGGAAAGAAGCATGACTCATCGTCTCGAGTCCAATCACAGCCCCTCCCTCACACCAGCCCTCCCCAGCCACTCATTTGTCCATGCGATCCCCTGGAATAATCAGCCGTAGACATCAAAGCATGATTCATTTTTGCGTGTTCTATGGTTCCTCGGCAAACACACACAGCAAGAGCTATGGGAGAAGTTTTATGTATAGAGAGATTGTCACTGTTATATTGAATGTTAACAACTGCTAGAGAATAATCAGAAATGTATGACCTAAATAAAAAAAAAAACATTTCAAGGAGTAGGGTAAACTTCTAGGGTAAAATCGTGCAGTCAGAGAAACCTTGTACACCCATTTTGGCAGAGAACATGACCTGGTACACACAGGAAAAGCAGAGGTATCCGGGTAGCACTAGCCAAAGTGAAGAGATCCGTAGCTTTGCTGCCCAAAAATGGTTGGTTTAACGGAGGGAGCATCAGCAGCTCTCTCGACCCTCAAGAGTTTCAGTAAACGTTCCAGCTGCATAGAGTGCTTAGATAGGTGTGACTGCTAAATGGTTGTTAAATGACTTCCCCGCTCCAAGGTTGGTGGCTCAAATCATGTTTGCATGTTCTCACCGTGTTAGGTAGACTGCCATCTCTATATGGCCCAAAGTGCATGCGCCCTGTGATGAACTGCCTTGTACTCTGTACAGTCTGGGATAGGCTCTAAGCCCCCAGACCAGGCTTATCAGTTAAAGCAGGGCTGCCCAACCCCCTCCTGGAGCTACCACCCTGTACAAGTAGCTTCAACATAGCTGGCTCTATTACGAAGATACCACTGAAGAGCCTGATCATCTGTATCAGGTGTGTTAAAATAAGGATGCACCTAAGCTTAGCAGGGTGGGAGATCTCCAGGAGCAGAGCTGGCCAGTCCTGGGTTTCGAGGACAGGGGGACATACTTTAAAACCCACTGCACTGAACTGCACTGAATACAGGCAAAGGAGAAAAGCAGTGGAGTTCCACCGTGAGGATCTCCCCCAAATCCTCACACTTCAGCCTCTTCTTCAGATCATGTCACAGGGGTACAAAGCTGCACTTCGGTACATTACCCTGTCCGTTGTAGTGGCCATAGCTTCCCGTGATGGTTACATCACCTCCTGACAAAGTAACATCTCCACAAATGGGAAAAGAGGCACGTCCCTAAATTTCGGAACTAGACACAGACCAGCTAATAGTACAGCAAACCGCATTCCGAGCCGGAGTGTTCCGGAATGGAATGCCGGTCGCTGACTGCGTGCCGGGGGAATTCTGTTCTCCCGCAGGTATCCGCTAGCACTGCCAGTTCCTGTTATCCGCTTCTGCTTTTATTTTCCGGGCTCTTACCAAAAATGTCTTAGTCAGTGGCCTGAAGTGTAGGTGTTACATAATGAGAATGTACCAGTTTAGATTATAGACAAACAGCTGGCTAGAAGGTGAGCATTGTGGGATTTGATTAACTCATTTTTAAAAAGAACTGCAATTTCCTGACAAATGCTGTTACCAAGACCTTTATGAAGAATCCAAGAGCGAGTGTCTGTGTGTGTGTGTGTGTGGGGAGGCTTAATATTATTGTTGTCGGAACAACCTGCTTTAAGTTTGACACATCAGTAACAGTGCAGTATTTCTAAAATATCCATGGCAGGGTAACGGCTAGACCCGGAAGCAGAGGGCACGGGGACGTCACATGGCTCCCACTCACACACTGTCACAGATGGAGAGTCATTTTTAGAGACACTAATCTAGCTACAATGCCTCTTCTGGCGGTGGGAGGAAATCTTACTATGGAGAAGCGTCAGATCACAATGCTACCCATTAGGGCAGCTTGTCGCCTGGTCTGAGCTATTGTTAAAGTATAACTGCATGTGTGTCTCCCTCTACTGGACGCATCGCGCATTTCAAGAGAGGGAGCGGCGTGTGGTATAAAATGTTATATTTACGTTTATTATATTTAGTAAACGCTTTTGTCCAAAATGACACACAAGTGAGGCAAATAGCTCATTACAAACATACAGCTATCAAGAAGTTAGACGCAGCAGAATAGATGCAGCTAGTCTTTGCTTCCAGTGAATGCACAGGTAGATGAACAAGCAGTATTTCAATTCAAGTTCAATTAAACTCCAAGACAAAACAGAAATGTCAACGGACTGAAGATCAGCATGTATGTGGGCCTCTGGTAGATGATACCCATGAACGGGAATACAAACCAGCTCCAGACCATGACAACAGGCAGCTTACGCCAAAAGCACGTCTCACCTTAATGCACCCCAGCCGGAAATGTCAGCCTTACCATTTCAGAAGTGCACAGATGTTCAGAAATCCGCAGTTTATTTAATACAGTTTCATTTGATTTATAGAGCGTTGTCCGGTAATTAGAAAGCATGAGCATAGTTCTTGCTAATGCATATTTATTCATTTTTAATTACGATACAAATAGGCTGTGTGTGACGTTTGGTTTAATGCTTTTAAAAACTTGGAGATGACTTCTGTTCCCATAGCAACTAGAAAAGCAGACCAACCCTTCTGTCAACAGCCGTAATCCTTAACATTGAAGAGTCGTTTTTGTTTTGCAGTCTGACTCACCGGCCGGCTGGTTCAGGCACCTCTGCCCATTGTTCCCGTGGCTAGAGCTTGCACAACCTGCTTTTGTGCTCCTGGCTGATGCCCCTCCGCGGAGCCGGCAGCGGTGGTCGGCAGTCACGGCCGAGGCCAGTGCGCTTTCATAAACCTGTAACGCCAGGCCCCATTCACCGTCAATTAAAAAAAAAAAAAAAACTCTATGTTATGTTGCTTTAGAATGTCGGAAAGTCTTGATGGGAAAGTGGTTCTTGTGAATGAACATGCTGACCCCATTTGTTGGAAAAAAAAAATCAAACAACAAAGCTCCAGCACCTGTCCTTCTCCTCATTCAGACATGCATTCAGAAACCATGTAAGGGAACAAATGCAGTGCTGCAGTGCGCAGTTCAGCCAAGCTCCGAGTTCACTTCCTAGGTATATTATGGTATACTGAATTCAATTCAGTTTCATTCATTTTCACAACATACATTGTTTCATTGCGCTTCGTGTTACCTCTGCCCAAAGCCCCCAGTGAAGAAGCCAGAGGCGACAGTGTTGAGGAAAAACTCCCTAGCAAAAAGAACCAGACCCAAAAGGAGAGCCCACCCCCCAGGGGCTGGCAGAGGAGGTCAAATAAACAAGATGGCAAAATCCTGCAAGTCCTTCCATATAGAGAGGTCTGTGGGGGCATCCGGGGTAAGAATCCGGGGGGCTGTCCTGTGTCCCTTGCACCCCTCACCCTGCTGCCACACAGGACACATTTTAGCCCACAGCTGGCTGACTCGTCTATTGTTTACTGGGGGCAGTGGGCTGACCCTCACATAAAGCACCCCGCACTCCACCTCCACAGAGGCACCTCCGTGAATCCGCATGCCCCCCGTGCCGCCAACACCCGCACACGCGGGGTCCCATAGCACCTGACGACCCACGCCTCACCATCCCTGTCCCCATCCGCATCTCCTGTCCCTCTGTCCCCATCCATGTCTCCATCCCCATCCGCATCTTCTGTCCCTCTGTCCCCATCCACATCTCTGGAGCTGAGGCTGAAATGACTGCGACATGCCATTATGAGACACGCCAGTACATTGCACGGAGATATATGCCAATGTCGCGGATTAAGCCCCAAATCGGTTATATCACGCGGAAATAAACAAGCCAGAATGAGATTTACAATCTGCTAGTTTGGTTATAAGGCGCCATTCACATTGTGTGTGTGTGTGTGTTGGAAGTGGGGCACAAATTTCACTCCCAAACTGGGTTTGGCTATTGGCCACCTTCAACAACTAAGCCACAGGCTGAGCGGGTAAACACATTAATATAACTACATAAGAGTACAACTTGCGGGAGGTGATCAGATGATGATTAGCAGTGAGGGTGCTTTATGTAGATCGTCACCAACGTCCTGGTTATAGCCCCCGAGGGGGGGGGCGTGGGTGAGGCTCTTGGCACCTGGGGGAGGGTGGGAGTGATGATGGCAGCCAACACCTTTCAGGACAGAAACACTGAGATGGAAAGGGTGATACACGTCTTGGTTACATACGCAATTGTTCTCCATTTGTCTGCTATGGGAGGGCGGGCTCTGGGTCTTCAGCCACACCCCCTGCCCCTGTAGCCAATGGGATGGCAGTTTGGGTTAGCGATGCCATGTTAGCCCTAGGCTGCCTCTTGGTGCCAGCCACAGTGACAGATGCTCACACATTCTCCGGTGCTCCAGCAGGGCCTTGTTCTCCTGGCCAGAAAAGGCTTAATGAAGCCAGTCATCGGACCGTCCTCAAAAGCCTGCGCGGCCATTGCTGTGCTTACTGGCGTATTTCTATTCCGTTTATACAGTGAGACAGAAAAATTCTTTTTATTTATAAACAAAAAGAAGCATATTTATAAAACAAAACGGCCAAAAAGAAATTATACATTTCAGTTTGTATACATGCAAGCAAATGTGGCTATATGGAAACGAACATGGGAGGATGTATATATGTGGGAGGTCACATGACTCGGGGGTGATTTAGCCGTGACAGCTGTGCACCTCTGCCGTCATCGCTACATACACAGCAGATCCTGTTTATTTCACGCAGAAATGGAAATCTGTAAATCAAGACTAAAGGCTGTTCCATAAATTCCCAGCTTTTGACAGGTCATCCCAGGGCTCTGGGCACTTTGATTAAAGCCAGTAAAATGATTTGCCCCCCCCGCCCGCCCGGATTCATCTGGAAAACTCAGCGAGTACAGCAGAAACGTTGGATCCACCTAGGTGCTGGACACCAATTTTTCCAGAAGACAAAGGCAGGTTGGACGTGGCAGACGCTCACTGTGCATTCACGCTATGGCGACGCCCCCCCCAGCAGAGCCCTCTATCCTGTGTCTCGCCCCCCCCCCATGTTAGCTTCTGCCGGCATTTTTGACTGTTGATCCTCCTGAAGAGGACAGATCAAATACTCCACTTGAGCCGTACTCTTCCGCTGCTCAGCGGATGTTATGGGGGCTGACGTGGGGCCCGGTTTGAAGTCTATACAGACAGTGTTACTTTGATATCCTCACTCGGAGTATATCACCACAGACATACGGAAAGGAGGAGGGCAAGCGAGAGGGAGAGAGAGAGAGAGAGAGAGGGAGGGAGAGCAAGGGCTGCGAGAAAGCATCTGGGGATTGGTCTGGGCCAGCGGCATCTTGAGTCGGGGGCCTTTTGAAGTTTACAACCCCCCGCACACCCCCACCCCCACACCGCAAACCCCCTTCTCAGCGCCTGGCAGCACCCACTGGCGACATGCTCGACGATGCCAGTCCAAAATCACTGCACGTGTCACGACAGAACCACAGTACCATTCCCGATGAAAATGCAGCCCGGTCTCCCGGAAGCGGACAGGCGGAGCCCCGCGCATCTCCGAAGCATACGGATAGTCACCTCCCTCTGGGGCCTTCAGAGGGAGACGTGACGCAGCACACGGTGTCACGCGGTGTCACGCGGACACAAAGCCCGGCCCGGGCAAATAATCCCACCCGAGACGCGGCCGAGCAGATGTCCACCGTTTGTGGCGGAAATGAGAGAGTTAACGGGCATTTTTAATGCCTTTGTATAAACAGATTTCGTCGCTGCTTAAAGGGGGCTCAGAATTAAAGCGTATCGTTTTACACACATATTGCACGCATATTACTGTAGCCCAGCTGTTTCTGTCCTGCTCTTAGAAGCCATAAGATTAAGTTAGGGGATATGGGATAACATTCAGGCGTCTTTATCGCTAGGTTTCTGCTGGACGCTGGGGGGGAGGTTATTAAATGCTAAAATGGCATTCTTTTCTGAGTGTATGTGTAATTATTGCAACACACCTGTGGCTCCTGGCCTTCCTCTGAGGGTGAAGCGAGGAGGAGAAAAAAGATGGGGAAGATAAGGTCAGCTTTCCTCTAGCTGACTGAGGAAGTGTGTAGATGCAGATGTATAGAAAAACG
>JAODKL010000044.1:16123600-16141587 GCA_026780765.1 Petrocephalus schoutedeni | reverse complement strand
CCCCCCCCCCCCCCCCCCCCCCCCCCCCCCCCCCCCCCAGGAGCTGGGAATAGACAGCGGGCCGCTCTCGTTGGCGACTGAATCAGATCAAAGCCAGCGAGCGTCAGAGCGCGCTGCCGTCACCGGGCCCACGTTCATCATCACCCGCCCGGAAGTGTTTGACACGTATCGCTGCCAGAGCTTCCTAATTAAAACTGGCCCGGAGCACTTCACTGAAGAAACTTCCGGCGAGGCTCTGAAGTAGAAGGTACATGAAAAGACTGCCTTGAGCGGAATGAGGATGAGGTCTTAGTGCGAGGTACAGATAAACATCCCCTTTATTCAAAGACCTTTGACAAACAGATCTTAACAAGGAAAGAAAGCAGCCTCACAGAATGCGTGACTGATGCTGTTTATCACTCAATGCCACACATCTGTGCTCAAATGATAGAAAGGCAAGTACGCAGAGACATAAAGAGGCCAATAGAATATTTCTTATGAGACCCAGATGGTGTCGGGCAAGTGAGGCAATTAATTTGCTTAGTTAATGAATCTGAAAATGAAATCATCTTGGGCTTAAGCAACATAAGGCTCAGTCCCACATGTCTGTTTGTATGCACTTCGTGTATTGGATATGTATGTGTTTTGGTGTAATTTATCCTGTCTAATGTTTTGTCTTTTAGTCTTTTACCTGACCCTGAATCTGCGATTAAAGGTTGATTGATTGAGGTTGACTTAAGTGAACAGCTAGGTGGGCCCCAGCAGTAGAGTATAGGTACCTTCTTTCCTGAACGATAAGGGCACTTTATTCAGAGACAGAACCCTCTAGAGATTCCAGTAAAGCGGTACTCACTGCATCTCGGACGGGCCTATTGTACTCAGAGTGGAAACGCTGCCGCTGACGTTGCCGTCCATTGGCATCCGATACTCAGCGCCCACTTCTCGGCAGCGGTTTGTCGAGCGTACGGCTCGGCTTTTAAAAACGACGCTCATACACTTATTTTCAGTAATTGCACCATCTACTGATGTCAACTGATGTCTACTGAGTTCATTGCAAAGCAGATGATCCTTCTAAAGACGACGTAGTGACCAATCTAATGACAAATTCGTAAAATAAACAATTTATTTTAATTGATTACAAATAATTATAAACAACTATAAGATGTATATAAAAACATTTTAAGCATCAGTGTCTGTCTTCTCCGCATATAAACAAAGCAATGATCTCATGATTTAGGGCCACGCAAGCGCTGCGAAATCCACACAGACTTTATTTCAGCTGGCTTGGGGCGGACAGCAGCACCGTGACGTGACGGTGCAGCACCTCATCCCCCAGCGGGGAAGCACTAGATGCTCCGCAATCACGACGCACCCAGCGTGACGCATGTCGCTCCAGACTCTTGGCAGCGCCTAGCATTTCCAGCCACCTGCCCACCACAACACACCCATCTCTGTGAAGCTGGCGCTCGCGTCGGGAGATGCTGTCGAAGAGACTATTTCGGTCCAGCCGCGGGAATGTGAATATCTCCCGCAGCGATGCGCAGAGGGTTGGCACAATGACAAAACCAAGACTCCAGATTATCTATTAAAATTCAGTGACGCTTCCTTCTTCAAACTGACGCCTCCTAGTGGAGATCGTCCCCTGCCGTGGATGTTTAGCCTTTTTCTATTAATACATTTGGCGTGCGTGTGCACTTACCCTGCCACCTCTTGGCTAAGCCCTAATATTATGATCTCATACATTCCTGTACTGTTTTGGTCTTCCGGATGATTTCAGTTCCATCTCGCCCAAGGTATTCCCTGCCTCCCGTCCTGCGCTTCCTGCGCATTCTGGGATGGATCCTAGACTCATAGTGAACATGTACTGTCATGGAAAATAGATGCATGTTTGTATGTTGCCGTATTGTTCCTATCTTCGTTCGTTTTTAAGTTTAGTGCAAAATTAGCTATCCATTATCATTTGAAAACTTATAGTAGGTGCAGGGGTCTCAATGAAATAATTAAACGTGAAACTTATCACAACAGATTCTTATTGGGATAATTTAGTTATTAGCCTATTATTTTTTCACGGACTAAGAATGGCTATCATGAAACATTTGTAACTATATTATTCCTTCAAGGGGCGAAAAGCCCCAGAGATTTTCATTGGTCGATTCATTTAGGTTCTCAATCGAAACAAAATGATGATGGATTTACAGCAGGCCTACTTGTAAAACCCAGTTTGTGTTTGGCTCTTCTGCACGTAGCGCGCCGCGGCGATGGACTGGCGTCCATACTTACTGGGTTCCCAGTTGTGGATAAGCGACTGAAGTGGGCCTATGTAAAATGAATGGACGGAATTATGGAAGGATGGATGGCTAGCTGGGTGGATGGATAACTTTGGGTCTATAATATATGATGTAGTTTTAATTTTCTATTTCTAGCCACTAGATGGCACTACACACTTTTATAAAGAAAGCAGTCCGCATATTATTTGCTGTATGGAGGACTCTCTTGGATAAGATTACGGTTTAATAAGCAAAGTACTTCTCGAGCGTCTCGTGATTGTATTGTTTTGGTCTCCAAGAAAAGAAATACGTTCCACATTTGTCTCAGTGCTCTGAATTTCAATACCGTTCACATGAGTCTTGAAGTGCTTTGGCTTTTCGTTACAATATTGTTAAATACAGTGGTCGTTTTATAGCTTCAGGTAATTGCATGCAATTCACGATGTGATAAGTTCAATGCCCAGTCCGAAACCAGTGCGACATTTTCACGAGCATATTTCACGAAAATGGATGTTTGGATGGACGGTATTACTTTCAGATTATACTGCGTAGTTGTGCGACTAGGGGGAGCTAGAGAGGCACTTCAACCGAGATCGTTCAGAAGTCGGCTTTCTGCTTCAAAACCTCTTTAAATTTAGTTTTTACATTCAATAAATACCCAACTAAGTATTATAAATATCAGTGCTAAATATTGCCGGAAGGCAGTGAGCGTGTACAATTAGTAACAAGTGTACAAGTAATTTTTCCAGTAAGAAGTAATGGTGAAACGTAATTGTAAATTTGCAAAAGGCTGTTTTATTGTTATAGAAGCACAATACAAATCACCTGACCTAAACTGGTATGTCGTTTGTAATCTAGTTTACAGTAACAATTTGTGTCGCCCCCTGGCGACCATATGAGTGTCTTTTCTGCAAAATGTCCTGTCTTCTGTCCAGGTCTTCGAGACTCCCAGTGATAGTTATTTTTATGTCCACCCATCTTGTTGATTGTCCTTTGCCTTCTCTTTCCCAAGAATTTCGGTATTTTCCATTGCATTGGGTCTTCTCACAACATACCCCAAATAAGACGCCATCAATCGAGTGACTCAAGTGAAATTTCATAATTGATTGGATAAAAAAGTCCACAGGCATGCACATCTTTGTAAAGCTTTGATGCCACCGAGTAACAGCCAAAATAATTTAGACTTCTATAAGTGATCTCAAAGCAAACGGAAATCATATTTCATCGGGCCAAAGGTTGAGTAAAACAAACACACACACACATAGGCCTATGCATCTTCAAATAAAGTATATGCGTGTAAAATTACAGCATAACACTTGACATAAAGCAAACATTTAAGTACATGGACATATAAATATTAAGCCTTTGTATTATGCATAGCTCATATTAAACTAAGAGCTTATCTATAATTATAACAATCGTTAAGGTAATTATCAAATTAACATAATTCGTACTTTTTAAATATGTGTGATGCTGTCTAAGGAAAAAATCTTGCCATTTTATTTGAGATTAAATAGCTTAGGATAGGTTATCGGGATCTGATTTAACTATGTATATTTAACTAAACACACCGTTAAATATTGGAATTTGAAGAATAAAACATCCATATAGCAAATGATGTTTCCATCTCAAAGCATCTTGATTGCAGTATTTCTTTTTAGCTCAAGTCAAAATTTTCAGTTTGTATTTAGATCCATAAATTATATCGGTAAAGAAATAGGTAACAGTGATGTGAATGGCTGTCATTAGGCCTGTTCATTTCTGACTAAATTGGAACTGTCCGGTGTTCCCAGCAGCAATGTAAGTGTGGTAAACTCCATTGTAAACTGTCCTTTAATTTAGAAATGCTTGTTATAATATCCTTCATTTATGTTTGCCTATATATAGCTTACATGATTGTTCAGTTGTTAAGGATTAATGCCATATAAATAAAGTGGAAATTAAGGTGGCAGCATTAATCTTCTAAGAATATAGAATGGTTTGTAGTATCTCTACATAGCTTTAGGCCTACCATTTTGGTCATTAGTCCACTGTGCATCAACTCCAGGTAAGGTGACACCAACACAACAAGTAACTCCACAAAGTACTTATATGTACCTACTAAGCAGGTTGACAAGACTTCTGAAACTTCTAAGTAGGTTCAACATATTTAATGTAAAGTCCGTAATTGGTTTTTAAGACCTGTCTAAACACGTCAAAGAACAATCAGCTCCCGAAAATTGTTCAGGCTTTGATTTGTTCTTATCTAATAAATGTAGCCTATATGTGCAACTCCAGACCATAATGAGAATTTTCCAGTGCAACCTGTTGACTGTATTTATAGCTCGTTGTCCAAGCTGACTGTATATGACTGCGGTTGTATGTTTAACTTTTGATCTCATATGTTTGTAAATATGTTGATAATTACAAAAACGAACACGAAATAATATAACTTATAATAATTTTACAGTTTTATGTTGTCGAAACCGCAAGACACAAAAGCAAAGCCCTTTCGGATTTTGTTCCTCGACGGCTTCACCCATGCGAAGTGAATTATTAAATGGAATTTTCAATCAAATAATAATTACCTGCCGTGACTATATACCGATTAATCGGTATGGAAATAAATAATATATAAAATTCGGTGACATTTAGTGTGTGTTTTTGAAAATTGCAAATAAACCCACTTAAAAATAACTAAAATAGCAACTTGTTGCAAAAGATCATATCGCAGATTTGGAGAGAAGTAATAATGCATATCATTTTTATTACGCCTTTTGTTATGTTATATTATATTCGTATATCATTTGGCCTTTATACTTCGTCTAAAATGACTGCTGAAACATGAATTGAACTTGACATCAGTTTGGTATGCAGCATCTGTAGACTTTCACGTATAAATATCATGGATATCATAGACTCAATGTTATCACAGTAGTATTGAACACCGTCATTTATTGCGCAAATATTTGAATTCCTATAGTAAAACTATCAAAAATATCACAGAACTACTGAGATTGAATGTTATCACAGTCCTATTAAATACAATATAGTACTACACAAGTATTGCAGAATACTACTAGACAGTACTACTAGACAGAACATTACATGGAGGAGAAAGTATTATAGATATAAGTATTACACAGGGCTACAGAGATCTTATAGTTTATTGCAGTATCACTATGTTTTTTAAGTAAGGGTTTGGGTTAGGAATTGTTTCTATACCACAATATGCCAGTCAATCTTTTTAAATGCTTATTCCTTTGAATCGCTCTAGAATACAGGTGATTATTGCAATTCTGAGCTTCAATATCAATCTATTTGTTCGTTTCAGCTTTATAGTCTTACTTCGCAACCGAAACGCATCAAGGAACAGGATATCGGAGAAGCGTGTGCAATAAGGTTCTAAATGTTACTCCGAACGAATTCTTTTTAATTGGATTTCGTTATGAGCTTGGTTTCGCATTTGTAAATTGTATAAAAAAATATAATAAAAAAAGAAATGATTAAGCACGGTTGTCTTTTTTTTTTAAACAAATCGCATCATTGCCGAGCAGTTTGTTTGTTCGGTTTCTCCCTAAAGGCAAGGCCAAAGCGACTTACCCAAGCTTAACACAACAGGAAAAGTAGCACTCGCAAACAGAACATGAAATCAGTGACTGAGCAGCATCCATATAGTTTTATGAATCTTTAAAAAAATGATTGCGAACTGCCTCCCAAGCGCGCATCTTTGACTCAAAGACACCCTTACATATAGTCCTACCCGCCAATCGCTCCCATTCGACGTTTTCTCCGCAAACGATGTTTTCTGCACAAACGAAGAATGCAACGTCCCAAACGTATTCTGGGAAATGTTCAGTTCATGGACCTGTACATGATCTGAAATCAAGTATTATGCGATTTGGGTTTTGAGTGAAAATCCATACACCGGTGAGTATTGACAGCTTTTCGTTTATTTAAATGTTTTTTTTGTGTGTGCTGTAACGATCCCGTTTAATACGCCTTACGGGTAACTCAGGAGGTTGACAGGCGCCGGCAGGTTAAAGGTATGAGCCCCCGCGCAGGGGACCGACGGACACGTCGCCGCAGCCGGGCTCAGCTGCTGCAGGTGATGGGAGTGAGGGTGATAAGGATAGCCCCAGTCGTTGTAGGTGTTCATCATGCCGGACAGAGTCATGCTCTGCACTGGAGAGTAGGGATTATACGCGGAACTCGGAGAGACATCCTCGACATGCTTCGGACGCACGCTGCCACCAGCCATCTGACAAGAGGTGTAGGGTATCGGGCCGGTCTGCTGGCCGATGGACGAGGGGGTGCTCATGAACCCGGACTGCAGGTACCCCGAAGTGGCGAAACAGCCGTAACTATCCTCGGTGAAGAACGAGCTCCCGGACTGAAAGTGGGTCGGCGACGATCTGAGGGGCCGCTTAATTCTCCGCCTTCTCCTGTAATTCCCATTCTCGAACATGTCTTCGCAAGAGGGGTCTATGATCCAGTAGTTGCCCTTCTCCCCGCCGCCTTCCCGGGGTACCTTGATGAAGCATTCATTCAGGCTCAGGTTATGGCGTATGCTGTTTTGCCATCCCTTCTTGTTTCTCTCGTAGAAAGGGAACTTGGTGATTATGTATCGGTAGATGCCTGACAAAGTGAGCCTCTTCTCCGAGCTCTCCTGGATGGCCATGGCAATCAGCGCGACGTAGGAGTACGGGGGCTTCTGGCATCTCAGTGCCTTCCCCGACCCGTTCTCTTCTACAGCCTCCTCTTCCATCCGCTGCTTCTCCGTGGTCGTGTTGGCATCTCGGATCTTCAAATGTATCGCGTCATCTCCATGGTTTTGGTAAGTGACCATCGTTACGCAAGTCAAAACATAAAAAGTCGTGCTCTTCCACCGATGAAATGTGTATTTAAACACGCAATGTCGAAAACATAAGAGAAAAACACTATATATGCACGCTGCAAATTAGATGTTGGAGAGAAAAAAGTTGACTGTCGGGGTTACTTGGTGCGCAAAGTTTGATACCAAACTGGATCTGAACGCGAAGAAAGCCCTTGCTCAAGACCGGTTTTAGGTGAGTCTGGCTGTGCCTATGCCTACTATGAACAGACTATGCCTACTTTTAGGTCCACCTGTCTCTTACGCCCTTTACAGATCTGTACCACGATCCGAATTACAGCCAGACCCTGTTCCGCATTCGTCACCATGCACAGTATCTCGTAGCTGCAGACTCAGCGTCCGATGAAAGTTGACCAGATTCTTTTTCCTTTTTTTGCGGTGAAGACATAAAAAAAGACTTAGGCGCAGGGCACGCATGCTCATTATTCACATTTACCAGTTTGTGGAGGTAGGGAAATATTTCCTTCCTTTTGACTCCAAATAGTTAAATGTCATGCGCAAAGAATAACTTGTCTTTCGAACAACATACTATCCCTTTGCCACCAGAATTGTTTTGAATGCATTATATTTATATTTGGGTTTGTTAAATTTTACATGCATGGTCCAATTGCAAAACTTTCTAAAACAGTATAGACACAGTGGACTTTGCCTGTAGAACAGAAGACGCAGAGCCCCACGGTAAATCTCCAAAACCAGGGAACGCATTCTAAATGATGCGAAGTTCTGATGTGTACATTTCGTGTACATTTTCACTAAGACCCTACGAAACTAAGAAACTGGGAACTAAAGTGATTCAAAAGTGTCTTTTTACATAAGAAATTGCTAGCCTTGATGTTTATATAGTTAATAAACGATGTTGCCAAAATACTGACAAGATATTTTTGACAAGGCTGCACGAGTTACAAAGAAATTACGTATTGAAAAAGAATGCTCTATCACTTATTATCGGCTAAATTTGCGACAAATCAAGTTCCGTGTTTGGGTCAATATATATATAAATAATATGCATTCTTTTACTTAGGGGTTGAACGGCATCTGTCCAAAATGATCACTTCTCCAGAAGAGAATGCTAATATTTGTTTCTGATCCGCAGTTATTGGTCACGTTTTACGAAACTAATTTGTATGTTATGTGATTTAAATCATGTGCTTATGAGAAATATTACTAATTAAGTAAATTACCGTGTTGCGTAATAAGGTAGCAAGGGTGTAAATAATTTATTGTGGTAAATGGATTGTTTCCAGTTGAATACCAGCCAAGGTGTTGCTGTGATTTATGCCCTGAGGAGTTGGATCCGGGTGTAAATGTAAAACACAAATGTATATATAACACGCGATTAAATCAAGATGTTTAGCTACGATTAAACACGTTTAACAGATTCCCATGAACACGTTATGTTTACACCTTAAACAGCGCATGTAGCACTGAATGCTACGAAACGGAAACAATAAAAAATAAAACCGCAATAAGCCTAATAAAGAATTAGGATATTTTAACACTGCTGTTTATTTGTCTTCCTTAACGCGTTTGTCGCGAAAATAAAAAATGAAAACCGGACCGTTTTTTGTTTGCCTGGGCTCATTCACGGCCCAGGCGTCACTTTATTATTGGAGTTGTTTACTCTAAGGGTTTTCTGCAGTAATTACACAACATGTAGTATCCACCTATTTTTAAATCTTTTTAAATAACTACTGTCACGCAGCAGGGAGAGGAGTGTAGGGCGCGGAAGGTTCCTAACATCCATCCCATTAATTTTCTAACACAGTGTTAACTTGTTAACATGCCGTACCCAGCGCGCTGGTTTTAAAATACCCACAGAATTAATATTTAATACTGTAAGACCCGGGACAAGAAAACATTCCTAAGAGAATGTCGTTTGTGTGACTGACTTTTTGGTTAATATACTAGATCAGCTGGGTCGTGTTGCTGGCCTGTGCGAGGCGTCACGCTTGAACATAATCAACGCATTAGAAAAAGTTAAATAAAAGAGATAAAAGCATTTGTCTGACAATGTCCCTGAAAGACTGGCCGAAATTAGGTGCCCTGACTCAATAGACCAGTGGGTAGAGCTGTGCAGAAACTCAGCTGCCTTTTGAGTACGAATTGATAATTGCACATGAATGATTATGTGTCACTGATAGGACAGAGATATCCAGTATCAAAGCCTACGCTGTTCTGCGGTTATCACCTGATCTCCGAAAGCCTAGAATAGCCACGTGCAGTCCCAGTTGCACTGTGTTCCGGTGGGCGACGCTCCCTGCGCAAAAAAGAAAAAAAAATCAAATAAATTAAAGCGCGATGCGCGTCAGTTCAGGTCCCCAGAGACAACTGTATGTCCAAAAAGCCAATAAGTCAAGAAAAATAACTGTGGTCCCCACCGAACACTGCTTTAGGCACAGTACTCTTAACTTAGGGCATATTAGTAATTACCTAAGCATGCAAAAGAAATTCAGTTGAACCATGAGCCTATGATCCCATAAAAACCGCCTTGCACTGAGTTACATGCAGGTCTTCAAAACAAACCTGCGTTACTCACGAACAAGAGAATGGTGATTCCTTTGAATGGTTCCCCCAAAACTGGTCTCAGAACGACCCTGCTCCTGGATCGCTCTGCACAACTGTGCTGAATAAGGCATACAATGAATGCCCAATAAAGTCAAATACAGGTTAATGTAGGCATGGCGGTCCAGCAGTAACAGAGGCCACCCCACCTGTCATTTAAGCCGCCTCTATGGGTTCCTGCCATGGAGGCCTATTGTCACAGTTATTAAGGACCCCCCAACACACACATTTATGTATGTAATCATACACTAATCTGCCACTCGGAAGCCCTCACAGAAAGGCGAGTCGAGTAAATTGCTTTCCAAAAACGTCTTTACATGCAGAAGCCAAGCTGACCTTAAAAATAGAGCATAAGGTAATGCAATGAGTTGAACAGCCTCCCGCATATGCGAGCGAACCATCGCTCATCTCAGCACCCATCAGATGCAGACCTTCTTAGTTGTTTCGAACCCTGCTGATGCCAGGCGCCTCTTTCATGCTACCCACACCCAGGCACCCAGGCCCCTAGCGGATGGAAGGGCTTAAAAATGCCCAGGTCACATCTGCCCACATTCTTTTACATGTTGGCTTTAGGCAGCACTTTCTGCACCCAGAATCCTCCTGTTTCCTGCTGTCGGCAGCTTCAAAAACGTTGGTGCTGGTTTGTTCTTAAGTAGTGCTTTCACATGACAGTAGGGCACAATTAAGAGCACATTGTAGGCCTACTAGCATCCTCATAGGGCTATTTCCCTGCCTTATACCTGCAATAACATTCAGGTTCTACACAGGCCTGCTCTGGATAAGCAGTTGGTAGTTGGGTGGATGGATGGATGGATGGAACACACACCTCCGGGATAGGCTCCAGATCCCCGGCGACCCTGAATACCACAAATGGTTTCAGAAAATGGGTGGATGGATGGATGGATAGCCTAAGCTGGAGAACATTCCATCGGTATTCCAGGAACTTTTCCAGTTGTAAAACTCTGTTCTCACAGGCATCAAGCAGGTCGACGTTGTCGGCGGACAACGTCTTTGCTGGGAGAGGCAACAGGTTTGTCAGATGGAAAGTGCACTTTCAGTAACAGATGATAGATTCTGCAGAAGTCTGACAGTGGTATACCGTCCACTGGCGTGGGACACCGCTCTCGACCGGGTGTAGGAGTGTGTGTCTGCTCCCCACTGCTGCGAATCGCGGTTCCTACACCCTACTCCGAATTATCAGCCGAGGGTTTGCTTTTCTGCTGAGACACGGTACAGAATACAGAGACAAGGAGAATGTGAGGAGAGGAATGGAGAGTCGCAGAGAAACGCAATACAGGAGACAGAGTCCTGCTTACGTTATGCTGTCCTTCTTGGTTACATTATTGCCTGATGCTGGTGAGATTTCACATTTCTGGTTGCTTTACATAACACTTTACATAACAGTTAGTTTTATGTTTTTTTTACATTTTCTTTATTTAACAGATTTGATCTTCCTAAGTTGGAAGTTGGACCCTTCAGGTCCTTGCTCAGGAATTTTTAACCAGCAAACTCCACCCCATATAGTTATAGTTTATAGAAATTAAAATTAGTTTTTATATTGAAAGATGTATGATACTGTTTTGTTTCCGACACAAAGATTTATATATATAAATTCTGTTTAATATATACAGCTCTGGGGAAAATTAAGAAACCATAGCAGAACATTTAGTTTCTCTCATTTCTTAATTTATGGCTATGCTTATGTTTCAAATGTAGATTCTTTTTGCAAACTCCAGCCTGGCTCTTCCCTGCTTTTCATTAATGAAGGGCTTCTTCCGTGCTTCATGGGACTTCAGACCTGCCTCTAGGAGCCTGTTAAGAACTGTCTTATCTATGCACCTAACTGTGCACACTTAATGTTTCCCATTCCTGTTGAAGGTCACTAGAGGTCATCCTCCAATTTATGAGGCACTGCTGGATAAGTTGACGGTCATCTCTGGCATTAGAAAGCCGCTTCCGCCCTCTACCTGGCAGGTTTCTGGTCATTCCCAGTGTCTCCTGCTTGTTCTTGTGTTCTGCTGCCTTAGAAACTATCAGCCTGGAAGCAGCCTGCTGCATAATGTAGCCTTCTGCCAGCAGAACCAGGATTAAATCAGGATTTTAAAAATGCAGATATTTTTTAAAATATGGAGTTTTCTCCTAATTTGTTTTAGAGCTGTATAAGTACAAGCTAACAGTTATTTAGACCTGAACATCCATGAAAATAATATACAGCGCACACCACCTCATTTTTAAAAAGTGGTCTCTGTGGTTCCTAATGGGGTGCCATTGGGAGATCAGCACAATCTGAAATACCTCAAATAGGCAGAGGTTAATTTCAGGTCCAGAAAGTAAAAGTCCAGACCAAGATTTTGTCTCAACCAACTAGTTGAGCGCTCTGTGCCTCTTTATGCTCAGCTGGTTGGTTGAAACATAATGTTGGTCTGGATTTTTACTTTCTGGACCTGAACTTTCCATCTCTGCAAGATGGAAAAGGTGGAGAGAAGAGGCTCAGAAAAGGTGGAGAGAAGAGGCTCAGGTTTGCTCATTAGAAATAGATGATCCGGTGCCAGGGTGACTCAGAAGTGATCACCTGCTGCTTGAGCAGAGAGCTCACGCAATTCCTTAGGCTTACAGCTCCGGGAAGGTGGAGGACCAGGTTGTCTGTTTTTAGCAGAGCAAGTTCTGGAAAATCCTTCTGGACAGTGAGACAAAACATAATTTTTCTATATTATTTATTAACTGAGTCAACAATATGGCATAAAGATTAATGTCAGATAATATCAATATGCTCTATTACAGGGGTGGGCAATCTTATACGGAAAGGGCCGGTGTGTATGCAGGTTTTCGCTGCAACTCTCTAATTAGGTTACTAATTAGAGGACTGATTGGCCGAAGAGTTCTCACAGCTGACCTCAAGGTTATCCCAGAAACCTGCATACACACTGGCCCTTTGCGGATAAGATTGTCCACCCCTGGTCTGTCAGGTACAAGAATAAGTTTCCTTGTATGCTCAGAAAAGGTGAGAGAGTGTGGTCGCAGTGTGGTTAAGCTGTTAAAGGGTTTGGCTCATTTGTGAACGAGTCAGTGATCCTTTCACGTACAAGGGTGCCGCTGGAGATTCTGGGCCCCATATCATATTCGACCCCCAGCCCAAACCGATCCAATTATGTTCCAGATTTTTTAGGGCCCCGTCACTCTTTGTAGGGCCCTTGGAATCATCCAACCTGTCCTCCCCTTCACGGCACCCCTGTTTACACCACTCTAATATTCAGACTTACATAAAACAAAGAAGGATTATTTGATCTGGTAATTAGTTATCTGCTTGTATTAGATTTGAGGATGTTTGGGTAATTAGTTATGATGGATGCCCTGCCTTGTCTTGTTACTATCCGGTGCATACCGGAACATCTCAGCAGCAGGGGTTACGTTGACCTTGCCTAAAGCCCGCGCAATCTCTTCCGTGGCTCTAATCTGACGCATTATGACACGACAGCAGTAGCTGGTTATTTTTCTTTTTTCCCACGTTAAGAAAGGATGTGAAACCAGCCGGATTTCAGCCAAGCAGGATAAGCGCAGTCATGTCACGGCGTTCTCGGGGCTGGGTCCTGCAAACTCCCTGCCTCCTCGCTTCCGACGGGAAGTTATCCTCCTCAAAGAATTCCAGTGCTGCAGGACAGGACGGCTGCAGGTCAACCATTTCTCAGATCGCCACCCCCCCCCCCAACCCAGTGCTGCAATATGCACAGCTGACCAGACCATAATCCCCCACCCACCAAATACTCTGTTACATTCATGCTCCACCCAGCAAACTCCCCAGACTCCATCCATCGCCTTCTGCATCTGGTCAAAATTCCTTGACCTTCTCGAGTCCAACCGTGCCACCAATATGTTATATACATTATGGATTTGCTTGGATATTGATTGATATTGAGGAGGGTCTTAAACGACTTCCCTGTTACTATAGGTCAAGATTTATATTAACCCGATTCCTGTAACACTGCCCTCAACGTTTGTCGTGGACTGTGGTCTGAATCCTCCTTTGGCCGCCTCTTGGTAAAAATCTGTGGAAACTGGAAGTAAAATTATTACTGAGAAATGAGATGGAGTCAACAGTCACGTGATACAAGTCTCAGAGAGAACACTGGTTCCCTCAACACAAACCTGAATGAAGGAGAAATATATTAATAATTGGAAATTCAATTAAATATCCGCACATTGACTGTTTAGGCATGCTACTTGGATGTTTTTTTTTTTTGGAATAGCCTATAACTGACAAGTTATCAGGATGTACAACAGTAGCCTATTCAACAACTCCCTTACTCTATAAATTACTTATTTTATTCGCATATGTCAATGACATATTTATATTTACCCTTTGTTTTGAAAATTCATCCAGAAACACGTGCGATGCTTTATCGTTCATCTTTTCTGCAAGTCAATGCATCTATATCGGTTTCACTTCCCGAAACTGCTGTATACACAATCACTGTTCCATCTGACATGTTACCATCGCTGTTTTCTTTAACCTGAAATTTAAAGCGCATTGCAGCAGAAGGTTTTGTGAGTCATGTATTTTAGGCATGGTACCAGTCAGATTTAATAGGCCTATACAGTACAAACTGTACTGTATTCTAAAGGGCCACTTGAACTCAGTGGCCTGGGATAACACGATTTTCTGTATGCCAAGGTGAGAAAAAATATGTACTAGATTTGTAATTATTATATTCTGAATACTTGAGGAGAAATCATTAAAGGCCTATATAAAAAAAATCGCATTACGGTTAAACTGACCGTGATATTTGCGCCATCTAGTGAATATCGATGATGGGTTAAGTTACCTTAAATCGGGTAAGCGGTTTAACTGAAGCATTACAATTATGCATTGGTTATCTGTAAAACAGTGAACGGTCTTTATCGTTATGAGAAAAGTATTATCTAGTCTATTTGCATAAACAAGCCGTGTAAAATATCATTTCCAGTATTAACCATATTCACATTGCACGACTTTCCCGCCCATGTCAAACATTTGAATTCCACGAATTTTCAGTATCTTGATCACCAAAACATGTGCTTTAAATGATCGGGTCTCCAAAAACCCTAGCCTTCAAACAAAGCTTCAAATTCACATGCTCAACTTTTGCGGTCAGCGCCAAATAAGCAGGTAAAACTCAAACTCCCACAATTCCCTGCTCAATCAGCCGCAGGTTAAGGGAAGTGGCACGGAAGCTGTAGTGAATTTCAAACATGGCAGCCTTCTGTGCAGCACGGGGTGTTTTTAGATTATTCCCTTGGCTGAGAAATGTCGATTCCAGTTCGCCAACGCAGATTGCTGTTGCGAGAAGAATGTTGTGCAGCCGGTCTTCAGATAAAGGTGCATATTAACGCGTTTCTTATTAATCTGCAAACGGCTTTAATCTCATAAATCACTCATTGACCTTGTGCGTGTCGCCAAAGAGACAGGATTTTGCTTTTAAATAGCAGGCATCCTAGCTAAATGATGGTCGGATTGTTGTAAAAACTTGAGCACCTACGCTGTATAAGCTACTATGTAAATTTCGAACACACTGGTCTTGGATACCAGGCGGTATCTGGCAACTTTCATTCATACTTAAGTGTCTTTACTGTCTCAGCCAGACATACTGATCTAAATGTATAATACGCTTTGTTTTCTGGTAGGAGATGACGAAGTTGCGAAGGTGCAGTTTTCCGATGAAAAGGTGCAGGACATCCTCATCAGAATCACCGGGCTGGATCTGCAGAAGATCTTTCGCCCCGTTAAGGGGGAGTTAAAGCCGCCGACGTACAAGTTCATGACAGATCAGCAGCTTGGAGAGGTACCCAGTTGTCTTCGGGTTTTTGTCTCACTCAGTGTACCTCTATGAACGGCGGACCCTATCAAATATTTCACATGAATTTCTAGTTTCATACCTTTTTTGTACAGTCATGGGTTTCTTAATGACGGGGATACGTTCTGAAAAAATGCGAACATTAACATTGTGTACTTGCACAAACTTAGATGGTATACCGCACTGTTTCACAGTAAACCTATTTATAACTCGAAAGAGTACACTCTAAAATAACGGTAAAATTTTAATACATAACATTAACCAGTAATGTAGTTATCATTATCAAGTATTATGTGCTGTACTACGGAAGCCGAGAATGGCCGAGAAAGGCGATCACGAGATAATTAAGCAGCCTGGCAGCATAAGCTACTTGCTTTAGGGCTTGCGGCTTGGATAGTTTGCTGATATCTAAAGGTCGCTGTATATGTCTGCCATTGTGTAGATCAGGGGTGCCCAAACTTTTTGGCTCAGGGGCCACATTGACGTACAAAAATTGTCATACGGGTGGGGAGGGGGGGGGGGTGATTGCTTTTTTGTGTTTCCTTTTATTTCCTTTTATTTTGCTTTGCTTTGCTATGCTGTCTGCTGCTAGGTCGGCAGACACAGTTGTTTCGGAAAAATATTCCGATTTCCGCTTGTCCTGCAAACGGCGGCCCTCGCTGTCAACTTTCCTTTTCTTACTTCCAGTAGCCACGATATGGAACGCATTTTGGAAATGGGCAAAAAACAGATCATGCGCAAAACGGGGTAGCCAGAGTTCGGCCACAAGTTTACTGCTATCCTGTGGTGAAATATAAAATTGCTTTTTTATGCGTGTATTTTATACTGTGGACAACAGTACTGGGGGGCCACATATTATTGATTTTATGGCAGAGACTTCGGGCCAGTGGAAATATGAACATGGGCCGCGTTTGGCCCGGGGCCCGGACTTTGGCCATGTCTGGTGTAGATGGAATGGTGTCAAGCATGGCACGTTTTGCTTAGTGGGATAACCCCCAGTGATTGAGGCAATGTGTGTAGATTTGAATGTAGTCGTGACGGTTTGTTTATTTCAAATGACAGGATTTTTATTATCATATCATCTGCACGTAGCATTTTCCCGGACCATGGTGCAACTTAGAGAAAGGACATGACATTCACTTTATGGTAAAACACTACACGGGTACAGCCCCAAATTTCAGTGTTTAATACACAGATAAACATATTGAGTAACACAGTTAAAGCACAAGCAGTTCTGCGTATAGCATGTCTGCCCCGTGGCATCACAATATATCTATCCTTGTAAATATTCAGAAAAAAAAATTCGTCCTCTTGAGACAATGGCATTAAAAAATAGCAAGCGCGGATGTTCCTGGCTTCCATACTGTACGTAATTGCATGTACTATACTTCTACCTGGCTGGCAGTGCAGTAGGTTTGCTCACACCAGCATCGCCACAAACGCGTGAGCAATGCGTTGCACTGCGACGTTTTGTTGCTATAATGTTACTAAGCGATACAAATTTTTCACCTCTATTATGATCTTATGGGTCCACCGTCATATTTACAGTCTGTCCGGCATTGACCGAAACGTCTATAAGTGGGGCATGGCTGTATTTGTAAATTGTATATATCTATCAATACCCATGTTTTATGATGTGATGAGGCCACTTTATAATTTTCTACACCTAATCTCACAGGCCAGGCAGAAGGCGATTGGGGAGGCTAAAATAAAGTTGAAGATGCCCCCGCTCCTGCCCGAGCGAAAGCCCATTAACGACATCCTGGCACAGGACAAGTTCTTAGCAGGCGTGGAAACGGCCAAGTATGTCTTCACTGACATCACCTTCCAGACTCCTCACAGAGTAAGTTTGGAAAGCTGATTATATTATTTGAAGACATTATTTATTTATATATTTATGATAAGCTGACATTGGACACTTAAGAGCATTTTACCGTCAGAACTGTCGAAGGTGAAGTAGAGTGTAGCTGATGCCCTTACTCTGCGAATCTTGCAGGAGCGTTTTATAGTGGTCCGAGAGCCAGATGGGACCCTGCGCAAGGCATCATGGGAGGAACGGGACAGGATGATTCAGGTCTACTTCCCTAAACCAGGCAGGAAGCTCACACCTTCCCCCATTTTCCAGGAAGTAAACCTCAAGGTAAGGCCTGCCGACTCTCCAGCTTCCTGCCCGTGACGTAGATCCGCAACTGCACACTAGAGGAGCAATATCATAGAATGTTTATCCACCATCCAATCAGAATGCTGCTTCATTTCCCATGTGACTTCTTAAATCAGGCCTTTCTACTGCCTTGTCCAGGTTGTGTACCCACAAGACCGTCACGAAGACCTTCTGGACCTGTGCATTGCCCAGTTCGAACCCGACTCCTCCGAGTACCACAAGGTTTTCGTCAAAACATAAGTCCCCTGACTTTTGCATCTGGAATATCTCTCTGCTGCGAAGCCCCCCCCCCCCCCCCCCACCCCCCCCCCCCCCCC